>OY987311.1:31083756-31622778 GCA_963920655.1 Geranium rotundifolium | reverse complement strand
ACTTCGATCTCAATAGAAATGGGGTACGTAAGCCTTCTAAATGAGATTTCGGATCAAGTGCAAACTAATGAATCTTCTTTTCTTTAAAAATGTACAATATAGCAAGCAAATGTGAAAATAAACTCTTCCTCTTTAAGGGATAAAAGGATGGTTATGTGAAAACATTGTATAATTAGAGATAGATGAATGTACTTTTCTCTTAAATTAAAAACATAAAAATATTTAATAATAGATCTAGCATATGGTAAAAATAACAGAGCACTTTATTGCATTTCAAGGTAAAGTATCTTAACAAGCGTCACAAAGACAATCTTGCATAATGAAAACTTATATTGGTCATTATGCCTCATTCAACCCGTAGGGCACATCTATTAGCAAGGCAAGAGTCAAAATTGAGACCCCTGCTTATCAACATAGTGGAGTAGTACTCGGCCTCATCATGTAAATTCACATAATTACTTATTGAGAACGTAAGTGGGAAGGAACATGAAGTTGGAGGAAAAATGCAGTTTCCATACCTTTGAAGTGATGGTGACAACAACATAACCTTTTTCCCTAATCTCGTGAAACAGAGCCTTGATTTTCTTACGAGTGATGAAAGGAACAACTCATGGGAGAGTGAGTACCACTAAATTTACACAAAATAAAAATAAAAACATAACCTAGTGCTCTGTGTTAAAAGGAGAATTCATAAGCAGTAGAAGATAATCGACCCCTTTTGAAACAAGACAGATTTGACTCAATCAATAATTTATATATTGTCTAATGTAAAAAATTTAGAAAAAGGTACATATAGTTATCCCCAACGTCTTTTCAACATAGTCATCCCAAATAAAGGGATTGAAAATTCTCATCCATTAAGATTTTGAATGTAAAATTTTAATTTTCAAATTGTAAAGATGAAAATGTCATTTGACTAAAATCTAATATTCAGACTTAAAAAATATAATTTTCAAATCTAAAATTTATATATAAATTTTAAAAATATTGTTTGAATATTTAGAGTTAATAGTTAAATTCTTAGGTCTGAAAATAGTTTTTAGTTAGGGACATTTTTATGTTTTTACTTTCATAAACAACATTTTTCATCCAAATATTTAACATAGGGGAGTTTCTGACAGCTCAATGTAGATGACTGACACAAATTTTAGTTGGGGATGACTATATGAAAAACGCGTTTACTTTGGGATGACTACGTGAGCCAGATCAGGCAAGTTACCATTTCTAGCACAAGCACCATTATCCTAAAATAGAGCCTTGCCTTGGCATGAGTGGTGAAGAATGCGAGTGGTGACAAAGAGTACTACTAAATTTACTTTAAACAAAAATATTTAAGGAAATGAACTATAAAATGTGAACCGAAATCAATTTACACCACCTGAATGCTCTATGTGAAGAACAAAATCCAAAAGTGGTAGCATATAATTTTCTCCCTCTGAAACATGACATATTTAAATCATTCAAGGAATCCAATATTGCACAAAATATAATATAGAATGTGAATAAGAATTGTTACCATTGGATTTTATCAAACCCAAAGAATTCCAAAAGCAGCATATACAACATGATAGGACCCGCTATTATATGATCTTGTAAAGAAAAAAAATAAAAATTCAAATTGGGAAAAAGTTTTATGCAGTAAGAAATAAATCAATCAATGAATGAACCACAAAACAAATATCAGGCCTGGACCCAGTAACTAATGATTTTGGCCTTACCTCAGTAGGAAAAATGACATTATGACTCATTGGAGGGCATGTCAGTTGAACCCAGGCAGAGCCACCATTAACATTGACAGAAGCAACAACAAGTCGTCTCACTAAAATCGCCTTCAGAGGGCTAGGAGCTGGGGAAATCTTGAGTACAAACTGGTAAGCCATTGAGAATATGTATGTTGGAGATGGAGAGAAATTGCAACACTACAACAATAGAATATGAACCCTCCTATTTTTATTAAACTCGCCCTCTTCTAGAATATACCGTCGACAGAACGCAAACATCATTATCAGCCTGAACTGCAACAAATTTCGGCTATGCCACTACCTACATCCTCCCTCTCCCGCACGATGGGTCACACCTAGCACATATCGCTAAGCTGGCCTGCTCTGCTGACCTTTGACCTCACATATTTGTAGTCCAAACTACTATCGTATTGATTTAAAATCATGACAAGAGAACATAGAATATCTTTGAAGCACGTGCTGTATAAAGAATTCACCCCTTATATATTGCTTTGTGCCCTACTCATTTTGAAATTCTGTTAACTAGCAGGAACAAGATGTCGAACACAATGTTGTAACTTGGTTCGACAACTTGCTTAATCACAATTTATGAATTATAAATAATAAAGCACTAAACAGAAGACACACAATATGTTTACCTAGTTCGGTGACTCCCCATCATCGTCTGGGGATAAAAGGATGGTTATGTGAAAACATTGTATAATTAGAGATAGATGAATGTACTTTTCTCTTAAATTAAAAACATAAAAATATTTAATAATAGATCTAGCATATGGTAAAAATAACAGAGCCCTTTATTGCATTCCAAGGTAAAGTATCTTGACAAGCGTCACAAAGACAATTTTGCATAGTGAAAACTTGTATTGGTCATTATGCCTCGTTCATCCCGTAGGGCACATCTATTAGCAAGGCAAGAGTAAGAATTGAGACCCCTGATTATCAACATAGTGGAGTAGTACTCGGCCTCATCATGTAAATTCACAAATCACATACTTACTTATTGAGAACGTAAGTGGGAAGGAACATGAAGTTGGAGAAAAATGCAGTTTCCATACCTTTGAAGTGATGGTGACAACAACATAATCTTTTTCCCTAGTCTCGTGAAACAGAGCCTTGACTTTCTTACCAGTGATGAAAGGAGCAACTCATGGGAGAGTGAGTACCACTAAATTTACACAAAATAAAAATAAAAACATAACCTAGTGCTCTGTATTAAAAGGAGAATTCATAAGCAGTAGAAGATAATCGTCCCCCTTTGAAATAAGACAGATTTGACTCAATAAATAATTTATAGATTGTCTAATGTAAAAAATTTAGAAAAAAGTACATATAGTTATCCCCAACTAAACGTCTTTTCAACATAGTCATCCCAAATAAAGGGATTGAAAATTCTCATCCATTAAGATTTTGAATGTAAAATGTTAATTTTCAAATTGTAAAGATGAAAATGCCATTTGACTAAAAGTCTAATATTCAGACTTAAAAAATCTAATTTTCAAATCTAAAATTTATATATAACTTTTAAAAATATTGTTTGAATATTTAGAGTTAATAGTTAAATTCTTAGGGCTGAAAATTGATTTTTAGTTAGGGACATTTTTATGTTTTTACTTTCAAAATGAACATTTTTCATCCAAATATTTAACATGAGGGAGTTTCTTACAGCTCAATGTAGATGACTGGCACAAATTTTAGTTGGGGATGACTATATGAAAAACTCATTTACTTGGGGATGACTACGTGAGCCAGATCAGGCAAGTTACCATTTCTTGCACAAGCACCATTATCCTAAAATAGAGCCTTGCCTTGGCATGAGTGGTGAAGAATGCGAGTGGTGACAAAGAGTACTACTAAATTTACTTTAAACAAAAATATTTAAGGAAATGAACTATAAAATGTGAACCGAAATCAATTTACACCACCTGAATGCTCTATGTGAAGAACAAAATCCAAAAGTGGTAACATATAATTTTCTCCCTCTGAAACATGACATATTTAAATCATTCGAGGAATCAAATATTGCACAAAATATAATATAGAATGTGAATAAGAATCGTTACCATTGGATTATGTCAAACCCAAAGAATTCCAAAAGCAGCATATTCAACATGATAGGACCCGCTATTATATGATCTTGTAAAGAAAAAAAATTAAAAATAAAATTGGGAAAAAGTTTTATGTAGTAAGAAATAAATTAATCAATGAATGAACCACAAAACGAATATCAGGCCTAGACCCAGTAACTAATGATTTTGGCCTTACCTCAGTAGGAAAAATGACCTTATGACTCATTGGAGGGCATGTCAGTTGAACCCAGGCAGAGCCATCATTAACATTGACAGAAGCAACAACAAGTCGTCTCCCTAAAATCGCCTTCAGAGGGCTAGGAGCTGGGGAAATCTTGATTACAAACTGGTAAGCCATCGAGAATATGTATGTTGGAGATGGAGAGAAATTGCAACAATACAACAATAGAATATGAACCCTCCTATTTTTATTAAACTCACCCTCTTCTAGAAAATACCGTAGACGGAACGCAAACATCATTATCAGCCTGAACTGCAACAAATTCCGGCAGTGCCACTACCCACATCCTCCTTCTCCCGCACGATGGCTCACACCTCGCACACCTCGCTAAGCTGGTCTGCTCTGCTGACCTTTGACCTCACATATTTGTAGTCCAAATTGCTATCGTATTGATTTAAAATCATGACAAGAGAACATGGAATAACTTTGAAGCACGTGCTGTATAAAGAATTCACGCCTTATATATTGCTTTGTGCCATGCTCATTTTGAAATTCTGTTAAGTAGCAGGAACAAGATGTCGAACACAATGTTGTTACGATTGGTTCGACAACTTGCTTAATCACAGTTTATGGACTGTAAATAATAAAGCAGTAAACAGAAGATACTCAATATGTTTACCCAGTTCGGTGACTCCGCACCATCGTCAGGGGATAAAAGGATGGTTATGTGAAAACATTGTATAATTAGAGATAGATGAATGTACTTTTCTCTTAAATTAAAAACATAAAAATATTTAATAATAGATCTAGCATATGGTAAAAATAACAGAGCACTTTATTGCATTTCAAGGTAAAGTATCTTGACAAGCGTCACAAAGACAGTTTTGCATAGTGAAAACTTGTATTGGTCATTATGCCTCGTTCGACCCGTAGGGCACATCTATTAGCAAGGCAAGAGTCAGAATTGAGACCCCTGCTTATCAACATTGTGGAGTAGTACTCGGCCTCATCATGTAAATTCACAAATCACATTATTACTTATTGCGAACGTAAGTGGGAAGGAACATGAAGTTGGAGGAAAAATGCAGTTTCCATACCTTTGAAGTGGTGGTGACGACAACATAACCTTTTTCCCTAGTCTCGTGAAACAGAGCCTTGACTTTCTTACCAGTGATGAAAAGAACAACTCATGGGAGAGTGAGTACCATTAAATTTACACAAAATAAAAATAAAAACATAACCTAGTGCTCTGTATTAAAAGGAGAATTCATAAGCAGTAGAAGATAATCGTCTCCCTTTGAAATAAGACAGATTTGACTCAATAAATAATTTATAGATTGTCTAATGTAAAAAATTTAGAAAAAAGTACATATAGTTATCCCCAACTAAACGTCTTTTCAACATAGTCATCCCAAATAAAGGGATTGAAAATTCTCATCTATTAAGATTTTGAATATAAAATGTTAATTTTCAAATTGTAAAGATGAAAATGCCATTTGACTAAAAATCTAATATTCAGACTTAAAAAATCTAATTTTCAAATCTAAAATATTTATATAAATTTAAAAAATATTGTTTGAATATTTAGAGTTAATAGTTAAATTCTTAGGTCTGAAAATTGATTTTTAGTTAGGGACATTTTTATGTTTTTACTTTCAAAATGAACATTTTTCATCCAAATATTTAGCATAAAGAGTTTCTGACAGCATGACTGGCACAAATTTTAGTTGGGGATGACTATATGAAAAACGCGTTTACTTGGGGATGACTACGTGAGCCACAAGTTACCATTTCTAGCACAAGCACCATTATCCTAAAACAGAGACTTGCCTTGGCATGAGTGGTGAAGAATACGAGTGGTGACTAAGAGTACTACTAAATTTACGCTAAACAAAAAAATTTAAGGAAATGAACTATAAAATGTGAACCGAAATCAATTTACACCACCTGAATGCTCTATGTGAAGAACAAAATGCAAAAGTGGTAGCATATAATTTTCTCCCTCTGAAACATCACATATTTAAATCATTCAAGGAATCAAATATTGCACAAAATATAATATAGAATCTGAATAAAAATCGTTACCATTGGATTATATCAAACCCAAAGAATTCCAAAAGCAGTATATACAACATGATAGGACCCGCTATTATATGATCTTGTAAAGAAAAAAAAATCAAAAATCAAATTGGGAAAAAGTTTTATGTAGTAAGAAATAAATCAATCAATGAATGAACCACAAAACAAATATCAGGCCTGGACCTAGTAACTAATGATTTTGGCCTTACCTCAGTAGGAAAAATGACCTTATGACTCATTGGAGGGCATGTCAGTTGAACCCAGGCAAAGCCACCATTAACATTGACAGAAGCAACAACAAGTCGTCTCCCTAAAATCACCTTCAGAGGGCTAGGAGCTGGGGAAATCTTGAGTACAAACTGGTAAGCCATCGATAATATGTATGTTGGAGATGGAGAGAAATTGCAACACTACAACAATAGAATATGAACCCTCCTATTTTTATTAAACTCACTCTCTTCTAGAATATACCGTCGACGGAACGCAAACATCATTATCAGCCTGAACTGCAACAAATTCCGGCTGTGCCACTACCCACATCCTCCCTCTCCCGCACGATGGCCACACCTCGCACATATCGCTAAGCTGGCCTGCTCTGCTGACCTTTGACCTCACATATTTGTAGTCCAAAATGCCATCGTATTGATTTAAAATCATGACAAGAGAACATAGAATATCTTTGAAGCACGTGCTGTATAAAGAATTCACCCCTTATATATTGCTTTGTGCCCTGCTCATTTTGAAATTCTGTTAAGTAACAGGAACAAGATGTCGAACACAATGTTGTAACGATTGGTTCGACAACTTGCTTAATCACAGTTTATGGATTATAAATAATAAGGCACTAAACAGAAGACACACAAAATGTTTACCCAGTTCGATGACTCCGCACCATCTTCTGGGGATAAAAGGATGGTTATGTGAAAACATTGTATAATTAGAGATAGATGAATGTACTTTTCTCTTAAATTAAAAACATAACATAGCACTTTATTGCATTTCAAGGTAAAGTATCTTGACAAGCGTCACAAAGACAATTTTGCATAGTGAAAACTTGTATTGGTCATTATGCCTCGTTCAACCCGTAGGGCACATCTATTAGGCAAGAGTCAGAATTGAGACCCCTGCTTATCAACATAGTGGAGTAGTACTCGACCTCATCATCTAAATTCACAAATCACATAATTACTTATTGAGAATGTAAGTGGGAAGGAACATGAAGTTGGAGGAAAAATGCAGTTTCCATACCTTTGAAGTGATGGTGACAACAACATAACCTTTTTCCCTAGTCTCGTGAAACAAAGCCTTGACTTTCTTACATGTGATGAAAGGAACAACTCATGGGAGAGTGAGTACCACTAAATTTACACAAAATAAAAACAAAAACATAACCTAGTGGTCTGTGTTAAAAGGAGAATTCATAAGCAGTAGAAGATAATCGCCCCCCTTTGAAATATGACAGATTTGACTCAATAAATAATTTATAGATTGGCTAATGTAAAAAATTAAGAAAAAAGTACATATAGTTATCCCTAACTAAATGTCTTTTCAACATAGTCATCCCAAATAAAGGGATTGAAAATTCTCATCCATTAAGATTTTGAATGTAAAATGTTAATTTTCAAATTGTAAAGATGAAAATGCCATTTGACTAAAAGTCTAATATTCAGACTTAAAAAATCTAATTTTCAAATCTAAAATTTATATATAAATTTTAAAAATATTTTTTGAATATTTAGAGTTAATAGTTAAATTCTTAGGTTTGAAAATTGATTTTTAGTTAGGGACATTTTTATGTTTTTACTTTCAAAATGAACATTTTTCATCTAAATATTTAACATAGTGGAGTTTCTGACAGCTCAATGTAGATGACTGGCACAAATTTTAGTTGGGGCTGACTATATGAAAAACGCGTTTACTTGGGGATGACTACGTGAGCCAGATCAGGCAAGTTACCATTTCTAGCACAAGCACCATTATCCTAAAATAGAGCCTTGCCTTGGCATGAGTGGTGAAGAATACGAGTGGTGACAAAGAGTACTACTAAATTTACACTAAACAAAAAAATTTAAGGAAATGAACTATAAAATGTGAACCGAAATCAATTTACACCACCTGAATGCTCTATGTGAAGAACAAAATCCAAAAGTGGTAGCATATAATTTTCTCCCTCTGAAACATGACATATTCAAATCATTCGAGGAATCAAATATTGCACAAAATATAATATAGAATGTGAATAAGAATCGTTACCATTGGATTATGTCAAACCCAAAGAATTCCAAAAGCAGCATATACAACATGATAGGACCCGCTATTATATGATCTTGTAAAGAAAAAAAATAAAAAATCAAATTGGGAAAAAGTTTTATGCAGTAAGAAATAAATCAATCAATGAATGAGCCACAAAACAAATATCAGGCCTAGACCCAGTAACCAATGATTTTGGCCTTACCTCAGTAGGAAAAATGACCTTATGACTCACTGGAGGACATGTCAGTTGAACCCAGGCAGAGCCACCATTAACATTGACAGAAGCAACAACAAGTCGTCTCCCTAAAATTTCCTTCAGAGGGCTAGGAGCTGGGGAAATGTTGAGTACAAATTGGTAAGCCATCGAGAATATGTATGTTGGAGATGGAGAGAAATTGCAACACTACAACAATAGAATATGAACCCTCCTATGAAACTCGCCCTCTTCTAGAATATACCGTTGACGGAACGCAAACATCATTATCAGCCTGAACTGCAACAAATTCCGGCTGTGCCACTACCCACATCCTCCCTCTCCCGCACGATGGCCCACACCTCGCACATATCGCTAAGCTGGCCTGCTCTGCTGACCTTTGACCTCACATATTTGTAGTCCAAAATGCCATCGTATTGATTTAAAATCATGACAAGAGAACAAAGAATATCTTTGAAGCACGTGCTGTATAAAGAATTCACCCCTTATATATTGGTTTGTGCCCTGCTCATTTTGAAATTATGTTAAGTAGCAGGAACAAGATGTCGAACACAATGTTGTAACGATTGGTTCGACAACTTGCTTAATCACAGTTTATGGATTATAAATAATAAGGAACTAAAGAGATGACACACAATATGTTTACCCAGTTCGGTGACTCCGCACCATCTTCTGGGGATAAAAGGATGGTTATGTGAAAACATTGTATAATTAGAGATAGATGAATGTACTTTTCTCTTAAATTAAAAACATAAAAATATTTAATAATAGATCTAGAATATGGTAAAAATAACATAGCACTTTATTGCATTTCAAGGTAAAGTATCTTGACAAGCGTCACAAAGACGATTTTGCATAGTGAAAACTTGTATTGGTCATTATGCCTCGTTCAACCCGTAGGGCACATCTATTAGCAAGGCAAGAGTCAGAATTGAGACCCCTGCTTATCAACATAGTGGAGTAGTACTCGACCTTATCATCTAAATTCACAAATCACATAATTACTTATTGAGAATGTAAGTGGGAAGGAACATGAAGTTGGAGGAAAAATGCAGTTTCCATACCTTTGAAGTGATGGTGACAACAACATAACCTTTTTCCCTAGTCTCGTGAAACAGAGCCTCGACTTTCTTACCTGTGATGAAAGGAACAACTCATGAGAGAGTGAGTTCCACTAAATTTACACAAAATAAAAACAAAAGCATAACCTAGTGGTCTGTGTTAAAAGGAGAATTCATAAGCAGTAGAAGATAATCGCCCCCCTTTGAAATAAGACAGATTTGACTCAATAAATAATTTATAGATTGTGTAATGTAGAAAATTAAGAAAAAAGTACATATAGTTATCCCCAACTAAACGTCTTTTAAACATAGTCATCCCAAATAAAGGGATTGAAAATTCTCATCCATTAAGATTTTGAATGTAAAATGTTAATTTTCAAATTGTAAAGATATAAATGCCATTTGACTAAAAGTATAATATTCAGACTTAAAAAATCTAATTTTCAAATCTAAAATTTATATATAAATTTAAAAAATATTTTTTGAATATTTAGAGTTAATACTTAAATTCTTAGGTCTGAAAATTGATTTTTAGTTAGGGACATTTTTATGTTTTTACTTTCCAAATGAACATTTTTCATCCAAATATTTAACATAGTGGAGTTTCTGACAGCTCAATGTAGATGACTGGCACAAATTTTAGTTGGGGCTGACTATATGAAAAACGCATTTATTTGGGGATGACTACGTGAGCCAGATCAGGCAAGTTACTATTTCTAGCACAAGCACCATTATCCTAAAATAGAGCCTTGCCTTGGCATGAGTGGTGAAGAATACGAGTGGTGACAAAGAGTACTATTAAATTTACACTAAACAAAAAAATTTAAGGAAATGAACTATAAATTGTGAACCGAAATCAATTTACACCACCTGAATGCTCTATGTGAAGAATAAAATCTAAAAGTGGTAGCATATAATTTTCTCCCTCTGAAACATGACATATTCAAATCATTCGAGTAATCAAATGTTGCACAAAATATAATATAGAATGTGAATAAGAATCGTTACCATTGGATTATGTCAAACCCAAAGAATTCCAAAAGCAGCATATACAACATGATAGGACCCGCTATTATATGATCTTGTAAAGAAAAAAAATTAAAAATCAAATTGGGAAAAAGTTTTATGCAGTAAGAAATAAATCAATTAATGAATGAGCCACAAAACAAATATCAGGCCTAGACCCAGTAACCAATGATTTTGGCCTTACCTCAGTAGGAAAAATGACCTTATGACTCATTGGAGGGCATGTCAGTTGAACCCAGGCAGAGCCACCATTAACATTGACAGAAGCAACAACAAGTCGTCTCCCTAAAATCGCCTTCAGAGGGCTAGGAGCTGGGGAAATCTTGAGTACAAACTGGTAAGCCATCGAGAATATGTATGTTGGAGATGGAGAGAAATTGCAACACTACAACAATAGAATATGAACCCTCCTATTTTTATGAAACTCGCCCTCTTCTAGAATATACCGTCGACGGAACGCAAACATCATTATCATCCTGAACTGCAAAAAATTCCGGCTATGCCACTACCCACATCCTCCCTCTCCCGCACGATGGCTCACACCTCGCACATATCGCTAAGCTGGCCTGCTCTGCTGACCTTTGACCTCACATATTTGTAGTCCAAAATGCTATCGTATTGATTTAAAATCATGACAAGAGAACATAGAGTATCTTTGAAGCACGTGCTGTATAAAGAATTCACCCCTTATATATTGCTTTATGCCCTGCTCATTTTGAAATTCTGTTAAGTAGCAGGAACACGATGTCGAACAGAATGTTGTAACAATTGGTTCGACAACTTGCTTAATCACAATTTATGGACTATAAATAATTAAGCAGTAAACAGAAGACACACAATATGTTTACCTTGTTTGGTGACTCCGCACCATCGTTTGGGGGCACACTGCCAGTGGAAAGGTTTTCAATATTCGGTAGTCAATAGTACAACTTCAAGCGTCAACTAGCTATCACACAAGCTATTTTCCTAAGTTACTAGAGACCTCACCGTGACCAACCTCGACCAGGGACTCCCACTGTTTTTGAGATCCTCTCAATTCCACCATTCGAGCAAGCCTATGCTTGGTTGTGTTGTCTTCGACAGTCTTATTCGTGATTCTTCAATCACGAATCAAAACCCAATAGATTACAGACACTCAAATCTCCTTGACTGGATGTATGCAATCAACAGCGTCCTCTCTAAATTGATCAGCCTCTCAATCTGCTAGTCGTACACGGTTAAGAGTTTTGAAAATTTAGCACAGAGAAAGGACTGAGTTTCTAAGGGGGTAGCGCCTGCTTTTATAGCAATTCCTAATGTCTAATCAGGTCCAATTCCAATTAGGAAATCTCTTGCCGCCTTTCGGTTATGGCAAGTGACAAGTTGGCGTTGCCGCCTTTATTAAACCTTGTTTGCGTGTCTTTCTTCCAGCTTGACCTTGCCTAATTCATCCATGTCTTTATTCTTTTGCGTGCAGAACTTCTGTGCTTAAAACAGGAAATCTTCGATGTCTTGCCTTATCCTGCGAGTATCGTGTCGCACTAACTGTGTTGGAACATGTTGTCAGACATCTTGACTTCGCACTAAAAAATACGCCAATATTAAACGTAGTAACAATCTCCCCATTTGGCAATTTTTTAGGCGATCACATTTTGACGACGAGCTTCGGGCGAGCACTGTTTCTAGCTAGCAGTGTCTTCGGAATCTTCAGGTGAACCCCGTCTCTGGATGGCGTCGTCTTCTATAGCAAGGTTGCAACATGTTGTGACACTTGTTCCGCAGTCCGTCATATAACATGTGGTAACATGCCGTGACACATGTTCCATCATGTTCTTCATCTTCATGATGTCTTATGTAGCAAGGCACATAACACGTGGTAACATGTTGTGACATATCTTCCATCATGTTTGAGTAACAAGACACCAAAAATTTTGATGTCTTGAAACTGCCTTACCTAATATCTCCCCCTGATTGCCTCAAAAATGGAAAAAAGGGCAACATCAAAGAAGGATTTCGACAAACCACAAAATAAAAACCAGCTCTAAATACGAGCAAATAAACCCCTAACCGCGGGGCAAAACTCCAAGCTCTAACAAGGAGCAAAAAGTATTCAAGTAATTAACCCGGAAAGTCCCTAGGGATTCAAGAGTTTAAACAAAAATAAAATTAGTTTTTCGTAGTAGTGTGAGGTTCTGAACTAGGAGTAGGCATAGTGGGCAGCATCTTCATTGACATTGGTTTCCTCTGGAGTAGTAAGTAGGTCATGTAGAAATTGTTCATAGGTGGCCTTTCTGCATGTCAGAGTGGCAATAGTGCCTTCTAGATCGGTGATTCCTTCCATGAGTTCATGCACCATTCGATCTCTGATGGACTCTGTAGCTCTTGAACTGCTCCCGACTTCATAGTGTTAGAGTTGTTCCCTATTCCAATGTAAAAGTTGTCTACAATTGTATTGTTTTATCATCTTTCTGAATAAATAAATCGGCATCATATTACTAATGTGTTGTAGTAATATATTAGATGTAATTTGATCTGTATCATTAGTATGTCATCGCTAATAGTAGAACTGCAGATCGGAAAGGATTACATTTAATGAGTCCCTAATCAGTTAAGTTTCATTAAGAAGCGATCAGTATGAGGCTGTAGGAACTTTGGAGCTATAAAGAACTCATATGGCAGCGGAAGCAACATATATAAACCCCAAGAACTGTCCAAGAACATCAAACCATTAAATCCCAAGGCAAAACCAAAATCACAAGTTTACCTTCGGTTTGTTCGAATCGGTTTGAAGAACGCTTCGGATCTTCAACTCTAGCCAAGTCCACACAGATAGGATGATCACTTGAGGATCCTACACTTTTCTACTTTACTAGAATAGAAGAGAGAGAAAGAGAGAGCAAGAGGAGGAGGCTCCTTGGAGGTTTCGCCGAATGCTTGAAGAGGGAGGGAGAGAACACTTCACTTGTGATATTTTTGGTATGTTGGTAAGTGTAATTGTTAATTGATGTGTGTTGGGTAAAGAGAAGATGATGATGGTCATTGGGTGGCCACCTTTAATCACACTTACTCAACATGGATTAGATTAGTGTGTATCTAGTCATCATCCACTTAACCAAATTTAGTGGAGAAAGGGACCCACCCTTTGCTCCACTATTGGGCCTTGGTTGGGCCTTGTTTAGGTCGGCCACTAGGGCCTCGTGGCACGAAACCCAATGCTTCGGCCATGAGGTCCCGTGCCGCGTCCAACTTACCCCCAAACTTATCGTACAAAGTCCGACGCGACATTCAATTACACATCTCCATGGCCCAAAACGTCCATTTTTGCCCATGCCTCTCTCTCGAGTGTCTCCGACCTTTCCTTGTCTCTCATAATCCATATTCTATGTGTGTGACCCTCTAGACTCATGCCGACGACGGCGGATTGGCGTAAAATTCTATTTTACCCGATCCATCATAAGTGCCCTCTAGTAAGACGTTATGATTACCCGACGTGCATGATGATCGATGATTCGATTCAACCTCATGTAGTACATGTCTCTATCCCTATATCGCCGGGTATCTAGATTGATCATAAGGCATAGAGACGTCACCCTTATTTAATCAATCTCTGTTTCTTGATCTGTGAGATTACTAAATACTGATAACCTGTATCGTTGGCATGGCCATGCTCTCCCTTCAGTTAATCTCTACCGAGTGGCCTAAACAGATACCTATCTCATACCGTAGTATGAGGGATAAATCCTTTAGCCGCCTCTCGTATCACTCATACAATCCGCCCCCGTGCCAATCTTGTCCGTTATGGTAGTCTTGTTACGGACAACGTTAGGAGCAATTCAAACGCGGTTCTTTACTGTATAGCGATCACAAAGACTCCTTGGTCTAAGGATAATCCGACAAGCTACCACAATTGAATGTGTTCATGACTGTATCTATGCAACACCATTCAGTGGGGGTCGTCCAATATAACTCACCCGAGTGATATGTATGATATGATTCCGGGAACCCTCCCAATGGTAAATAGAACTATACCATAAAGAATCATCCTCATACTTGGTCGTTTTATTGAAGCATATTTGACCAGGGACCCGTTAAGTTTGATCCGTACAGATATATGGTTCTACTACTTTGGTGGACATATATCAGATCCGACTTAACGTATTACTTCAACACATAAGTAACATAATGCCGATTTTATATATTGCAAACGATGATTAATATATACAGACATTTACAGACTAATACAATTGGACTGGGGCACAAAAAGCTTACAATCTCCCACTTGCCCCTAGTTCCAATCTAAGCCTCAGTCTATACCCATTGACCTCACATGCTTTTCGTGCTTAGGTTGAGGAAGAGCCTTGGTCAAAGGGTCGGCTGTGTTATCATCATTTGCATTGTAAGTGATCTTCACATAACCCCTCTCGATGATTTCTCGAATTAGGTGATATTTCTTGGGTACATGTTTGGATATGTTATGTGCTCTGGGATCTTTAGCTTGCGCAATGGCCCCTGTGTTGTCACAAAATAAGCTTACTGGATCAGACGCGTTTGGCATTAGGCCTAATCCAGTTAGGAAGCTCCTGATCTATACAACCTCCTTTGCTGCTTCTTAGGCAACGATGTACTCAGATTCCACTGTAGAGTCAACTGTGGAATCATGCTTCTTGCTCTTCCAGCTAAAAGCTCCTCCAGTCAACATGAACACATATCCAGACTGACTTTTATAGTCATCCGGATCCGTTTGAAAACTAGCGTCAACAAAACCTTTGACGACTAGTTCATCATCTTCTCTTCCCCTATAAACAAGAAAGGCGTCCTTGGTTCTCCTCAAGTATTTGAGGATTGCATTGACCGCAATCCAATGTTCCTCACCGGGGTTGGATTGATGCCTACTGGTACAACTTAGGGAAAACGAGATGTCTGGTCTCGTGCATATTATGGCATACATGATGGATCCAATAGCCGAAGCGTATGGAATTCCACTCATTCATTTCAGCTCATCAGTCGTCACCGGACGGTGAGTCTTGCTTAGTCTTATGCCATGACGGATGGGTGAGAATCCTTTCTTGGCATCAAGCATTGAGAATCTCCTCAACACTTTGTCTATGTAGGTGCTCTGACTTAAACCCAAGACCCGCTTGATGCGATCTCTCCATATCTTAATACCCAAGATGTAAGAGGCTTCGCCTAAGTCTTTTATTGCAAAACAGTCGCCTAACCAAGCCTTTGTTGAGTGCAAGGTTGGGATGTCGTTTCCAATGAGTAATATGTCGTCGACATATAGCACCAAAAAGACTATCTTACTTCCATCCTCCCTTTTGTAAAAGCAAGGTTCATCATCGTTCTTGATAAAGCCAAACTGTTTCATAGCTTGATCAAAACGTTGATTCCAACTCCTCGAAACTTGCTTCAATCCATAAATGGACTTGAGCAACTTACAAAATTTTCCCTTATTCTTTGGATCTACAAAACCTTCAGGCTGCGTCATATAAACGTCCTCAGTTAAGTTCCCATTAAGGAAGACGGTTTTGACATCCATCTGCCATATCTCGTAGTCATAATATGCTGCGATGGCAAGAAGAATTCTGATAGATTTGATCATAGCCACTGGAGAAAAGGTTTCCTCATAGTCAATCCCTTGAATTTGTCTATAACCTTTTGCTACCAGACGTGCTTTATAGGTCTAATGATTGCCATCAATGTCTTTCTTCTTTTTGAAGACCCATTTACAACCAATGGTTTTAACACCAGCGATTGGATCAATCAAGCTCCAGACTTGATTATCGTACATGGATTGCATTTCCTCCTTCATGGCTCCCAGCCATTTCTCGGAGTCGGTACTGTCCACGACTTCTCGAAAGGTGGTGGGTTCATTATCTTGATCCACCAATACCAGCGCATCACCTTGAGTTACACAGAATCCGTGTCTCACAGGTGGATGACTGGTCCTCTCGGACCGCCTAGGACCGCCCTGGAAGAACTGCAGTGATCGGTTCCTGCTCTACTACCTGCTCTGGCTCCATATATTCTATTGGGCTTTCAGGTGGTTCCTGAGAAGGTACATCCTCTTGAATTTCATCCAGATCTATAGTTCTCCCACTGACTGTTTTGGAAATGAACTCCTTTTCCAAAAACACCCCACTGCGAGCAACGAAAACTTTGTTCTTACTCGGTTTATAGAAGTAGTATCCTGTTGTTTCTTTGGGATACCCAACGAAGATGCATTTGTCTGATTTTGGTTCGAGCTTGTTTGAGAGCATACGCTTCACAAAAGCCTCGCAACCCCAAATCTTGAGGAAGGACAAAACATGCTTCTTCCCGTACCATTGCTCAAACGGTATACCTTCCACTGTCTTCATTGGAGCCCTATTCAATATGAATGCGGCAGTTTCAAGAGCATAACCCCAGAAGGATATTGTCAAATCAGCATGACTCATCATGGATCGAATCATATCTAACAATGTTCGGTTCCTTCGCTCGGACACTACATTTAATTGAGGTGTTCCTGGCGGAGTCCACTATGATAATATCCCACTTTCCACAAGATAATCGAGAAAATCTTGAGATAAGTATTCTCCACCTCAATCCGAACGAAGTGCTTTTATACTTTTCTCTAGTTGGTTCTGCACTTCAGTCTTGAACTCTTTGAATTTATCAAAAGCATCATACTTATGTCTCATTAAATAGACATAACCAAATCTACTGAAATCGTCAGTAAAAGTGATGAAGTAACTATAACCGCTCCTGGCAAGTGAACTCATAGGTCCACATACATCTGTGTGTATTGGGGCCAATAGGTCACCTGCCGTTTCACCTCTCCAGATGAAGGGTGCTCTAGTCATCTTGGCCATCAAACAAGCCTCGCATCTCTCAATCGAATGAAATTCGAATGGACTTAATAGTCCGCACTTGTGAAGTGCCGAGACGCGCCTCTCATTTATATGGCCTAGACGACAGTGCCATATTAGTGTCTGGTTCAAATCATCAGATTTAAACCTTTTCGTATTAACGTTATAGAGCTTATATGAATTGGGGCTTTCCATATTGAATACATACAAACCACCAATTTTACTTTCACTTCCATAATGTACGTCATCACGTTTTATATTAAAACTTCCATTTTCGATTACAAAAGTAAATCCTTCCTTATCAAGTAAAGAAATGGATATAATGTTTCTGCTGAAATTTGGTACAAAAAATACATTATGAAGTACAAGAAAAAGGCCACTAGGCAAAACAAGTCTAACGGATCCTACAGCAGTTGTGGCAACCCGAACTTTGTTCCCAACTCTTAGGTCCACCTCGTTCTTGCCCAAATCCCTTCTATTTTTCAACACCTGCACATTCGACAAGGTATGAGATTCATACCCGATATCTATGTTAGGATTATTCCATAGTCCAATGTAATTCCTTAATTTATATTGTAAAGGACATCATTCTTCTACATAATAAAAGGCATAATATTACTAATGTGTTGTAGTAGTATATCTAATGTGATTTGATCTATATCATAATGTGTGTAACCACTTATAGTAGAACTATAGATCAGAAAGAATTGCATTCGATAGTCCCTGATCAGCTAAGCTTCTTCTGAAGCGATCAATATGAGACTAACTCCTTGTGATCATGGTCTACTGATCATGGAAAAGTGTGTGCCGGAGTTATATCATAGATACCATCAGGCCGATGATATCAGACATCCCGATTTTGAGTATGCTACATAGATCCAGTCATGAGATACTCACAGATCGTAGCTTGTCATTATATCCTAAGACCAAGGAGTCTTTGTGGACACTATGTAATGAATACTTAAGTTTCACCTAGTCTAACGTTATCTGTAAAAGGGTAGCTATAACGACTTTGATTGGCTTAGATATTTATTGCATTAGTGAACTCGAAAGGCGTCTGAGGGATTTATCACTCATACTCCGGTATGAGAAAGATATCCGTTTAGGCCACTTGATGAGTATGACTAAAGGAATAGCACGGCCGGGCAGGTGATACCTTAGTATCAGTTTTCAGTCATCTCAGATATCAAGAAACAGTGATTGATAAATTAGGATGACCATTCTATGCCTATTGATCAATCTGGATATTGGTTTGATAAAAGGACAGTGACATGTACGATAACAGGTTAAGTCGAATAATCGATAATCACGAACGTTGGGTAATCATAATGTCTTGGTAGAGACCACTTATGATGGAAATGGTCAAATAGTAATTTTACCAGTCTGCCAACTGTTCGTGAGCCTAGAGGGTCACACGCATTAAGCACAATACATGACAAATAAGCATGGATGGAAATTGGGAGAATCCGGTTTTCAGTTTAGTCAAATTGAATACGATTCGGTTGATTTTTCTGGCCTAGGGTTTTAACCAAACGGTTGAAGAAATCAAGTTGAGGAAATTGAACCGGTTTATATAAACATAAATTAGAACTCAATTTTATGGGTTTTAATTTGAATTTAGTTAAACGGGCTTGAAGCCCATAATTAAAATCAGATTTTTTGATAATTAAATCACATAATTACACATTATCTCATTTCCTTTATTTTCCCATAATTTTGGCATCTTCTTCCTCTTTTCCTTCTTCATTTGGCCGACCCTCCTATAGTTTTTTCCACCATTGTTTTTCTTTGTTCATACTTCTCAAAAACATCATTAGCAAGAGATTGAGAGAAAATCATTTTCGGTGATTGTTGTGCTTATGTGGACTCGATAGAGTAACACTACCTTGTGTTTTAATCGATTATACAAAGGTAATTTTTCAGATTATAAAGTTCATAAACATGCTGAATTTTTCATTAAGATCAAGTATTCATTTCGATCACTATGGTTACATAAAGCTCCGCTGCATGAAATTATTGATTGGAACCCATAGTGATCCCTTTCAGTGGTATTAGAGCATGGTTGTTATGATATTTATTCAATATGTTTAAATCTGTAATTTTATTTTTGTTCATGAGTTCATCACAGGATTATGCATGCAATTGAAAAAAAATTCAGATTTAGTTAATTTTGAAAAAATTGAAAAATTATTTTTTTGGGCTGTTTCGGGTTAGCCATGGCCGAGCCGTGGCTAACCAGGGTCGAGACCCTTGGTTGACCATGGAATGCCCTAGGGCAGACCATGGTCGGCACTAAGGGCCGACTAGGTCGCCAACGGGCGACCATGGGAGCCCTCGCGGGCCACCATGGTTGCCTCGTGGGTAACCAGGGTCTACCCTAGGGGCGACCATGGCAGCCCTCGCGGGCCACCATGGTCGCTCCCATGGGCGACCACGGTCAGCCCTCGCGGGCCACTGTGGTTGCCTCCACGGGCGACCTCGGTTGGGCCGGTTTGGCTCGACCAGATTCGAGCTGAACTGGCTAGTTCGCAACAGTATTTAAAGCCCTAAAATTTTAATTTTCAAATTTGGTTCGGTTTCTATAAACCAGTGAGAACCGGTTCAAAAGTCAATTAATTAATTAAACCGTTCAGTTTCGATAAACCAGATTTTGTCCACACTTAAGAAAGATAAAATTTGGAAAATTTTGTTGTTTGATAAGCTTGTTGAGTGTTCACATGATCTTTGATAACATTATGTTTTCCACATGATGCATAGCTAAGCCCTCTAGACTTGTATTTTAATTTCGGTTTTGCAACCTGCGTGTTGCTTAATTTTTGAGTTGTAGTAAATACGGCTTGCATGTCGTGATTTGTATTTCATTTTATTTTATTTAAATTTGTAATCAAGAAGACCGATGCAAGAAGCCAGTCAAGAGGAAGACTCAGATTGGAGGAGGCTCGAAGCCAGTGGGAGTTCACAAGAATGGAGCAAGTCTGGACCTGGAAGACCAAGTCTTTAGGATCAGTATTGCTAGATTCTTAGGAACTTAAGATGGGCTTAGTTATGCATAAATTTACCGTTACATTTGTATGTATGAATGTATGATAGTTTAATATACAAGTTCATGTATGATTTGCTATCACCCACATTTAATAAGACTCGTATGTAACCTGCTAAGGGATCATCTTTGCATGAATTTGCAATTGGAAATGTCTGAGACTTTGTGCTGCATTCACTTCCAGAGACATATCGTGATTTCGTTGGAAATTGCAATATGCATGACATGGATAAGACTGTGACAGAGTTTCATGGTGTGCTCGTGACTGCTGAAAAGAATCTCAAGGGCAAGTCCAAGGAGTTTCTTTTGCTCAAAAAGCAAGCGAGCTTCAAGAAAGCCAGCCTGGGCAAGTATAATGCCCTTATGCCCCTATCCAAAGGTTGTTGAGAATCCTAAGAAGGATGTCGTCTGTTTCTATTGCCAAGGACAGGGGTACTGGAAGAAGGATTGTAAGAAACACAACCAGTTTCTTATGAAGAGTGAAGCTTCCACTCTTCAGGATCAGGTATTTTTGTTATTGAGCTCAATCTCAGTTTATCTACTTCAGATTCTTGGGTACTTATACCGGTACAGAATCTCACATTTGTGTTAATGTGCAGGCTCTGGAAAGTAGAAGAGAAGTGGGCAGGGGCGAGGCAGACCTACGAGTTGGTGACGGCAATCAAGTCTTAACAACTGCAATAGGAAACATTACTCTCAGTTTGCCCAGTGGGCTAGTTTTATTATTAAACAATATTCATTGTGTACCTGCGTTTTGCAGGAATATTATTTTATTTCCTTGCTTGAAAAGGAAGGATATTGTTTTTATATTGACAATGAAATTTTCAATATTTTTAAGAATAATATATTTTATTGCAATGCTTCATTGGTTGGTGATTTATATATTATTAATATTCAAAACACTAACACTAGCCCAATTTATAATATAAGTAACAAAAGAGTTAAATCCGATGATTTAAACCAGACTGTGATATGGTACTGCCGTTTAGGTCATATATACCAGAAACGCATCTCAACACTTCACAAGTGTGAACTTCTAAGTCCGTTTGGATTCACTTCAATTGAGAGATGCGAGTCATGCCTTATGGGAAAAATGACAAAGGCTCCTTTTGCCGGTTTAGGTGAAAGGGCTAGTGACTTATTGGGTCTCATACATTCCGATGTGTGTGGACCTATGAGCACTCAGGCCAGAAGAGGTTTTCACTACTTCGTTACATTTACTGATGACTTCAGTAGATATGGGTATGTCTATCTTATGAGACATAAATCAGAAACCTTTGACAAGTTCAAAGAGTTCCAGAACGAAGCACAAAACCAGCTTGGGTAAAAGTATAAAGGCGTTTCGATTTGACCGAGGCGGTGAGTACTTGGACCATGAATTTCACAGTCATTTAAAGGAGTGTGGGATCCTCTCTGAATTGACTCCGCCTGGAACACCTCAAATGAATGGTGTATCCGAACGGAAAAATCGGACCCTGCTTGACATGGTTCGATCAATGATGAGTCAGGCTGACCTCCCTATCTCCTTCTGGGGTTATGCCCTAGAGACGACCGCATTAATATGACAGCATTTTTGTGCCCTTGTCCAATTGCTAGTAGTCTATAAATGTCTATATATAATTATCATCGTTTGTAATAAAATAAAACGGCTTTGTATTACTAATGTGTTGAAGTAATATGTTAAGCATGATCTGATTTATGACCACTAAAGTAGTAGAACCATAAATCTGTACGGATCACACTTAACGAGTCCCTGGTCAATATACGCTTCAATAGAAGCGACCAATATGAGCATGGTTCTCAATGACGTAGTTCTACTTGTAATAGGGATGAGGGATCCCGGAATCATATCATAGATATCATGAGGTGATTGATATCGGACGACCCGCTTTGAATAGTGTTTCGTAGATTAAGCCATGAACATATTCAAATGCGATAGCTTGTCACGATATCCTTAGACAAAGGAGTCTTTGTGATCGCTATGCAATGTACGTGCGACTTTAACTTGCGCGTAATGCTTTCCGTAACAGGATTGCAATAACGGGCATGATTGGGTGGCAGAACAGATTGCGTGAGTGACACGAAAGACGGCTAAGGGATTTATCCCTCGTACTACGGTATGGGAAAGATATCCGTTAAAGGCCTCTTGATCGAGAGTGACTGAGAGAAAGAGCATGGCCATGCAGTGATACGGGTTATCAGTTCTCAGCCATCTCACATATCAAGTAACAATGATTGATTAAACAAGGATGACGACTCTATGCCTTGTGATCAATCAGGATATCTAGAGATAATAGGATAGTGACTTGTACGCACAAAGGTTAAATCGAATTATCGATCATCATGCACCTTGGGTAATCATAACGTCTTACTAGAGAACACTTATGATGGATCGGACAAGAGAGATCTTTTGCGCCGATCTACCAACGGTGGCATGAGCCTGGAGGGTCACACACATACAAGACGGATAACTTGAGACAAGGAAACCTTAACGTTTCTTAAGGAGCAATACATGGACAAAACTGAAGGTTTTGGGCCATAGGTTCGGTATGAGAGAATAATTAGCGAATCGAGCAAATTGAGATTTTTTGTCGATGTCGCGTCGGACTTTGTTTGATAAGTAACGACAAAAAGGGTCGGGCCAGAGTAATTAATTACACACTCTCACAATTCAAATCTCTCTCTCTCTCTCCTTGTGGTCGGCCACTCCCTTCCCTCCTCTCTTCTTGCTCTCTTGTTCTTCACTTAATTGTTCTAGTAGGCATTAAGTGAAGGATCTTGAAGATCATCCCCTTGGTGTGGACTTGCTCTAGAGAAGAAGATCACAAAGTTCTTCTTTATCGATTCAACAAAGACTTAAAGGTAAATTTCTTGTGGAATAGATTTTGCCTTGGGATTTAATGGTTCATGTTCTTGGACAAGGTTTGGAGTTGCTTTTGTTTAATGCTTCCGCTATCTCGATGTTAAAGAACGCTCCAAAACCCTACAGTGGTATCAGAGGATGGTTAACCCTCTTAATCTTTGTCTTGTTGAACTTGTTTCGGTTTTATGTTGATTTGCATGCCATATTTGTTGATAACATGTTGTTAATGCTTTTTGGAAAAATTGCATGAAATACGTTATTTTTGGAAAATATATTGAATTTGAAATTTTTCGGATTTTATTGGATTTGTCGGGTCCGAGAAGAGACTCTCGGGGCGCCGGATCGGAGGTACCTGACGGAGGTCACCGGAGGCCGGGAGAGGCTGGCGGTGACTGGGGCCGTCCCTCCTCTAGGCCGAGGCCGAGAGGAGAGGCAAGCTCGGTTTGGGCTTTTCTAAGCCCAAACCGAGCCGTGATGACGGGTTCGTAATTGTAACAAGATACTTTCGAATTATTAAACACAACCAAATCACAACATAATTTGAGTCAAGTGAGATGCCACCCAAATTCACACCCATGTAGAAACATTTATCGGTGTCGTGCGCCTTAGCGGAGCATCGATGGAATGGGTTCTATATGGAAATGGTCAACTTTGTGGGATGTCGTGCACCTTAGCGGAACATCTGCACAAAATTAATGCATTAGTGAAAGTTGGTTGACTCGACCACGATTCTTGGCCAGAGGTCGAGCTGGGGCATCGGAAGGGTAAGCCTTGTGCTTTTGCACATACCCTGACAAAGAGTTACACGGGTTGTAATTGGATGGACGTCCTACCCAAATGAGTCAATTGGAGCGGTGCGCCTTAGCGTACTTCAATTGATAAATAAGGGATCTTTGTTTAAAGATTTTAAACCTTAGAATCGGATGGTTGGTGTTTAATTCGGATCTTCGTAAATTTATTCAACTTTTCTGATTAAATTTACTTTCTTCGTGTAGAAATGGCTAGTAATTCAACAAACTCGTCTAATTTGTCGTTGAGGACTATACTTGACAAGTGTAAACTCATTGGAACAAATTATCTGGACTGGGTTAGAAATTTACGACTTGTGTTAAAGTTGGAACGCAGGGAGTACGTCCTTGACAAGGCTATCCCGGTGGAGCCAGCTGCCAACGCAACGAGGGTCGTTAAGGATGCGTACCAGAAACACCTTAGCGACTCTATCGACGTTGCGTGTGTCATGCTGGGCTTAATGGAGGCGGACCTCGAGAAGCAGTTTATGGAGCTATCCCATGATCCGTTTGCAATGTTTGCTCAGATCAAGGATATGTTCAAAGAGAAAGTACGTATTGAAAAATACACTATTCTCCGAGAACTCATTGCCTGCAAGATGTCAGCAGGCAGCTCCGTAGGTCCACACGTCCTACGTATGAAGGGACATCTCGATCATATGACTAGTCTCGGAATGACTATGGAGAAAGAGATGGTTGCGGATTTTATTCCGCAATCCCTTCCTCATGCATATGGTGGGTTTGCCATGAACTATCACATGCATGACATGGATGAAATTCTGATCACTCAGTCGTGCAAGATGCCACACACAATGTTACAGAGAATGCTATAACGTTGTGTCTGACTTCTTGCGTAGATAAAGCAGGACAGTAAATATAAAGCTCTAAGTAATGACACAGCAGATTGTTTACCCAGTTCGGTGCAACGTCACCTACGTTTGGGGGCTCTCAGCCTAGTGGAAAGATTTCACTTATCAGTAATCCGTCAGAACATACAAGTACCTGTGATCCCTCCTAGATCTATACTTTATGCTACGTCTTACAGTGCAATCTATCTCAGGGTCTCCCCCTGAATCCAAGAACGTCTTGATTCCACTCTTCGAGCAATCGCCTTGCTCTGTCGTCTTCAAGTCTTCTTCAAGCTTGGTGGTTGCGTACAGTCTTCAACTCACGACTTTCAGTAAACCCTCAATCACCTAACTCTCTATAGTTATGTGATACACAATATCCTAAGCTCAATAAGCAATTTCTCAGCCCGCAAACCTTCACGTCTAAGAACCTTGCAAATTGTTGCTAGGAAACAAATAAAGAACCACACAATTGCTAAGGGGGTAGCCTAAGCTTTTATAGCAATCGTGGATGAGTACTAACCCTAAAGGGTTTCCTCTTAATCACCGTCTTTCTTCTTTTCAGATTAGGAGTCGTTCTGCACTTTCCTAATCGTTTTCTTGCTGCACTGCCGAACCTGCACTTTCCTGATTTCCGTCGATCAGGATGCTTGCCGAGATGCCGTCAACAATGGCACACAAGATGTCGTAGAAGATGCTTCGACATTCTTTGTAACATGTTTCTTAAGTTCCTTCAAAATTAGCTAATCTCGAAAAACGTCGTAACTACAATCTCCCCCTTTGGCTATTTTTAAGGACAACATTCTTCGTCTCGTCGATCGGCAGTGTCGTCGCGCGTATCGTCGCGTCTTGTGTCTTCGCGTCGCGTCGTCTCGCGTATCGTCGCGTCGTCTCTATCTTTCTTCCTTGTATCATCGCGCGCGTATATCTAGTTGATATCTAATTTACACTTACTCCCCCTTGCTAGCTCAAAAAGAGCCAAACTATAAACAAATATTTGTAACAAGTCCGGGAAATAAGCAAAATAAATCTAAACATAACTCACACTTGCTCTCGATCAGCTGTCGAGAGAAAGCATGATACAGTGTTCACAAAATATTACAGACCATAAGAGTTGTTCAGTAGTTCAGAGAATTTCATAAAACATTTCAAATAGAGCTGCTGTTGGAACTTGCAGTCTCTGTAGCTTCTGTGGAGGTTTCTTGGGTAGCATCTTCTGGATCATTTGTGGGATCATCGTCAGAGCCTGGAGGAGACATGGAGTGCAGCAGGTTGGCGCAGTGAGTTCGGCGCTGCGAGAGGTGCTTCATGGCAGTCTTTAAGTTTGCAATGTCCTCATCAAGCACTTCAATTTCTTGTTTGAGCATGACGACATCCCTGCTGGTAGTCCTTGTGAGAGGGACGGCACTTGTGGCTCTACTGGTCTTTGCCGCGGCTTCTGGCCTGGCTAGATCAGGAGCATGCCTTCCTTCAAACAATTTGTGGCTCACCACAATTACTCCTCCTCTTTTCCCCACCTTATCCGACGTTTTCAACATGCCAGGGTGTTGATGTACGAGTAATTCAGAGATAAGGGATGGAAAGGCTATGAGAATTTTCACAGCAAGAGATCTAGCATGGCGAACAAGATGATCAATCACAAATTGTCCAAAGTCAAGTTTAGATCCAGTACCTATTTGGTAGATAAGGATTGCTAGCTCAGGTTTGATCGATGATGCGTGAGTTGAGGGCGCCCAGTTTGCAACTCCAATCCGAAAGAGAATGGAGTACTTGGAAGTCAGATCTGAAGCTGCCACTGTCCCTTTGGATGGCCATGTTCTGCTTTTATCTCCGGTGATTTCTTGGAGGACTTTGCTCAGATCGGGTGGTGGCACAGATCGAACCCTCTTCCTTCCCAGGAATTCATTGATGATGTCGGAGGTGATGTCAAAGCGGATGCCTCTGACATATACCTTATCAAACTCTGGAGCATCCGGAGTACCAAACGTGGTAGGCAGATTTGCAATGAACTCTTTAACCAGAAGGGGATAGTGGTTGCCAATGTCGGAGACGGTTCTCATCAATTCTGCCTTCTCCAAGAGCTGTATAATGGCCTTTAGCCCAAACAGCTCTGTTGACAATGTCTTCTCTGGGTACGCCGTTCTCTGAAAGACAAACTCCCACCTCTTTGCACCTTCTGCTGAGTGAAACGACACGTTGTCGTAGGTTACACTCATGGTGTTCGTGGCCGTCTTCAGGGCCTTCTTCTTCCTATCTTCCTCAGCAGGGACCTCTTCAAGGTCATCATCAGTGGATTCATCTATCAACCTCCTTGTTGCAATTACTTTCTTCCCCTTTCCTTTGACATGCGATTTTTTCTTTTTGTTGCTGGGACCTCCAGCCTCCTTTCCCTCCTTCCTTTTCCTTGTTTCTTTCAATTTTCCAACCATGACAGCCAAACTTTCAGTTTCTTCTAGAACTTTTTTTTTCAGGGTCGACAGCACTGTGTGTGCCGTCTCAGCAGCTTCTTCCATGACATCTTCTCTGGCATCCAGAGTATTTTCTTCTGTGTTGTTGGTGGTGGCATCCTTGTTCTTCTCAGCTTCTTCCAGATCGGTCTCTCCGTTTCTGGTTTCTTCTTTCTCTTCATCTTCTTCCTCGGCTTCTTCCGAGTCAGCTATTTCTTCCTCTTCTACAGTTTGTTCAGTGGCTTTTGGTATGACATCTGTTCCTTGTTCTTCTCCTCCTTCTCCTTCCGCAATGCGTTCCAGCCCATGACTGACCGGAGTCAGATTCTCTTTTTCTCCTTCCGGACGTATCAGTTCTTCTACCACACCTTCTTTAGGTGGGTCCTGATTTTCCAGTAGTGATTCTAACAGATCACTGTTTCTAGAAGTATCGGTAGAGAATTCGTTACCTGTTGGTGTTGGAACTGCGATGATTTGCATGGAGGCCTCTCGATTTTCCTGGCCAAGATAATTCTCTCTTTCTGGCCCAGTTAGGTCAGACATTGAGAAGGCAGCACTTCCGGTCCAGGACTTCTTGGGAACTCGAGTAAAAACTGGCATTGGGGCTTTCTCTGGTGAAGCCTCTTTGATAATTTCTTCTGATTTTTTCAGGGTTTTTGGCCCTTTGATTCGTACTCCATGCTTGTTTGTCTTCGCTCTACTGCTTCTGGAGCCTTTTGCTTCAGCTTTCTTTGAAGCGGTGGCTTCCTTTGGGGCTACTGTGCTTCTAGTTTTCACCATTGTTGTTTGAGAGATTTGCAGAGAGTGAATGGTGAAGGAGATGAGAGCGAGCACAGAGAGGAGGCAGACTAGGTTTTTGAAAACGATTCAAATCTTCTTTAGCGTCTGACTGTATCTTTCCTTTTCTTTTATATGGGCTTTTGATATGTCTGGCCCAATGACATTCGTTGGTTTTTAGACCGGTTCATGAAGAGGTACCAACACTTCCTCTCAACCGTTTCTGTATCTCCTTTACTGGTCGTTGATGGAACACAGACCAAGTGATGATCTGAGATCCTCAAATCTGTTCGCGTCTAGTGCCTTTGTGAAAATATCAGCTAGTTGCTTCTCTGTTGGGATGTGCTCTAGGGTGATCTTCTTGTCTTCGACCAATTCTCGAATGAAGTGATGTCTAATATCAATGTGTTTGGTCTTGCTGTGTTGGACAGGGTTTTTGGAGATGTTGATAGCACTGACATTATCACAATACAAAGTCATGGCATCCTGTCTGACATTGTATTCGACTAACGTCTATTTCATCCAAAGTAGTTGTTGCCAAGGAAGAAGCATCCTCCAGATGTGCTTTTCCTATCTGATGTGTTCCCAGCCCAATCGGCATCACAATACCCCACCAAGGTAGAGGATGTGTCAAATGAATATAATAAACCCAAGTTTGTAGTCCCAGAGATATATCTAATAATCCTTTTGGCTTGGATAGATGACTAACCTTAGGATTAGCTTGATATCGTGCACATACTCCGACAGAGTAAGCAATATCTGGTCGACTCGCGGTGAGGTAGAGGAGACTACCGATGATGCTCCTGTATAGGTGTTGGTCGACGGCTTCTTCTGGATCATCTTTAGTCAGCTTGACATGTGTAGCTGCTGGTGTCCTTTTATGTGAGGCTTTCTCTAGCCCAAACTTCTTGACAATATTCTTCGCATATTTGCTCTGAGATACGAAGATGCTATCCTTTTGTTGTTTGATTTGGAAGCCTAGAAAACAAGTAAGCTCTCCTACCATGCTCATCTCGAATTCTGATTGCATCTGTTGAATAAATATCTCTGCCATCTTGCTTGACATCCCTCCAAACACAATGTCATCGACATAGATTTGAGCTATCATTAAATTTCCATCTTCATTCTTCACAAATAAGGTCTTGTCGACTCCCCCTCTAGTGTAGCCGCTTCGGATGAGGAATTTTGTGAGTCTTTCATACCAAGCCCTTGGTGCTTGTTTCAACCCATAAAGAGCTTTCTTTAGTTTGTAAACATGATCAGGATAGTGAGGGTCAACAAATCCTTTGGGTTGTGACACATATACTTCTTCATTGAGATCCCCATTCAAGAAGGCACTTTTGACATCCATCTGGTAGAGCTTTATCTGTAGATGACATGATATCCCTAGCAAGAGACGAATTGCTTCAAGTCTTGCCACGGGAGAAAATGTTTCATCGAAGTCAACACCCTCAATTTGAGTATACCCTTGGGCAACTAACCTTGCTTTGTTGCGAGTGATGATGCCAAGCTCATCGGATTTGTTCTTGAAGATCCATTTGGTGCCTATGATGTTTCCTTCACTTGGTTTGGGCACCAGTTCCCATACCTGATTTTTCTCAAATTGAATAAGCTCTTCTTGCATAGCATTGACCCAATACTCATCATTGATGGCTTCATTGATGTTTTTGGGTTCTGTCTTTGAGACGAAGCAAATATGTCCTATCATCTCGTTATAATCTTCAGGGGCTTTTGACCGAGTCCGTACGCCTTCATTTAGGTTTCCAATAACTCCAGAGATAGGATGGTTAGTTTGGACTCTTCGTGAGGGATTCTTGTTTCGGGTTTCGGAACCTACTTCGTTATTGGCGACATCATCTTCGGTTTTGCTGCTAACATCTTCTCTGACATATGGGGTAGCATTCTTCCTGACATTGTTGGGAGGATAGGCTCCGTCTTCATCTGGCGCATCTTCTGAGGCATCTTCGCAGTCATCGTCAACAACAACATTGATTGATTCCATCATCGTCTTGGTTCGTTTGTTGAAGACTCGGTATGCACGACTATTCCTTGAATAGCCAAGGAAGATGCCTTCATCGCTTTTTGGGTCAAGCTTTTGGCGAGGCTCTCTATCAGCCAGTATATAACAAGTGGAGCCAAAAATATGGAAGTACTTAACATTGGGCTTTCTCCCCCTCCATATTTCATAATGAGTTACTGACATACCTGGTCGGAGAGTGACTCGATTGTGGATATGGCAAGCAGTGTTAAGTGCTTCTGCCCAAAAGTGAGTTGGTATGTCTTTAGCCAGCATCATAACTCTTGCCATCTCCTGTAGAGTCCTGATCTTGCGCTCAACAATGCCATTCTGTTGAGGAGTGATTGGTGCTGAGAATTCATGTGCTATCCCTTCTGAGTTGCAGAAATCTGCAAACTTGCTGTTTTCGAACTCTCGACCATGATCACTACGAAGGCGGATGATTTTGCCAATTGTCTCTCCTTTTTCTCGTTGGACTTGGATGCATAGATTCTTGAATATCGAGAAGGTGTCTGATTTGTCACGAGGGAAGTCAACCCAAGTGTATCGTGAGTAATCATCTACACATACAAAGACATATCATTTTCCTCCAAGGCTTTCAACTTGCATTGGTCCCATGAGGTCAACGTGTATCAGCTCAAGTACTCGAGAGGTGGTGATGTGCTGAAGCTTCTTGTGTGACATCTTGGTTTGCTTTCCAATCTGACATTCTCCGCAGATCTTTCCTTCTACTATTTTTAGGTTTGGGATTCCGATGATAGCCTGCTCTGAGATTGCCTTTTGCATACTTCTAAAGTTTAGATGTCCAAGCTTTCGATGCCATAGTTTGGTTTCTTCTGGTTTGGAGACAAGGCACTTGGTTGCTTCGGTATGTGTCTCGGGAGACCAGATATAGCAATTGTCTGCCGAGCGAACTCCTTGTAGAATAGTGACCTGATCGATGTTGTTCACTATACAGGCTTCTTTAGTGAATCTTACTACTAAATCCTGATCACAGATCTGACTGATGCTAATCAGGTTTGCCTTAAGTCCTTCTACAAGTAATGCTTCAGTCAAGCAGGTGGCTTCTGGATGCTTGAGCACTCCTTTTCCAATGATTCGTGCTCGGATCCCATCTCCAAACGTAACAAAGCAGTTTGTATACAATTTAAGATTGGAGAGAAACTCTGGAGTACCTGTCATGTGTCGAGAGCATCCACTGTCGAGATACCAGTCTTTGTTTGTTGAAGCACTTAAGGATGTATATGCAACATTAGCTCTATAGGTCAGGTTCTTAGGTCTCCATTCAAGGCGGGATGTCTTCGGAGGAGATGAGAGATGCCTTTGATATCTCTGTTGTTGTAGCTGAGCTTGCTTCCTCTTAAGAAGTTGAAAACAGAAAGGTCTGATGTGACCAGGTTGACCACAGTAATGGTATATCCATTGATATTGATAAGCTGGTCTTCTGTAGCTTTGTTGTCTTCGTGGAGGATGTCTTCTGGCAGTTTCTTGATAGGAACAGGTTGTAGACGATGTTATGGCTTTTGTTGTAGGTCGTCCTGTAGGATGAGTTGGGGCATCCTGTTGTTTCTTGTCAGTCAAGGCTTGTTGTGGGACAAACTTTGTCCGTGTTGTTGAGGGGACAACATGTGTGTACCCTAGTCTTGTCGTATCTTTGGACTGTTTTCCCATCGATAAAATCTTGTCAAGGCTTTCTGTGCTCGGATTCATCATCCTTACTGATTTAGTCATGAGACTAATTTCTCCATTGAGTCTGGTGATTTCTCGTTTCAGCTCCACGATCGTCTCTAGAAATCTAGACTTGTCGTTGGTAAGACTAATGATCCTTTCGCCTTGTTGATCAAGTATCAGAGTTTCCCTGATCCATCTGGTATGCAAGCCTTTGTATGCCTCGACTAGTTGTTCTTTAGTCCAATTCTCATTTGGAGTTGGATCATTATTGATGTCGACAGCATTATCAACATTACATGTAGGAGTAGTAGTAGTGAATGCAACAAAGTTGCTTACCTCTTCAGATCCACTATCTTCATTGTCATCATCTGATAGAGTGGCGTTGTATCCTCGTTTTTGTTGTTTGAGGAAATTTGGACATTCTCTACGGAGGTGGCCGAATCCTTCACATTCATGACATTGAAGTCCTTTGTTTTTGTTTTCTTCCCCACTCCTGTTTGGTCTGTCAAGACTACCTCCAGCTTGAGCTTTTTGTGGAGCATTGTTTCTGGCATTTGCTGTGACATTCCGTCCACCCATTCGACTAAATCTTCTCATGGCTTTGTTGTACCTTTTTGTGAGAAGGGCCATTGTAGCCTCGATGTCTTCATCTGAATCCGAATCTTCAGGGTCTGGTTGCTTGTGTGTTGAGCTCTTGAAAGCAACTCCTTTGTTCCTTTTGTCGATGTTGGGTAGAGACAACTCATAGGTCATCATAGACCCCATCAGCTCATCAAATTTCAAGACCTTGAGGTCATGAACTTTTTCAATTGCTGTGATCTTCATCTTGAATCTAGGACTAAGAGCACGTAGGGTTTTTCTTACCAATTTTTCATCAGACATTGGTTCACCCAGAGAATAGGATTCATTGGCTAGATCACGAATGCGAACATTGAAATCTGCAATTGATTCATCTTCCTTCATGATGAGGGCTTCGAAGTTGGTAGTCAGGTATTGCAGTTTCTGTTCTCGAACCTTAGTTGTTCCTTCATATGCTACGGCCAAGATGTCCCATGCTGATTTGGCAGTTGTGCATGTGTTGATTAGTCTGAACACGTTCTTGTCAACACCATTGAAGATAGCATTCTGAGCTTGAGAATTTCCCAGTGATTCTTCATCTTCATCATCGGTCCAGTCTTTTTCTGGTTTTGGGCCGATAGGATTGCCATCACTGTCACTGAGTTGTGGTGCATTCCAACCATTGAGTACAGCCTTCCATGTCTTTTTGTCTAGTGACTTCATGAAGGCACACATTCGAGCCTTCCAATAGCCATAGTTGCTTCCATCTAGGAAAGGTGGTCGATTTATGGATCCTCCTTCTCTGGTATTGTCCATCTTTGATCAAAATATTTGTTTAGGAACTCACCTAAAGCTATAGGTGCCCCCTCGGATACCAATTGAAATTCTGATCACTCAGTCGTGCAAGATGCCACACACAATGTTACAGAGAATGCTATAACGTTGTGTCTGACTTCTTGCGTAGATAAAGCAGGACAGTAAATATAAAGCTCTAAGTAATGACACAGCAGATTGTTTACCCAGTTCGGTGCAACGTCACCTACGTCTGGGGGCTCTCAGCCTAGTGGAAAGATTTCACTTATCAGTAATCCGTCAGAACATACAAGTACCTGTGATCCCTCCTAGATCTATACTTTATGCTACGTCTTACAGTGCAATCTATCTCAGGGTCTCCCCCTGAATCCAAGAACGTCTTGATTCCACTCTTCGAGCAATCGCCTTGCTCTGTCGTCTTCAAGTCTTCTTCAAGCTTGGTGGTTGCGTACAGTCTTCAACTCACGATTTTCAGTAAACCCTCAATCACCTAACTCTCTATAGTTATGTGATACACAATATCCTAAGCTCAATAAGCAATTTCTCAGCCCGCAAACCTTCACGTCTAAGAACCTTGCAAATTGTTGCTAGGAAACAAATAAAGAACCACACAATTGCTAAGGGGGTAGCCTAAGCTTTTATAGCAATCGTGGATGAGTACTAACCCTAAAGGGTTTCCTCTTAATCACCGTCTTTCTTCTTTTCAGATTAGGAGTCGTTCTGCACTTTCCTAATCGTTTTCTTGCTGCACTGCCGAACCTGCACTTTCCTGATTTCTGTCGATCAGGATGCTTGCCGAGATGCCGTCAACAATGTCACACAAGATGTCGTAGAAGATGCTTCGACATTCTTTGTAACATGTTTCTTCAGTTCCTTCAAAATTAGCCAATCTCGAAAAACGTCGTAACTACAATGGACAAGACCGCGTCGGAGTTGCACATCATGTTGGTGACTGCCGAGAAGAGCATGAGGGGCAGTATGCCCAAAGGTGTTCTAATGGTCAAGACGGGGAAGAACAGACGACCTTTTATTACTAAACCTTCCATGCCCATGAAGGGAAATGGGAAGGCAAAGGAGTCGGTATGTTTCTACTGCCAAAAGCCTGGTCATTGGAAGAAAGACTGTCAGCAGCTGAAGGAAGATCAGAAGAAGGGCGGTGGGACCGCTACTTCGTCAGGTATTCCATTAGAGCTAAATCTTTCTACTATAAATGATTGGGTACTAGACACTGGAGCTGAGTCTCATGTCTGTGCGGATGTGCAGGTGTTACATAGTAGAAGAGATATGGGGGAAAACGAGGTGGACCTAAGAGTTGGGAACAACGTGAGAGTTACCGCAACTGCTGTGGGTTCTGTTGACCTTGTTTTGCCCAGTGGGCTTGTAACAGAACTTTTTGATGTGTTTTGCGTACCTGCTTTCAGCAGGAATATTGTATCAATATCCCTTCTTGAAAAAGAAGGTTATTATTTTGATATTCAGAACGGGTTTTTTAATAGGGATAATTCCAGATGACTACACCTGGATATGTCACATTATCACATGACTACACCTAGAATTTTTCGTGTCAGGGTGAATACCCAAGAATTTCATTTGTCTCACATTACTCATTCCGTCCAACTCCGTTAGTTATTAACATTTTTTTACATGTGAAATGACTAAAATACCCTTATGGGTATTTTGAATTATTATAATTAGACTAAAAAGACGAAAAAGCCCTTACCTATTCATCTAATTTTCTAACTAATGCCACTCCCTCTCTCTCCTCTCTTTTGTCTATGATGGGCGTGGCCGGAGGCGGAGGGGATGGCGGAGGAAGGCTGGTCGGAGGGGAGGGGAAGGAGGCGGATGATGGTGGGCAGAGTGGGCTGGTGGTCTATGATGGCGACAATTTCACAGTCGAGGACCTCCTCGATTTCACCAATGAGGACGCGGCTCTCGCCGACGGCATTGTGCTCGACGCCGTCACCGATTCCTCCGCCGCCGTCGATAGCTGCAACTCCTCGCTCCTCCCCGCCGCCGATGTCGCCGCCGGGAACCGTAGTGTCAGCGAGAACGGCCATTTCTCCGGCGACCTAGGCGTCCCGGTAATTAATTAACTAATTAATTGATTTCTCTATGTTCAATTGAATATGAAGTTGATTCTGTGTTCACAATTTGAAAACATTGTCAATTTCTGTTTCTGTTTCGATTTTGGTAAATTCTGAGGAGGTTGGATGTTGAATTTTTTTAATTTTCTTTCTTGATTTTCACAGTAACCAAACATACTAGTCAATAGTCATGTGCATGAAAATTGGCAGATAAGTAGCTTGGTGCAGTGGCTACAGTTCTTTATCCCTTTAAAAATCAATTATTAAAATTAATCTAGTTTAATTTTTCATTTTCTTTGATTAACCAAAGAGACGGGTGAATATGTGCGCATGAAAATTGGCATATGAGTAGTTGCAGCTATCGCCGGCGGCGGGGAGGAGCGAGGAGTTGCAGTTATTGACGGCGGCGGAGGAATCGGTGACGGCGTCGAGCGCATCGCCGTCGGCGAGAGCCGCGTCCTCATTGGAGAAATCGAGGAGGTCCTCGACGGTGAAATTGTCGCCATCATAGACCAGCCCACTCCGCCCACCATCCTCCGCCTCCTTCCCCTCCCCTCCGACCAGCCCTCCTCCGCCATTCCCTCCGCCTCCGGCTACGCCCATCATAGACAAAAGAGAGGAGAGAGAGGAGTGACATTAGTTAGAAAATTAGATGAATAGGTGAGGGCTTTTTCGTCTTTTTAGTCTAATTATAATAATTCAAAATACTCATAAGGGTATTTTAGTCATTTCACATGTAAACAATGTTAAAAACTAACGGAGTTGGACAGAATGAGTAAAGTTAGACAAATGAAATTCTTGGGTATTCACCCTGACACGAAAATTTTTAGCTGTAGTCATGTGATAATGTGACATATCCAGGTGTAGTCATCTGGAATTATCCCTTTTTAATATTATGCGCAACAACATGTTTTATGGAAATGCTCACAATGTTGGAGATTTATACATATTAAATATGCAAAACTCGAGATCCAACATGCTCTATAATGTAAATGCTAAGAGGGTTAAAGCTAATGATTTAGACCAAACTCTAATCTGGCATTGTCGTCTAGGTCACATAAATGAGAAACGCATCTCAGTGCTTCACAGGCGCGGACTTCTAAGTCAATTCGAATTCCAAACGATTGATAGATGCGAAGCTTGTTTAATGGGCAAGATGACTAAAGCGCCCTTCACTGGTTTAGGTGAGAGGGTAGGTGATCTATTGAGTCTAATACATTCAGACGTATGTGGACCAATGAGTACATCAGCCAGAGGTGGTTTAGGCTACTTTATCACATTTACTGATGATTTCAGTAAATATGGATATGTCTATCTCATGAGACATAAGTCCGAAGCTTTTGATAAATTCAAGGAGTTTAGGACTGAAGTAGAAAACCAACTCGGAAAGAGTATCAAGACACTCAGTTCTGATCGGGGTGGAGAATACTTATCCGAGGAGTTTCTTAGTCATCTTACTGAAAGTGGAATACTATCTCAGTGGACTCCGTCAGGAACACCGTAACTCAATGGTGTGTCCGAGCGAAGGAATCATACATTGTTGGATATGGTTCGATCGATGTTAAGTCTTACTGATCTCCCGATCTCCTTCTGGGGTTACGCTCTACAAACGGCCGCATTCATAATAAACAGGGCTCCGTCGAAAGTAGTGGAAGGGACATCATTCGAGAAATGGTACGGGAAGGAACCTGTTTTGTCCTTCCTAAAAATCTGGGGTTGCGAGGCTTATGTAAAACGGTTGCTTGTAACCAAGCTCGAACCGAGATCAGATAAGTGTACTTTCTTCGGATATCCAAAAGAAACAAAAGGATACTACTTCTACAAACCGACCGAAAACAAAGTTTTTGTCACCCGAGGTGGGACATTCTTGGAAAAGGAATTTATTTCCAAGACAGTCAGTGGGAGGGCTGTTCATCTTGATGAAGTTCTAGATGAGATATTCACTCAAGAACCACTGGACGACCCATTGGAAGAAGTAGAGCCAGAAGTGGTCGTTGAGCAAGAACCAATAGCTACAGTTAATGAGGACGGTCCAAGGCGGTCTGAAAGGATAAGTCATGCATCTATCAGATACGGTTTCCTAGTAACTGGAGGTGATGATTTAGTGTTAGTGGACAATGATCCAGCTACCTTTCGAGAGGCCCTGGACAGAACCGACTCTAAGAAATGGCTGGAAGCCATGAGGGAAGAAATGCAATCCATGTCAGATAATCAAATGTGGGACTTGGTGGATCAAACCCTTGACGTAAAAGTCATAGGGTGTAAGTGGATCTTTAAAATAAAGATAGAATTGGATGGAAAATCTCAGACCTATAAAGCCAGACTTGTAGCAAAGGGTTATAGGCAAGTCCACGGAATTGACTATGAAGAGACCTTTTCTCCAGTAGCTATGGTCAAATCTATCCGCATTCTACTTGCCGTAGCAGCTTATCTTAATTATGAGATATGGCAAATGAACGTCAAAACCGTCTTCCTTAATGGGAGGTTAGCTGAGGACGTTTATATGTCCCAGCTTGAGGATTTTGAGGATCCTAAGAATAAGGGAAAGATTTGCAAGTTGCTCAAATCAATTTATGGTTTAAAGCAAGCATCTCGGAGTTGGAATCAGCGTTCTGATGAAGTTGTGAAACAGTTTGGCTGTTAGGTCCCGGGGCATCCTAATTACGTTCATGGCAGCGGAAGCAACCTATAAACTGCCCCTAACCTGCGCAAGATCGACTACCAAGTTAGATCCTTAGGAAATCGAGTTTTCGGGTTTTACCAGAATCTGCCCGGCAGAAAACCGAGACTTTGAAGCTCTATATCTCGAGCTACAGATCTCCAATTGCTTCGGTTCTTTTTGGAGATTAAACCTCAGCCAATTCCCTACATCTTTTGTGTTTTGCTCTAAACCCAGTTCGGACGAGAAGACCTCCGTCTGGAGCAAAACATTTTTCCCGTCTCGCTGGACAGACTCTGCGGACCAGTCTGCTTCTCGGCCTTGTATCTCCTAAACCAGCGCTCCTTTTGAAAATCAGTATTTCACAAAAGTTGTAGCCCTTGGAATTATCTTTCCAACGCCCTAAGTTTCAGCTTAATCGGAGCTCGGGCGAAGCGGCTATGGCTCACGCATTGTCGGTCATCGGAACTGGACAATCTGGACAGTTTCTCCATTTTGCATTTAGTCTTCGTTGAATCGATAAAGAAGAACGTTCGGATCTTCTTCTCTAAAGCAAGTCCACACCAAGGGGATGATCTTGATGATCCCTCACTTAATTGCCTACTAGAACAATTAAATGAAGAACAAGAGAGCAAAGAGAGGAGAGAGTGTTGTGAGAGTTGTGTGATTCTTGAATTAATGAATGAATGCTAGATATTTCAATTCATCATCCAACAAGCATGGGTCAAAAGTGATTGGTATGGGCTTAAAGGTACTTTAACCCATACCCCTTAAATCACTCACCTCTTAATCCACAATCACCAACTAAGCATGGTGTTGTGTGGCCCCACACATGGACCCACCATGTGGGCCGGCCATGAGGTCTTGTTGGGCCCTTAATGGGCCGGCCATGAGGCTTCATGGGCCGAGCCCAATGGGCCCTCCCGTGTTGTCTCATGCCGTGTCCAAAAATCGCCCGACCCTTTTGTCGTCACTTATCAAACAAAGTCCGACGCGATATCGACGAAAAACTCAATTTTTCTCGATTCGCTAATTATTCTCTCAAACCGAACCTATGGCACAAAACCTCCAGTTTTGTCCATATATTACTCCTCAAGAAACATCAATGTTTCCTTGTCTCAAGTTATCCGCCTTGTATGTGTGTGACCCTCTAGGCTCATGCCACCGTTGGCAGATCGGCGCAAAAGATTGCTCTTGCCCGATCCATCATAAGTGGTCTCTAGTAAAACATTATGATTACCCAAGGTGCATGATGATCGATGATTCGACTTAACCTTTGTGCGTACAAGTCACCATCCTGTTATCTCTAGATATCCCGATTGATCACAAGGCATAGAGTCGTCTCCCTTGTTCAATCAATCATTGTTACTTGATATGCGAGATGGCTGAGAACTGATAACCCGTATCATTGGCATGGCCATGCTCTTTCTCTCAGTCAGTCTCCATCAAGAGGCCTTCTAACGGATATCTTTCCCATACCGTAGTATGAGGGATAAATCCCTTAGCCGTCTTTCGTGTCACTCATGCAACCCGTTCCGCCACTCAATCATGCCCTTTATAGCAATCCTTTTACAGAAAGCGTTTGGCGCAAGTTAAAGCCGTACGTTCATTGCATAGTGATCACAAAGACTCCTTGGTCTAAGGATGCCGTGACAAGCTATCGCATTTGAATATGTTTATGGCTTAATCTATGAAAACACTATTCAAAGCGGGTCGTCCGATATCAATCACCTCATGATATCTATGATATGGTTCCAAGATCCCTCATCCCTATGACAAGTAGAACTACGTCATTAAGAACCATCCTCATACTGGTCGCTTCTTAGGAAGCATGTTTTGACCAGGGACTCGTTAAGTGTGATCCGTACAGATTTATGGTTCTACTACTTTAGTGGTCATAAATCAGATCATGCTTAACATATTACTTCAACACATAAGTAATACAAAGCCGTTTTATATATATGTTACAAACGATGATAATGTACATAGACGTTTACAGGCTAATAGCAATTGGACTAGGGCACAAATGCTATCAATCTCCCACTTGCCCCTAGTTCCAATCTAAGTCCCAGTCTATACCCATTGACCTAACATGTTTATCATGTTTTGCTCGTGGAAGAGCCTTGGTCAAGGGGTCGGCTGTGTTATCATCAGTTGCAACGTAATGGATCTTCACGTCACCTTTTAGCAACAATGTCGCGGATGATGTGATACTTTCTGAGTACATGTTTGGATCTGTCATGTGCCCTGGGTTCCTTAGCTTGCGCAATGGCCCTGGTGTTGTCACACTATAAGTCTACTGGGTTAGATGGGTTTTTAATTACACCTAACCCAGCCATGAAACTCCTGATCCATACAGCCTCTTCTCCCGCTTCGGATGCGGCAATGTACTCAGCTTCGGTCGTAGAGTCGGCAATGGTGTCCTGCTTCTTGCTTTTCAGCTGAAAGCTCCACCGTTCAACATAAACATATAACCCAACTGACTTTTTAAGTCATCGGGGTCTGTCTGGAAAAATAGCGTCAACATATCCTTTGACGACTAGATCATCATTTCTTCCCCCGTATACAAGAAAAGCGTCTTTGGTTTTTCTCAAAATCGAGAATCGCCTTGACGGCAATCCAGTGTTCCTCACCGAGTTCGGACTGATGTCTACTGGTACAGCTTAGGGCAAACGAGACATCCGGTCTCGTACATATCATGGCACACATTATGGACCCTATAGCCGAAGCATATGGGATCTCATTCATTCTTGCTAGCTCTGCAGGTGTCTCAGCACACTACTTCTTGCTTAGCTTTATGCCATGACGCATGGGCAGCAGTCCTTTCTTTGAATCTAGCATCGAGAATCTTCTCAATATTTTGTCTATGTAGGTGCTTTGACTTAAGCCCAAGACCCGCTTGGCACGGTCTCTATATATCTTGATCCCCAAGATGTAAGAGGCCTCGCCTAAGTCCTTCATTGCGAAACACTCACCTAACCAAGTCTTTGTTAAAAGCAAGGTAGGGACGTTGTTTCCAATGAGCAGTATGTCATCAACATAAAGCACCAAGAAGACTACTTTGCTCCCATCTGCCCTTTTATATATACGCAAGGTTCATCATCGTTCTTGATGAAGCCAAACTGTTTCACAACTTCATCAAAACGTTGATTCCAACTCCGAGATGCTTGCTTCAAACCATAAATTGATTTGAGCAACTTGCAAATCTTTCCCTTATTCTTAGGATCCTCAAAACCCTCAGGCTGGGACATATAAACGTCCTCAGCTAACCTCCCGTTGAAGAAGGCGGTTTTGACGTCCATTTGCCATATCTCAAAATTGCTACGGCAAGTAGAATGCGGATAGATTTGACCATAGCTACTGGAGAAAAGGTCTCTTCATAGTCAATTTCGTGGATTTGCCTATAACCTTTTGCTACCAGTCTTGCTTTATAGGTCTGAGGTTTGCCATCCATGCCCATCTTTATATTAAAGATCCATTTACACCCAATGACTTTTACGTCAGGGGTTTGATCCACCAAGTCCCACACTTGATTATCTGACATGGATTGCATTTCTTCCCTCATGGCTTCCAGCCATTTCTCAGAGTCGGTTCCGTCCTTATTAACTGTAGCTATTGGTTCTTGCTCAACGACTACTTCTGGTGGGTCGTCCAGTGGTTCCTGAGTGACCATCTCATCTAGAAATTCATTAAGATGAACAGCCCTCCCACTGACTGTCTTGGAAATAAATTCTTTTTCCAAGAATGTCCCACCTCGATTATGAATGCGGCCGTTTGCAGAGCGTAACCCCAGAAGGAGATTGGGAGATCAGTGAGACTTAACATCGATCGAACCATATCAAAGAATGTCCGATTCCTTCGCTCGGACACACCATTGAGTTGCGGTGTTCCTGGCGGAGTCCACTGAGATAGTATTCCACTTTCTGTAAGAAACTCTTCGGATAAGTATTCTCCACCCCGATCAGAACGGAGTGCCTTGATACTTTTTCCGAGTTGGTTTTCTACTTCAGTCCTAGACTCCTTGAATTTATCAAAGGCTTTGGACTTATGTCTTATGAGATAGACATAATCATATCTACTGAAATCATCAGTAAACGTGATAAAGTAGCCTAAACCACATATGGCTGGTGTACTCATTTGGTCCACATACGTTTGAATGTATTAGACCTAATAGATCACCTGCCCTCTCACCTAAACCAGTGAAGGGCGTTTCAGTCATCTTGCCCATTAAACAAGCTTCGCATCTATCAATCGTTTGGTATTCGAATTGACTTAGAAGTCCGCGCTTATGAAGCGCTGAGATGCGTTTCTCATTTATGTGACCTAGATGACAATGCCAGATTAGAGTTTGGTCTAAATCATTAGCTTTAAACCTCTTAGGTAGAACAAGGTTAACAGAACCCACGGCAGTTGCGGCAACTCTCACGTTGTTCCCAACTCTTAGGTCCACCTCGCTTTCCCCATATCTCTTCTACTATTCTATACTTGTATATCTGAACAGACATGAGACTCAGCTCTAGTGTCTAGTACCCAAGTATTTATCGTAGAAAGATATAGCTCTAATGGAATACCTGATGAAGTAGCGGCCCCACCGCCCTTCATCTGATCCTCCTTCAGCAGCTAACAGTCTTTCTTCCAGTGACCAGGCTTTTGGCAGTAGAAACAGACCTACTCCTTTGCCTTCCCCTTGCCTTTTACGGGCATGGAAGTTTTAGGAACAAATGGTCTGATCTTCCTTGCCAGGTGCATTGGGCCTTTACCCTTGCCACCACCAGCTTTGAAGCTGGATCCCTTCATACGTAGGACGTGTGGACCTACGGAGCTGCCTGCTGACATCTTGCAGGCAATGAGTTCTCGGAGAACAGTGTATTTTTCAATACGTACTTTCTCTTTGAACATATCCTTGATCTGTGCAAACATTGCAAATGGATCATGGGATAGCTCCATAAACTGCTTCTGGAGGTCCGCCTCCATGCAGCCCAGCATGACACACGCAACGTCGATAGAGTCGTTAAGGTGTTTCTGGTACGCATCCGTAACGACCCTCGTTGCGTTGACAGCTGGCTCCACCGAGATAGCCTTATCAAGGACGTACTCCCTGTGTTCCAACTTTAACACAAGTCGTAAATTTCTGTTCCAGTCTAGATAATTTGTCCCGTTGAGTTTACACTTTTCGAGTATAGTCCTCAACGACAAATTAGACGAGTTTGTTGAATTACTAGCCATTTCTACACGAAGAAAGTAAATTTAATCAGAAAAGTTGAATAAATTTACGAAGATCCGAATTAAACACCAACCATAAGATTCTAAGGTTTAGAATCTTAAACCAAGATCCCTTATTCGTCATTTGAAGTACGCTAAGGCGCACCGCTCCAATTGACTTATTTAGGTAGGACGTCCGTCCAATTACAACCCGTGTAACTCTTAGTCAGGGTATGTGCAAAAACACACGGCTTACCCTTCCGATGCCCCAGCTCGACCTCAGGCCAAGAATCGTGGTCGAGTCAACCAACCTTCACTAACGAGTTAACTTTGTGCAGATGCTCCGCTAAGGCGCACGACATCCCACAAAGTTTACCATTCCCATCTAGAACCCATTCGATCGATGCTCCGCTAAGGCGCACGACACCGATAAAATGTTTCTACATGGGTGTGAATTTGGGTGGCATCTCACTTGACTCAAATTAGCTTGTAAATTGGTTGTGCTTAATAATTCGAAAGTATTTGGTACAATTACAAACCCGTCATCAACAACCCGTGTTGTGACGTTTCTAATTGTATTACATACTATCTTCATTTGAATCCGTCATTTGCAACCCGTGCAAACACGTTTCAAATTTGAACTCATCAATCACAACCCGTGCGATGATAGTTCACAACGCTTTAAACATGCAAACAATTAAAGTTGATTTTAATCTTTGCATGTGAGGTGATGGCTTATAAACTTATAAGCTAATCATGCAAGCATGTTATTAATTAAATAATTCAAGCAAGCATTCATAAAGCGTTAAATATGCATTTTATAGCCCATCCTAAACTTAGGATTCTACGAGTCTTCACATATTCTCGTCTTTCTCATTCGGGCTCCCACTAGCTCTTGGACTTCCTCCAAGACCGTCATCGTGCTCGATTTTCCATCCTTCTCGTCTTTGAGTAATAATTACAATTAATACTCGGTTCGTAGACCGGATAAAAAATAATTACACTTTATGGGCTCGAATAAAAGAATAATTACACGCTAACACTAACGGTATGCAAACCGTGAAAGCGATAAAATCTAATGGGCTACTAATGCATCATACATTTCATCACATCATCCAACATGTTATCACACAAACATGTTATCAAATAATATGCAATAATTCCGATTTTAATTTTGCCAAGTTGCTTGGTCGGGTTTATCGAAACTAGACCTTTTCGAAAAACGGTTTATCGAAACCGATTAAATTTTGAAAGTTTTTGAAATATTGGATCGCAGGTTCGTGACACGGATCAAACACCACGCACGAACCAAGTCGGGCCAAGCCAATGGGCCGAAGCCCCATTGGGCCGAGCCCAACTATGCACGGCCCGGTTTTGGGCCTTGGAAGGCCTAAACCGGCCTTGCCGCCACTCTCGGCCTCGCCCGAGAGTGGGAACGGGGTCGGTCACCGCCGGCCTCCCCGGCCTCCGGTGACCTCCGTTCGGTACCTCCAATCCGGCTCCCCGAGAGTCCCTTCTCGGACCCGACAAATCCAATAATTTCCGAAAAATTCCAAATTCAATATATTTTCAAAAATAACATATTTCATGCAAATATCCCAAAAAGCATTAAAATCATGTTATCAACAATTATGGCATTTGTATCATTACAAAACCGAAATAACATACAAGGATCTCGGAGTGGTAGACCGGCTCTGATACCACTGTTAGGTCCCGGGGCATCCTAATTACGTTCATGGCAGCGGAAGCAACCTATAAACTGCCCCTAACCTGCGCAAGATCGACTACCAAGTTAGATCCTTAGGAAATCGAGTTTTCGGGTTTTACCAGAATCTGCCCGGCAGAAAACCGAGACTTTGAAGCTCTATATCTCGAGCTACAGATCTCCAATTGCTTCGTTTCTTTTTGGAGATTAAACCTCAGCCAATTCCCTACATCTTTTGTGTTTTGCTCTAAACCCAGTTCGGACGAGAAGACCTCCGTCTGGAGCAAAACATTTTTCCCGTCTCGCTGGACAGACTCTGCGGACCAGTCTGCTTCTCGGCCTTGTATCTCCTAAACCAGCGCTCCTTTTGAAAATCAGTATTTCACAAAAGTTGTAGCCCTTGGAATTATCTTTCCAACGCCCTAAGTTTCAGCTTAATCGGAGCTCGGGCGAAGCGGCTATGGCTCACGCATTGTCGGTCATCGGAACTGGACAATCTGGACAGTTTCTCCATTTTGCATTTAGTCTTCGTTGAATCGATAAAGAAGAACGTTCGGATCTTCTTCTCTAAAGCAAGTCCACACCAAGGGGATGATCTTGATGATCCCTCACTTAATTGCCTACTAGAACAATTAAATGAAGAACAAGAGAGCAAAGAGAGGAGAGAGTGTTGTGAGAGTTGTGTGATTCTTGAATTAATGAATGAATGCTAGATATTTCAATTCATCATCCAACAAGCATGGGTCAAAAGTGATTGGTATGGGCTTAAAGGTACTTTAACCCATACCCCTTAAATCACTCACCTCTTAATCCACAATCACCAACTAAGCATGGTGTTGTGTGGCCCCACACATGGACCCACCATGTGGGCCGGCCATGAGGTCTTGTTGGGCCCTTAATGGGCCGGCCATGAGGCTTCATGGGCCGAGCCCAATGGGCCCTCCCGTGTTGTCTCATGCCGTGTCCAAAAATCGCCCGACCCTTTTGTCGTCACTTATCAAACAAAGTCCGACGCGATATCGACGAAAAACTCAATTTTTCTCGATTCGCTAATTATTCTCTCAAACCGAACCTATGGCACAAAACCTCCAGTTTTGTCCATATATTACTCCTCAAGAAACATCAATGTTTCCTTGTCTCAAGTTATCCGCCTTGTATGTGTGTGACCCTCTAGGCTCATGCCACCGTTGGCAGATCGGCGCAAAAGATTGCTCTTGCCCGATCCATCATAAGTGGTCTCTAGTAAAACATTATGATTACCCAAGGTGCATGATGATCGATGATTCGACTTAACCTTTGTGCGTACAAGTCACCATCCTGTTATCTCTAGATATCCCGATTGATCACAAGGCATAGAGTCGTCTCCCTTGTTCAATCAATCATTGTTACTTGATATGCGAGATGGCTGAGAACTGATAACCCGTATCATTGGCATGGCCATGCTCTTTCTCTCAGTCAGTCTCCATCAAGAGGCCTTCTAACGGATATCTTTCCCATACCGTAGTATGAGGGATAAATCCCTTAGCCGTCTTTCGTGTCACTCATGCAACCTGTTCCGCCACTCAATCATGCCCTTTATAGCAATCCTTTTACAGAAAGCGTTTGGCGCAAGTTAAAGCCGTACGTTCATTGCATAGTGATCACAAAGACTCCTTGGTCTAAGGATGCCGTGACAAGCTATCGCATTTGAATATGTTTATGGCTTAATCTATGAAAACACTATTCAAAGCGGGTCGTCCGATATCAATCACCTCATGATATCTATGATATGGTTCCAAGATCCCTCATCCCTATGACAAGTAGAACTACGTCATTAAGAACCATCCTCATACTGGTCGCTTCTTAGGAAGCATGTTTTGACCAGGGACTCGTTAAGTGTGATCCGTACAGATTTATGGTTCTACTACTTTAGTGGTCATAAATCAGATCATGCTTAACATATTACTTCAACACATAAGTAATACAAAGCCGTTTTATATATATGTTACAAACGATGATAATGTACATAGACGTTTACAGGCTAATAGCAATTGGACTAGGGCACAAATGCTATCATTGGCTTCATCAAGAACGATGATGAACCTTGCGTATATAAAAAGGCAGATGGGAGCAAAGTAGTCTTCTTGGTGCTCTATGTTGATGACATACTGCTCATTGGAAACGACGTCCCTACCTTGCGCTTAACAAAGACTTGGTTAGGTGAGTGTTTCGCAATGAAGGACTTAGGCGAGGCCTCTTACATCTTGGGGATCAAGATATATAGAGATCGTGCCAAGCGGGTCTTGGGATTAAGTCAAAGCACCTATATAGACAAAGTGCTGAGAAGATTCTCAATGCATAATTCAAAGAAAGGACTGCTGCCCATGCGTCATGGTATAATGTTAGAGTTATGCCCCAGTCCAATATATAAGTGATATACAGATGTAATGTTTTATCATCTTTCCGAATAAATAAATCGGCATATATTACTAATGTGTTGTAGTAATATATCGAATCTAATTTGATCTATGTCATTTTGTGTGTAACCACTAATAGTAGAACTATAGATCATAAATAGTTACATTTGATGAGTCCTCGATCAGCTAAGCTTCTTTAAGAAGCGATCAGTATGAGACTAACTCCTTGTGATCAGGCTCTACTGATCATGGCAAAGTGCGTGCCGGAGTTATATCATAGATACTATCAGGTCGATGATATCGGACAACCCGATTGTGAGTATGCTGCATCGATCCAGTCATGAGATACTCACATATCGTAGCTTGTCATTATATCCTAAGACCAATCAGTCTTTGTGTGCACTATGTAACGAATACCTAAGTTTGACCTAATCTAACGTTATATGTAAAAGGGTAACTATAACGGCTTCGATTGGCTTTGATATTTATTGCACTAGTGAACTCGAAAGGCGTCTGAGGGATTTATCACTCATACTTCGGTATGAGAAAGATGTCCGTTTAGGCCACCTGATGAGTATGACTGAAGGAATAGCACGACCGTGCAGATGATACCTTAGTATCAGTTTTCAGTCATCTCAGATATCAAGAAACAGTGATTGATAAATTAGGATGACCATTCTATGCCTATTGATTAATATGGATATCGGTTTGATAAAAGGATATTTACATGTACGATAACAGGTTAAGTCGAATAATCGATAATCACGAACGTTGGGTTATCATAATGTCTTGTTCGTGAGCCTAGAGGGTCACACGCATTAAGCACGATACATGACAAATAATTATGGATGGAAATCGAAAAGGATTCGGTAGTTTTCTGGCCTAAGGTTTTAACCAGAAGGTTGGAGAAATCAATTCGAGGAAATGAAACCGTTTTGTCTAAACCGAAATTAGAACTCAATTTAATGGGTTCAATTTGGGTTTTAATTAAACGGGCTTAAAGCCCATTTAGGGATTTAAGTTATGAATTGGGAGAAATTGCAAATAGGAGTTTAAGAGGGTTAGATATGCAATTATTAATTTGAAATTCAATTTTTAATTTCAAGTTAAAATTGCAAAATATCTTCCTCATTTTGCTAACCATTTTGGCAACCACTCTCCCTCATTCTCTCCCTCACATGACCGATCCTCTCTTCCTCCATTTTCCTCCATTGTTGATTTGTCAAGCTTCTCAAGAACATTCATAACAAAAGTGTGAGAGAAAACCTTCTTCGGTTGTGGTGCTTGTGTGGACCTAATAGAGAAACACTAACCTTGTGTTTTCATCGATTAATGGAGATATTTTTCAGATTCAAAAGGTTGATAACATGTTGAATATACATTAAGATCATAGCTTCAATCGATCACCATGGTTACGTAACTTCCGCTGAATGAAATTTATCGTTTGGAAACATGTGATCTCTTTCAGTGGTATCAGAGCATGGTTATTATGTACTTCTTTAACATGTTTAATTATTTTTTTTTTTTTGAGTTTATATTTTCATCACCTTAGCATGCATGTGAATTGAAATTTTTTTTCAGATTTGATTGATTTTGGAAAATTTTAAAATATTTTTTTTGGGAGTTTCGGGTTAGCCATGGCCGAGCCATGGCCGAGACCCTTGGTGGACCGAGGAATGCCCTACGGCAGACCATGGTCAGCACCAAGGGCCGACGAGGGTCGCCTACGGGTGACAATAGCAGCCCTCGCGGGCGACCATGGTCGCTGCCGCGGGCGACCATGGCAGCCCTCGCGGGCCACCATGGTTGCCTCGCGGGCGACCAGGGTCTGCCCTAGGGGCGACCATGGCTGCCCTCGTGGGCTACCATGGTCGTTCCCGTGGTCGACCACGGTCGGCCCCGCGAGCGACCTCGGCAGCCCTCACGGGCCACTGGGGTTGCCTCCGCGGGCGACCTCGGTTGAGCCGGTTCGGCTCGACCAGATTCGAGCTGAACCGGCTGGTTCGCGAGAATAATTTAAAACCCTAAAATTTTAATTTTCAGATTTGGTTTGGTTTCGATAAACCAGCGAGAACCGGTTCAAAATTCAATTAATTAATTAAACCGCCCGGTTTCGATAAACCAGAACTTTTCCACACTTAAGAAAATTTATTTGGAAAATTTATTTGTTTGATAAGCATCTTGAGTGATCACATGATCTTTGATAACATGGTGTTTTCCACATGATGCTAGCTAAGCTCTCTAGACTTGCATTTTAATTTCGGTTTTGTAGCCTCCGTGTTGCTTGATTTTGGGTTGAAATAAATACGGTATGCGTGTCATGATTTGTATTTCATTTTATTTATTTAAATTTGTAATCACGAAGACCGACACAAGAAGCAAGTCAAGAGGAAGACTCGGATTGGAGGAGGCTCGAAGCCAGTGGGAGTTCACGAGAATGGAGCAAGTTTGGATCTTGAAGACCATGTCTTTAGGATCAGTTTTGCTAGATTCTTAGGAACTTAAAATGGGCTTAGCTATGCATATATTTATCGTTACATTTATATATTTGAATGTATGAATGTATGATAGTTTAAATATACAAGTTCATGTATGATTTGCTATCACCCACATGCAAAGATTAAAATCGGAGTTTAATCAGACTCGCATGTAACCTGCTAAGGGATCATCTTTGCATGAATTTGCAATTGATGATTCAAGATTAAGATTGTATCGATATACAATCAGACATTTATAATTCACTTAAACGCAAATAATTACAAGTTAAGTGTGATACCATCCAAGTTTGGGCACTCAAAAGGGCTTTGACCCTATGGATGTCGGTACGCCTCCGCGTAACATTCATAGAGAAAAGGTCTGGATGAGATGGGTAGTTCTGTGTGGGTGCGTGCACCTCCGCGTAGTAGCCACATTAGTTCTATCCATAGTTCAAGATTGGTAGACTTGTCTATGATTGTCAGCTAGGGCTGACCTAGGGTATCAGTATAGGGTATGCCGTGTACTTTTAGTACAGACCCTAGCCAGGAATTACATAGTCTTGTAGATGGATGTATTCATATCTTGATGCTCTTAATTGGAGCAGTGAGCCTCCGTTCACTTCAATTGAGAGTATGATAGGATCCTGGTTTAGATTCTAGTGTTAGAATCAGACAAGTGTTTTATAACTAAATCTCCAACTTGAATTTTAATTAATTTTACCATGTAGAAATGAAAGGCAAACATAACATAAAGGAGTAATAGCGCACTGACAGTCCAGATTGAGGACAGACTCAAGAGCGTGAATTACTCAGATTGGAATAGAAACTTGAGGCTTGTACTCAAACATGAACGCAAGTAGTATACCCTTACCAAGGAATCTCCTCCTGACCAACCACTGAACGCCGCTAGGGCACTAAAGATACTTATCAAAGTTCCTTAGTGACCAAATCGACGTGTCATGCATTATGGTGGGCAGTAGCATGCCAGAGTTATAGAAGCAGTTCAGGAACGTTTCAGCTGACCCTAACACCTGTAAGGCAGAGGTCAAGGAAATGTTCAAGGAGAAAGCTCATGTCGAAAGATATGATACTTTCTTAGAACTTAACTCCTGCAAACTTAAACATGGAGCCCTGTTAATCCCCATGTCACGAAGATTTAATGTCTTCAGGAACATCTAACCGGACTCGGTTTTGATGATCAGGTGGAAATGGCTGCAGATTTTATGTTGCAGTCACTTCCAGATACATATAGTGATTACATAGTAAATTACAATATGCATGACATGGACAAGTCCTTAACAGAGCATCATGGGATACTTGTGACCACTGAAAAGAACTTCAAGGGAAAGACCAAGGAGGTCCTTATGGTCAACAAGAAGGTCAACTTCAAGAAAGCTGATCAGGGTTAGGGTAATGCTTTTGAGCACTTTGCAGGGCAGATCAGACACCCCAAGCGTCCAAAAGTTCAAGCAGCTCCTAAAGTTGCTGTGAAGATTAAGGACAAAATGGAGGAGATATGCCATCACTGCAATGAGCCAGTACACAGGAATAAGGGATTGTAAGCAATACATGGATCATGTGAAGAAGAGTGGGTATCCACGTCTTCAGGATCAGATATTTACGTTGGTAAGATTAATCGCTATAACGTAAATAAGAAAAGGCTTAAATCTGATGATTTAAACCAAGTTATAATCTGGTATTGTCATTTAAGGCACATAGGCGAGAAACGCATTTCAACACTTCACAAGTGTGGACTTTAAGTCCGTTTGAATTCACTCAAACTGAAAGATGCAAGTCTTGCCTAATGAGCGAGAAACACATTTCTACACTTCACAAATGTGGACTTTTAATTCCGTTTGAATTCACTCAAACTGAAAGATGCAAGTCTCGCCTAATGGGCAAAACGACAAAGGCACCTTTCACAGGTTTATGTGAAAGGCGAGTGACTTATTAAGTCTAATACATTCCGACGTATGTGGACCTATGAGTACTCAGGCCAGAAGAGAGTTGAACTAATAATTGACTCTGGAAACGGCCGCATTCATTTTGAATCGGGCTCCGATGAAGACAACGATAGTACACCTTATGACAGTCATTCTGTCTCCCATTACTGTGGATGCGTGCGCCTCCGCTTAGTAGCCAAATAAGAGCTGGACCAGAGTCATAGAAGGTACACCACATGACACTCATTACGTCTCCCGTTACTGTGGATGCGTGCGCCTCCGCGTAGTATTCATTGGGATGGGAGCGGGATGAGATGGTCAGTTCTATTTGGATGCGTGCGCTTTCGCATAGTAGCCAAATAAGAAATGGACTATAGTCATATATGGTGTGGGAAACATCCTAGTATGTTTTTCCTATAAAGATTTGGGTAGTAGAGATGCATGCATCCAAATCAGACAAATGTGTCTTCGTAAGGTATCCTTAAGAAACTAAGAGATACAACTTCTACATACCCAGCGAGTACAAAGTCTTTGTTGCTCGAAAAGGGGTATTTTTGGAGAAATATTTTATTTCAAAAATAGCTAGTAGGAGTCCCGTGCATCTCGAAGAAATTCAAGAGGATACGGAACAACCTGAAGCAATTCAGGAGCCTGCTTTGCAATATGTAGAAGTACTGGAGCCTCAGATGGTCGCAGATGAAGAATCAGTCCCTACAGAAATTCCAGATGGTCTAAGGAGGTCTGAAAGATCTCGTCATGTTCCAGACAGATATGGCTTCACAGCCACTAAGGGAAATGACTTGATGTTGGTGGATCAGGATGATCTAGAAACCTTAAGACAAGCTTTGACCAGTCCAGACTCCAAAAAATGGAAGAACGCCATGAGTGAGGAAATGAAATCCATGTATGAAAACCAAGTCGAGTGCTTGGTGGATTAAACCCCTGGGATAAAACCCATCGGTTCTGAGTGGGTCTATAGGATCAAGACCGACATGGATGGAAGTCCTCAGACCAATATGGCTAAGATGGTTGTAAAAGGTTATCGTCAGATTCAATACATGGATTATGATGACACCTTTTCACCAGTATCAATGGTCAGTTTAATCCGGATTATTTTTAGCCATAGTTATGACAGATGGATGTCAAAACCCCTTCCTTAGCAGGAACTTACTCGAGGGCGTGTATATCACATGACCTGTGGGTTTTGTAGATCCAAAGAATCCTGGAAAGACATGAAAGCTGTAAGGATCCATTAATGGATTGAAGCAAGCTTCAGGGAGTTGGAACCTTCATTTTGATAAAGCTGCAAGGGAACTCAGCTTCATCAAAAACGAAAGTGAGCCTTGCATACATAAGAAAGCGAGTGTGAGTAATATTGTATTCTTGGCATTTATTCATCGGGAATGACATCCCAACCTTGCCACCAATGCTTGGTTAGGGAAGTACTTATCGATGAAGGACTTAGGTGATGCTACATTTAATGTAGGCATCATGATCTCTACTAATCATTTCAAAAGGATTTTGGGCCTAAGTCAGAACATGTTGCTAAGTCAGAACATGTATATAGGTAAAGTGTTGAGAAGACTCTCAATTCTTGACTCTAAGAAAGGATGCATACCCATGCTCATGGCATTAAGCTCAACAAGCTACAGAGTCCTAGTACTCCTAATAAGCTGAGCAGGATGAGTAAGATCCCTTATGCTTCGGCTGTCGGGTCCATCATGTATGCCAGGATGTGCACGAGACTGGAAGTCTCGTTTGCACTAAGCTGTACCAGCAGATTCCAATCTAACCCCGGCCAATTACACTAGATTGCTGTCAAAGGTCATCCTCAAATATTTCAGGAGGACCAAGTATGCATTCCTAGTGTATGAGGATGTAGATAGAAAACTAGCAGTCAAAGGACAAGTCGATACTAGTTTTCAGACATATCCAGATAACTTCAAAATTTAGTCAGGATATATTTTGTGTTGAGTAGTGGCGCTTTCAGCTGGATAAGCTTTATGCAATCCAAAATTGCCAACTCTACAACAGAGGCTGAGTATATAGCTGCAACGAAAGCAGCTAAAGAGGCCGTATGGATTAGAAGCTTTCTGATCAGATTAGATGCAACGCCGCGAGCGTCTGATCCGATAAGCTTTTTGTGGGGCAACACAGGTGCCGTAGCTATTGCTCAAGAGCCCAGATTCCAAAACAGATCCAAACATATACTCACCAGGCTTCACCTCGTGAGAGTTATCACATATAGAGGTGATGTGGAGATTAAATACTATTCGAATGATGATAATATGGCCGATCCCTTGACAAAGGCTCAGTCGCAGCCTAGGCATGAGGAACATGCATGGTCTATGGGAGTGAAAGAGATCACCACGGGTTCCAAAGATTGAAAATCATGCAGCGGACAATATGTAACCGTGGTGATCGATTAAAGCTTGATCTTAATGCTATTTGAACATGTTATGAACATTATTAAAATCTGATATTTACCTCTTGAAATCGACAAGAACACAAGCGTAGTGTCCTCTCTAGCAAGTCCACACAAGCACACAACCGAAATGGTTTTTTTTCTCTAATTTTTGCTAGAAAATTCAAAGAAAAACTTGAGCAATAATGGAGGTAGAGAGAGGAGAGATTTCGGCAAGGTGAGGGAGAGAGAGTGGGAGTTAGTTGCTGAAAAAATCAAAAGGATAAGTTAATAATAGATTATGTGATTTTTAATTTGAAATTTAATTGAATTTCAAAATAAAAATTGCATTATCCATCCCTTTAATCCTTCTTATTTTCATTTAACCCCTCTCTCAACTTAAACCCTAAATGGGCTTTAAGCCCATTTAACTAAAACCCAAATTAAACCCATTAACTTGAGTTCTAATTTCGGTTTAGTCAAAACGGCTCAATTTTCTCGAATTGATTTCTTCAATCGTCTGGTTAAAATCTTAAGTCAGAAAACTACCGAATCGTTCTCAAATCTCATCCATAATTATTGTCATGTATTGTGCTTAATGCGTGTGACCCTCTAGGCTCACGAATAATTGGCAGACTGGTAAAATTACCATTTTACCCTTTCCATCATAAGTGGCCTCTAGCAAGACATTATGATTATCCAATATTCGTGATTATCGATTATTCGACTTAACCTGTTATCGTACATGTCACTGTCCTTTTATCAAACCGATATTCAGATTGATCAATAGGCATAGAACGGTCATCCTAATTTATCAATCACTGTTTCTTGATACATGAGATGACTGAAAACTGATACTAAGGTATCACCTGCATGGCCATGCTATTTCTTCAGTCATACTCATCAAGTGGCCTAAACGGATATCTTTCTCATACCGAAGTATGAGTGATAAATCCCTCAGACGCCTTTCGAGTTCACTAGTGCAATAAATGCCAAAGCCAATCGAAGCCGTTATAGCTACCCTTTTACAGATAACGTTAGACTAGGTCAAACTTAGGTATTTGTTACATAGTGTACACAAAGACTCCTTGGTCTTAGGATATAATGACAAGTTATGATATGTGAGTATCTCATGACTGGATCTATGCAGCATACTCACAATCGGGTTGTCCGATATCATCGACCTGATGATATCTATGATATAACTCTGGCACATCTTTGCCATGATCAGTAGAGCGTGATCACAAGGAGTTAGTCTCATACTGATCGCTTCAGAAGAAGTTTAGCTGATCAGGGACTCTATCGAATGCAACTCTTTCTGATCTATAGTTCTACTATAAGTGATTACACACATTATGACATAGATCAAATCACATTAGATATATTACTACAACACGTTAGTAATATTATGCCTTTTATTATGTAGAATAATGATGTCCGTTACAATATAGATTGAGGAATTATTTTGGACTAGGGCACAAACCTAACAATCTCCCACTTGCCCCTAGTTCCAATCTACCCCCATAGACTTCACGTGCGCCTCATGCTTAGGCTGCGGTAAAGCCTTTGTCAGGGGATCAGCAACGTTGTCATCAGTCGGTACATAAGCCATCTCCACATCACCGTTATCAATATACTCTCTGATAATGTGATACTTCCTCTGTATGTGTTTAGTTCTGTTGTGGAATCTGGGCTCTTGAGCTAATGCTATGGCCCCAGTGTTGTCACACAACAAGCTTACTGGATCAGATGCTCGCGGCATTACATCTAATCTAGTTAGAAAGCTTCTAACCCATACGGCTTCCTTAGCTGCTTCTGCTGCAGCTATGTACTCAGCCTCTGTTGTAGAATCGGCAGTTGTGGCTTCCTTGAAGCTCTTCCAGCTGAATGCTCCGCCATTTAACACGAATACAAATCCTGCTTGTGATTTGAAATCATTAGGATCTGTCTGAAAGCTAGCATCAACATATCCTGTGACTGCTAGTTCTCCATCCTTCCCACCATACACTAGGAATGCGTCTTTAGTTCTCCTTAGATACTTTAGGATACTCTTGACAGCAGTCTAGTACTCCTGGCCTGGGTTAGATTGATATCTGCTGGTACAGCTTAACGCGAACGAGACGTCTGGTCTCGTGCAAATCATAGCATACATGATGGATCCCACAGCCGAAGCATATGGGATCTTACTCATTCTGCTTAGCTCATCAGGAGTCTTAGGACTCTGTTGTTTGCTAAGCTTAATGCCATGTCGCATGGGTAAGTATCCCTTCTTAGAATCATGCATTGAGAATCTTCTCAACACCTTATCTATGTAAGTGCTCTGACTTAGGCCTAATATTCTCTTGGGTCGATCTCTGTAGATCTTGATGCCCAAAATGAAAGCAGCATCACCTAAGTCCTTCATCGAGAAGCCTTTCCCTAACCAAGCTTTAACTTCAAGCAGGGTTGGGATGTCATTCCCGATGATCAGTATGTCATCGACATATAGCACTAGGAATACTATTTTACTCCCACTCGCTTTCTTATATACGCAAGGCTCACTTTCATTTTTGATAAAACCGAATTCCCTTACGGCTTCATCAAAACGAACGTTCCAACTCCGTGAAGCTTGCTTTAATCCATAAATGGATCTAAGCAGCTTACAAATCTTTCCGGGATTCTCTAGATCAACAAAACCCTCGGGCTGTGTCATATACACATGCTCTTTTAAGTTCCCGTTAAGGAAGGCGGTTTTGATGTCCATCTGCCATATCTCATAGTCATAGTATGCTGCTATGGCTAGAATGATCTGGATAGATTTGACCATAGCCACAGGTGAAAAAGTCTCGTCATAATCGATACCTTCGATTTGGCGATAACCTTTCGCAACTAGTCTAGCTTTATAGGTCTGAGGTTTTCCATCCATGTCGGTCTTAATTTTATAGACCCATTTGCAACCGATGGGTTTTATCCCAGGGGTCTGATCCACCAAGTTCTAGACTTGGTTATCTGACATGGATTTCATTTCCTCATTCATGGAGTTCTGCCATTTTTCGGAGTCTGGGCTGGCCAAAGCTTGTCTGTAGGTTTCTGGATCATCCTGATCCACCAACATCAAGTCATTTCCTTCAGTGGCTAGGAAGCCATATCTGATAGGAGCTTGACGAGATCTCTCAGACCTTCTTGGACCATCTGGAATGGGTGTCGAGATTGGTTCTTGATCAATGACCTCTTCTGGCTCCTGTATTTCTACATTCGGCGTAGTGGGTTGCTCCGTATCTTCTTGAATTTCTTCAAGATGCACGGCACTCCTACTAGCTCTTTTGGAAATAAATTCTTTTTCCAAAAATACCCCTCCTCGAGCAATAAAAACTTTGTTCTCGCTGGGTTTGTAGAAATAGTACCCTCTTGTTTCTTTAGGGTACCCCATAAAGACACATTTGTCTGATTTGGGTTCGAGCTTATCGCCTAGCAAACGCTTGACGTAAGCTTCACATCCCCAAATCTTAAGGAAAGCTAATAAGGGTTTCTTCCCGTTCCACACTTCGTATGGAGTGCTTTCCACTGCCTTTGTAGGAGCCCGATTCAATATGAATGCGGCCGTTTCTAGGGCATAGCCCCAGAAGGAGATAGAAAGATCAGCCTGACTCATCATTGATAGAACCATGTCAAGCAAGGTCCGATTTCTCCGTTCGGATACACCGTTCATTTGAGGTGTTCCAGGCGGAGTCAATTCAGAGATGATCCCACATTTCTTTAAATGACTGTGAAAGTCTTGGTCTAAGTACTCACCGCCTCGGTCAGATCGAAGCGCCTTTATACTTTTACCAAGCTGGTTCTGTGCTTCGTTCTGGAACTCTTTGAACTTGTCAAAGGTTTCCGACTTATGTCTCATAAGATAAACATGTCCATATCTACTGAAGTCATCAGTGAATGTAACGAAGTAGTGAAAACCTCTTCTGGCCTGAGTGCTCATGGGCCCACAAACATCGGAATGTATGAGGCCTAGTAAGTCACTCGCCCTTTCACCTAAACCGGCAAAAGGTGCTTTTGTCATTTTGCCCATAAGGCATGACTCGCACCTCTCAATTGAAGTGAATTCAAACGGACTTAGAAGCCCACACTTGTGAAGTGTTGAGATGCGTTTCTGGCCAATATGGCCTAAGAGGCAGTGCCATATCACAGTCTGGTTTAAATCATCGGATTTAACCCTTTTGTTACTTATATTATAAATCGAGCTAGTGTCAGTGTTTTGAATATTAAGAGTATATAAACCACCAACTAATGAAGCATTGCAATAAAACATGTTTTTCTTGAAAATACTAAAAACTCCATTATCAATTGTAAAATGATATCCTTCCTTGTCAAGCAAGGAAATTGAAATAATATTTCTGCGAAACGCAGGTACACAATGAACATCACTTAAAAATAAAATTAGCCCACTGGGCAAACTGAGACTAATATCTCCTACAGCAGTTGTCGAGACTTGATTGCCATCGCCAACTCGTAGGTCCGCCTCGCCCTTGCTCACTTCTCTTCTACTTCCCAGAGCCTGCACATTAACACAAATGTGAGATTCTGCACCGGTATCAAGTACCCAAGAATCTGAAGTAGATAAACTGAGATTGAGCTCAATAACAAATATACCTGATCCTGAAGACGTGGAAGCTCCACTCTTCTTAAGAAACAACTTGTGTTTCTTGCAATCCTTCTTCCAGTGCCCCAGTCCTTGGCAATAGAAGCAGACGGCATCCTTCTTAGGATTCTCAACAGCCTTTGGAGCTGCTGGACCCTTAGGTTGTCGAATCTTCCCTGCTAGGTGCATAGGAGCCTTACCCTTCCCCAGGCTGGCTTTCTTGAAGCTCACTTGATTGTTGACCATAAGAACCTCCTTGGTTTTCCCCTTGACATTCTTTTCAGCAGTCACAAGCATACCATGAAGCTCTGACACGGTTTTGTTCATGTCATGCATATTGTAATTTCCAACGAATTCACGATATGCTTCTGGAAGTGAATGCAGCACAAAGTCTGCAGACATTTCCTTGTCCACAGGATGACCTAGCCTGGTCAAATGTTCCAAAAGACGTTTCATTTTAAGGACATGAGGACTGACAGGAGCTCGAGCCTTTAGCTTGCAAGACATCAGTTCAACGAAAGTGTCGTATCTTTCGACACGCGCTTTCTCTTTGAACATTTTCTCGATCTCAGCCATACAGGCTTTGGGATCTTCGGAAATGTCCAAGAACTGTTGCTGCAAGTCCGACACCATACTGCCCATCATGATGCACTGCACGTCAATCCGGTCGCTAAGGAATTTCTGGTAGGTATCCCTTAGCGCCCTTGAGGCGTTCAGCGCTGGTTCAGTAGGTGCTTGTTCCTGGGTAAGGATATAATCCTTACGTTCATGCTTGAGAACGAGTCTCAAATTCCGGTCCCAATCGAGAAAGTTTATGCCGTTAAGCTTATCATTCTCGATTAGTGACCTAAGCGCGCTACCAGAGTGATTCGTGTTTGCCATATTATATCTACACAGTAAACAACTTTTAATTAGTATTAATTAAAATTGAAGTTGGAGATTTAATTATAAAACACTTTCTGATTCTAACTTTAGAATCTGAACCAGGATCCCATCATACTCTCAATTGAAGTGAACGGAGGCTCACTGCTCCAATTGAGTGCATCAAGGTAGGAGTAAATCCATCTACAAGACCATGTAGTTCCTGGCTAGGGTCTGTACTTGTTAGTACATGACATACCCTATACTGATACCCTAGGTCAGCCCTAGCTGACAATCGTAGACAAGTCTACCAAGCTTGAACTATGGATAGAACTAATGTGACTACTACGCGGAGGTGCACGCACCCACACAGAACTACCCATCTCATCAAGACTTCTTCTCTATGAATGTTACGCGGAGGCGTACCGACATCCATAGGGTCAAAGCCCTTTTGAGTGCCCAAACTTGGATGGTATCACGGTTGACTTGTAATTATTTGCGTTTAAGTGAATTTAGTATCAGTTTTCAGTCATCTCAGATATCAAGAAACAATGATTGATAAATTAGGATGACCATTCTATGCCTGTTGATCAATATGGATATCGGTTTGATAAAAGGATATTGACATGTACGATAACAGGTTATGTCGAATAATCGATAATCACGAACGTTGGGTAATCATAATGTCTTGCTAGAGGCCACTTATCATGGAAATGGTAAATTAGTAATTTTACCAGTCTGCCAATTGTTCGTGAGCCTAGAGGGTCAAACGCATTAAGCACGATACATGACAAATAATTATGGATGGAAATTGAAAACAATTCGGTAGTTTTCTGGCCTAAGGTTTTAACGAGAAGGTTGAAGAAATCAATTTGAGGAAATTAAACCGTTTTGTCTAAACCGAAATTAGAACTCAATTTAATGGGTTTAATTTGGGTTTTAGTTAAACGGGCTTAAAGCCCATTTAGGGATTTAAGTTATGAATGGGGAGAAATTGCAAATAGGAGTTTAAGAGGGTTAGATATGCAATTATTAATTTGAAATTCAATTTTTAATTTCGAGTTAAAATTGCAAAATATCTTCCTCATTTTGCTAACCATTTTGGCAACCACTCTCCCTCACTTGACCGATCCTCTCTTCCTCCATTTTCCTCCATTGTTGATTTGTCAAGTTTCTCACGAACACTCATAGCAAAAGTGTGAGAGAAAACCTTCTTCAGTTGTGGTGCTTGTGTGGACCTAATAGAGAAACACTAAGCTTGTGTTTTCATCGATTAATAGAGGTATTTTTCAGATTCAAAAGGTTGATAACATGTTGAATTTACATTAAGATCATAGCTTCAATCGATCACCATGGTTATGTAACTTCCGCTGCATGAAATTTATCGTTTTGAACCCATGGTAATCTCTTTCATATAAAGCTTAGCAAGAAGCAGTGTGCTGAGACACCTGCAGAGCTAGCAAGAATGAATGAGATCCCATATGCTTCGGCTATAGGGTCCATAATGTATGCCATGATATGTACGAGACCGGATGTCTCGTTTGCCCTAAGATGTACCAGTAGACATCAATCAAAACCCGGTGAGGAACACTGGATTGCCGTTAAGGCGATTCTCAAATATTTGAGAAAAACCAAAGACGCTTTTCTTGTATACGGGGGAAGAAATGATGATCTAGTCGTCAAAGGATATGTCGACGCTAGTTTCCAGACAGACCCCGATGACTTTAAGAGTCAGTTGGGATATGTGTTTACATTGAACGGTGGAGCATTCAGCTGGAACAGCAAGAAGCAGGACACCATTGCCGACTCTATAACCGAAGCTGAGTACATTGCTGCATCGAAAGCGGCAAAAGAGGCTGTATGGATCAGGAGTTTCATGGTTGGGTTAGGTGTAATTCAAAACCCATCTAACCCAATAGACTTATATTGTGACAACAGCGAGGCCATTGCGCAAGCTAAGGAACCCAAGGCACATGACAGATCCAAACATGTACTCATGAAGTATCACATCATCCGCGACATAGTTGCTAGAGGTGACGTGAAGATCCACTACGTTCCATCTTATGATAACACAGCCGACCCCTTGACCAAGGCTCTTCCTCAAGCGAAACATGATAAACATGTTAGGTCAATGGGTATAGACTGGGACTTAGATTGGAACTAGAGGCAAGTGGGACATTGATAGCATTTTTGTGCCCTAGTCCAATTGCTAGTAGTCTATAAATGTCTATGTATAATTAACATCGTTTGTAATAAAATAAAACGACTTTGTATTACTTATGTGTTGAAGTAATATGTTAAGAATGATCTGATTTACGACCACTAAAGTAGTAGAACCATAAATCTGTATGGAACACACTTAACGAGTCCCTTGTTAATATACGCTTCAATAGAAGCGACCAGTATGAGGATGGTTCTCAATGACGTAGTTCTACTTGTCATAGGGATGAGGGATCCCGGAATCATATCATAGATATCATGAGGACGACCCGTTTTAATTAGTGTTTCGTAGATTAAGCCATGAACATATTCAAATGCGATAGCTTGTCACGATATCCTTAAACAAAGGAGTCTTTGTGTTCGCTATGCAATGTACGTGCGGCTTTAACTTGCGCCTAACGCTTTTTGTAACAGGATTGCAATAACGGGCATGATTGGGTGGCGGAACGGATTGCGTGAGTAACACGAAAGACGGCTAAGGGATTTATCCCTCGTACTACGGTATGGGAAAGATATCCGTTAAAGGCCTCTTGATCGAGAGTGACTGAGAGAAAGAGCATGGCCATGCCAGTGATACAGGTTATCAGTTCTCAGCCATCTCACATATCAAGTAACAATAATTGATTAAACAAGGATGACGACTCTATGCCTTGTGATCAATCGGGATATCTAGTGATAATAGGATAGTGACTTGTACGCACAAAGGTTAAATCGAATCCTCGATCATCATGCACCTTGGGTAATCATAACGTCTTACTAGAGACCATTTATGATGGATCGGACAAGAGAGATCTTTTGCGCCGATCTGCCAACGGTGGCATGAGCCTGGAGTGTCACACACATACAAGACGGATAACTTGAGACAAGGAAACCTTAACGTTTCTTGAGGAGCAATACCTTAACATTTTTCGTCGATGTCGCGTCGGACTTTGTTTGATAAGTAACGACAAAAAGGGTCGGGCGACTTTTGGACACGACATGAAACCACATGGGAGAGCCCATTGGGCTCGGCCCAAGAGGTCACGTGACCGGCCCAACAAGGGCCCATTTTGGTCCTAATAAGCCCAACATGGCCGGCCACTTTGGTGGGTCCAAAGGTGGGGCCACAACACACCATGCTTAGTTGGTGATTGTTGATTAAGAGGTGAGTGATTTAAGGGGTATGGATAATGACACCTTTAAGCCGATACCATCACCTTTTACACCCATGCTTATGAGATTGATGAAGTAGAGAAATATCTAGTAATTAATTACACACTCTCACAATTCAAATATCTCTCTCTCTCTCCTTGTGGCCGGCCACTCCCTTCCCTCCTCTCTTCTTGCTCTTTTGTTCTTCACTTAATTGTTGTAGTAGGCATTAAGTGAAGGATCTTGAAGATCATCCCCTTGGTGTGGACTTACTCTAGAGAAGAAGATCACAAAGATCTTCTTTATCGATTCAACAAAGACTTAAAGGTAAATTTCTTGTGGAATAGATTTTGCTTTGGGATTTAATGGTTCATCTTGGACAAGGTTTGGAGTTGCTTTTGTTTAATGCTTCCGCTATCTCGATGTTAAAGAACGCTCCAAAACCCTACATTATATTGAATTGGGCTCCTACAAAGGCAGTGGAAAGCACTCCATACAAAGTATGGAACGGGAAGAAACCCTTATTAGCTTTCCTTAAGATTTAGGGATGTGAAGCTTACGTCAAACGTCTGCTAGGCGATAAGCTCGAACCCAAATCAGATAAGTGTCTTCGTGGGGTACCCTAAGGAAACAAGGGGGTAGTATTTCTACAAACCCAGCGAGAACAAAGTTTTTGTTGCTCGAGGAGGGGTATTTTTGGAAAAAGAATTTATTTCCAAAAGTTCTAGTGGGAGTGTCGTGCATCTTGAAGAAATTCAAGAAGATACGGAACAACCCACTATGCCAGATGTAGAAATACAGGAGCCAGAAGAGGTCATTGATCAAGAACCAATCCCCACACCTATTCCAGAGGGTCCAAGAAGGTTTGAGAGATCTCGTCAAGCTCCTATCAGATATGGTTTTCTAGCCACTGAAGGAAATGACTTGATGTTGGTGGATCAGGATGATCCATAAACCTACAGACAAGCTTTGGCCAGTCCAGACTCCGAAAAATGGTAGGCCGCCATGAATGAGAAAATGAAATCCATGTCCGACAACCGAGTCTGGTGCTTGGTGGATCAAACCCCTCTAGGATAAAACCCATCGGTTGCAAATGGGTCTATAAAATTAAGATCGACATGGATGGAAAACCTCAGACCTATAAAGCTAGACTGGTTGCGAAAGGTTAGATCGAAGGTATCGATTATGACGAGACTTTTTCACCTGTGGCTATGGTCAAATCTATCCGGATCATTCTAGCCATAACAACATACTACGACTACAAGATGGATGTCAAAACCGCCTTCCTTAACGAGAACTTAAAAGATGACGTGTATATGACACAGCCTGAGGGTTTTGTTGATCCAGAGAATCTCAGAAAGATTTGTACGCTGCTTAGATCCATTTATTGATTAAAGCAAGCTTCACGGAGTTGGAACCTTCGTTTTGATGAAGCCGTAAGGGAATTCGGTTTTATCAAAAACGAAAGTGAACCTTGCGTATATAAGAAAGGAAGTGGGAGTAATATTGTATTCCTAGTTCTATATGTCGATGACATATTGATCATCGGGAATGACATCCCAACCTTGCTTGAGGTTAAAGATTGGTTAGGGAAATGCTTCTCGATGAAGGACTTAAGTGATGCTGCTTTCATTCTGGGCATCAAGATCTACGGAGATCGACCCAAAAGAATATTGGGCCTAAGTTAGAGCACCTACATATATAAGGTGTTGAGAAGATTCTCAATGCTTGATTCTAAGAAGGGATACATACCCATGCGACATGGCATTAAGCTCAGCAAACAACAGAGTCCTAAGACTCTTGATGAGCTAAGCAAATTGAGTAAGATCCCATATGCTTCGGCTGTGGGATCCATCATGTATGCCATGATTTGCACGAGACCGGACGTCTCCTTCGCACTAAGCTGTACCAGCAGATATCAATCTAACCCAGGCCAGGAGCACTGGATTGCTGTCAAGAGTATCCTTAAATATGTAAGGAGAACTAAAGACGCATTCCTAGTGTATGGTGGGAAGGATGGGCAACTAGCAGTCAAAGGATATGTTGATGCTAGTTTTCAGACAGATCCTGATGATTTCAAATCTCAGGCAGGATTTGTATTCGTGTTAAATGTTGGAGCATTCAGCTGGAAGAGCTTCAAGGAAGCCACAACTGCCGATTCTACAACATAGGCTGAATATATAGCTGCAGTAGAAGCAGCTAAGGAGGCCGTATGGGTTAGAAGCTTTCTAACCAGATTAGATGTAATGCCGCGAGCGTCTGATCCGGTAAGCTTGTTGTGTTACAACACGGGGGCCATAGCATTAGCTCAAGAGCCCATATTCCATAATAGAACTAAACACATACAGAGGAAGTATCACATTATCAGAGAATATATCGATAACGGTGATGTGGAGATTACTTATGTACCGACTGATGACAATGTTGCTGATCCCTTGACGAAGGCTTTACCGTAGCCCAAGCATGAGGAGCACGTGAAGTCTATGGGGGTATATTAGAACTTAGGTTGGAACTAGGGGCAAGTGGGAGATTGTTAGGATTATGCCCTAGTCCAATGTAATTCCTTAATCTATATTGTAACAGACATCATTCTTCTACATAATAAAAGCCATAATACTACTAATGTGTTGTAGTGGTAAATCTAATGTTATTTGATCTATGTCATAATGTGTGTAACCACTTATAGTAGAACTATAGATTAGAAAGAATTGCATTCGATAAAGTCCCTGATCAGCTAAGCTTCTTCTGATGCGATCAGTATGAGACTAACTCCTTGTGATCATGGCAAAGTGCGTGCCAGAATTATATCATAGATACCATCAGGTCGATGATATCAGAAAACCCGATTGTGAGTATGCTACATAGATCCAATCATGAGATACTCACAGATCGTAGCTTGTCATTATATCATAAGACCAAGGAGTCTTTGTGGACACTATGTAACGAATACCTAAGTTTAACCTAGTCTAACGTTATTTGTAAAAGGGTAGCTATAACGACTTCGATTAGGTTGGATATTTATTGCATTAATGAACTCGAAAGGCGTTTGAGGAATTTATCACTCATACTCCGGTATGAGAAAGATATCTGTTTAGGCCACTTGATCAGTATGACTGAAGGAATAGCACGACCGTGCAGGTGATACCTTAATATTAGTTTTCAGTCATCTCAGATATCAAGAAATAGTGATTAATAAATTAGGATGACGATTCTATTCCTATTGATCAATCTGGATATCGGTTTGATAAAAGGACAGTGACATGTACGATAACAGGTTAAGTCGAATAATCGATAATTACGAACGTTGGGTAATCATAATGTCTTGCTAGAGACCACTTATGATGGAAAGGGTCAAATAGTAATTTTACTAGTCTGCCAACTGTTCGTGAGCCTAGAGGGTCACACGCATTAAGCACAATACATGACAAATAAGTATGGACGGAAATTGGAAGAATCCGGTTTTCATTTTAGTCAAGTTGAAAACGATTCGGTTGATTTTTCTAGCCTAGGATTTTAACCAGACGGTTGAAGAAATCAAGTTGAGGAAATTAAACCGGTTTATATAAACCAAAATTAGAACTCAATTTTATGGGCTTTAATTTAAATTTAGTTAAACGGGCTTGAAGCCCATTTGGGGTATCAATTCATGAAAGGGCAAGAGTGCAATTATGAATTTAAAGGGGTGATATGTGTAATTATTTTATTTGAATTTAAAATCAGATTTTTTGATAATTAAATCACATAATTACACATTATCTCCTTTCCTTTATTTTCCCAAAATTTTGGCATCTTCTTCCTCTTTTCCTTCTTCATTTGGCCGACCCTCCTATAGTTTTTTCCACCATTGTTTTTCTTTGTTCATACTTCTCAAAAACATCATTAGTAAGAGGTTGAGAGAAAATCATTTTCGGTGATTGTTGTGCTTGTGTGGACTCGATAGAGAAACACTATCTTGTGTTTTAATCGATTATACAAAGGTAATTTTTAGGATTATAAAGTTCATTAACATTCTGAATTTTTCATTAAGATGTGCTGCCATATGCTTTCCCATCCCGAGCCCGAGTCGAGTTAGGCCGTTGAGATGTCCCTTCATTTTCAGGACATGTGGACCTACAGAACTTCCTGCTGACATTTTGCAGGCGAGGAGTTCCTCGAAAATCCCGAATCTTTCGAGTCGATCCTTTTCCTTGAACATGACCTTTATCTGCGACATCATCGCTTTAGGCTCCTCAGACAGTTCCATAAATTCTTCTGGAGCTCCGGCTCCATAGCACCCAGCATCACACACGCCACGTCGATGTTGACGCTAAGGTGCTTTTGGTATGCATCCTAAACGGCCCTCGGGGTGTTGAGTGCTGGCTCCACAGGGATAGCTTGCGTTCCAACTTGAACACAAATCGTAGGTTCCTTTCTCAGTCCAGATAGTTTGTCCCGTTGAGCTTACCCTTTTCGAGGATATGCCTCAACGACAAATTGTTCGAGTTCGTTGAATTGTTCGCCATTAATCTACACGAGGAAAGTAAATTTAATCAGAAAGTTGAATAAATTTACGAAGATCCTGTATAAATCCAACCTCTCAATTCTAAGTTAATAGAATCTAAAACCAAGACCCGTGATTCATGAATCGAAGTACGCTAAGGCGCACCGCTCCGACTCACTTATTTAAGTAGGACATGCATCCAATTACACCCCGTGCAATTGGGTCAAATTACAACCCATGTAATTCTTGGCAAGGGTCTGTACGATAGTACACGGCATACCCTTTCTGACACCCTGGCTCGACTCTGGTCGAGAATCGCAGTTAAGTCAACCAAATTATGTATGCAGAGTCCGATACAGATGCTCCGCTAAGGCGCACGACATCAACAAAGTGGAGAACTATACAAGCTTATGATTTTGGGTTGGTGTCTCACTAGACTTCAAATTATTTGTGATCGGTTGAGTTTAAATCAATTATGTTTGATACAATTAGGAACCCGTCATCAACAACCCGTGTTATGATGTTTCTAAATTATCTCACATTATCTTCTTTGAAACCGTCATTTACAACCCATGCAAAGGCGTTTTTAAATTTGAACACATCCATCACAACCCATGCGACGATGGTTCACAACGTTTTTAACATGCAAACAATTAATCTGATTTTAATCTTTGCATGTTGGTGATAGCTTAAACTAAAATAAGCCAAGCATGCTCGCAATTAAATTTATCATTCAAATAAATTCTAGCATGCATTAAAGGGTTAAATATGCATAAATAACCCAAGATAAAGTCCTAAGTATTCTATGACACGAAGATTGCATGAGGTCTTCTCGTCATCACCACTTAGGGCCAATCGCATTAGCTCGTGGACGTTCTCCAAGATTATCAACGTTCTCGGTTTCCATCCTTCTTGACTTGAGCAATAAATTACAATTCATACTCGGTTCGTAGACCGGATGAAAGAATAATTACACTTTATCACTAGCGGTTCACAGCCCGCATAAAAAAATAATTTACACGTTACAATCTAACGGTTCGCAGACAGTTTTTAAAAGCGATAAATAATTAAACGCTATTGGGCTATCTATGCACCATGCATATAATATCATCACACAATATGTTATCATACAAGCATATTTTCAAACAAGATTCATTTATGGTTTTAATTTTCATGTCCAAGTTGCTCGGTCGGGTTTATCGAAACTAGACCTTTCCGAAAAATCGATTTATCGAAACCGTTCAAATCTAGATTTTTTTAAAACATTGGATTGCTGGCTTGTGCCATGGATCAAACACTGTGCAACAAACCACCCGGGCCCAAACCAAGTGGGCCGAGCCCCTATGCACCGACGCGCTAGGGTTTGGCAACCCTAGCCGTCAGGCCTCCACCACCGGCCTCGGCCACTTGCTGGCCACTGCCGAGGAAGAAGCGGGGCGAGCACATGACCGTGACCATTTAATGGCCACGGCCTAGCCCTGCTCCGGCAAGCCAAAGCCCCCGCCCGGTCTCCGTTTCCGGCTCCCCGAGAGTCCTGTTTCAGGCGACCTGACAAATCCAAATTTTTTGAAAATTTCCAGATTTTATAATATGTTTAGAACTTCATTTTCATGGCATATAAAACCCATATACAAGAAATAAACATATTATAGCAACATGACAAGCAAAACAATAACGAAACCGATTCAAACATAGATTTAAGAGGGTAACCGTTCTTTGATACCACTGTAGGAACTTTGGGGCTATCAAAAACTCATATGGAAGTGGAAGCAACATATATAAACCCCAAGAACTGTTCAAAAACATCAAACCATTAAATCTCAAGGAAAAACCACAATTACAAATTTACCTTCGGTTTGAAGAACGCTTCAGATCTTCAACTCTAGCCAAGTCCACACGGATAGGATGATCACTTAAGGATCCTACACTCTTCTACTTTACTAGAATAGAAGAGAGAGCAAGAGAGAGCAAGAGGAGGAGGCTCCTTAGAGGTTTCGGCCGAATGCTTGAAGAGGGAGGGAGAGAACACTTCACTTGTGATATTTTTGGTGTGTTGGTAAGTGTAATTGTGAATTGATGTCTGTTGGGTTAAGAGAATATGATGATGGTCATTGGGTGGTCATCTTTAATCACACTTACCCAACATGGATTAGGTTAGTGAAAAAGATCACCACGGGTTCCAATCGATAAATATCATGCAGCGGACGTTATGTAACCGTGGTGATCGATGCAAGCTATGATCTTAATGTAAATTCAACATGTTATATATATATATATATATATTTTTTTTTGAATCTGAAAATTACCTCTTATAATCGATGAAAACACAAGCTTAGTGTTTCTCTATTAGGTCCACACAAGCACCACAACCGAAGAAGGTTTTCACTCAAAATTTTGCTATGAATTTTGAGAGAAGCTTGACAACAATGGAGGATGAGAGGGGATAGAGAATTCAGCCATGAGGGGGAGAGAGTGATGGGATTAGTTGCTGAAAATTAGAGAAGATAATGGAAGATATTATGTGATTTTAATTTGAAAATTAAAATTGAATTTCAAATTAAAATTGCATATCTATCCTTCATAAACTCTTATTTGCATTTGTTCCCATTCATAACTTAAATCCCTAAATGGGCTTTAAGCCCGTTTAACTAAAACCCAAATTAAACCTTAGGATATAATGACAAGCTACAATTTGTGAGTATCTCATGACGGTATCTATGTTGCATACTCACAATCGGGTTTTTCGATATCATCGACCTGATAATATCTATGATATAACTCCGGCACATACTTTGGCATGATCAGTAGAGCGTGATCACAAGAAGTTGGTCTCATACTAATCGCTTCATAAAGAAACTTAGCTGATCAGGGACTCATCAAATGTAATTCTTTATGATCTACAGTTCTACTATTAGTGGTTACACACGTAATGACATAGATCGAATTGCATTCGATATATTACTACAACACATCAGTAATATATGCCGATTAATTTATTCAGAAAGATGATAAAACATTACATCTGTAGATCACTTTTATATTGGGCTGGGGCATAACCCTAACAGTTAGTGTGTATCTAGTCATCATCCGCTTAACCAAAGTTAGTGAAGAAATGGACCCACCCTTTGCTCCACTATTAGGCCTTGGTTAGGCCGACCACTAGGGACTTGTGGCACGAAGCCCAATACTTCGGCCATGAGGTCCCGTGCCGTGTTCAACTTACCCCCGAACTTATCGTACAAAGTCCGACGCGACATCGACGAAAGACTTAGTCTTTCTCGATTCGCATGTCACATTCAATTACACATCTCCATGGCCCAAAACGTCCAGTTTTGCCCATGCCTGTCTCTCGAGTGTCTCCGACCTTTCCTTTTCTCTCATAATCCATATCCTATGTGTGTGACCCTCTAGGCTCATGCTGACGTCGGCGGATCGGCGTAAAATTTCATTTTACCCGATCCATCATAAGTGGCCTCTAGTAAGACGTTACGATTACTCGACGTGCATGATGATCGATGATTCGATTCAACCTCATGTAGTACATGTCGCTATCCCTTTATCACCCGATATCTAGATTGATCATAAGACATAGAGACGTCACCCTTATCTAATCAATCTCTGTTTCTCGATTTGTGAGATTACTGAATAGTGATAACCTGTATCGTTGGCATGGCCATGCTCTCCCTTCAGTTAATCTCTATCGAGTGGCCTAAACAGATACCTATCTCATACCGTAGTATGAGGGATAAATCCCTTAGTCGCCTTACGTATCACTCATACAATCCTTCCCCGTGCCAATCTTGTCCGTTATGGTAGTCTTTTAGTGGACAACGTTAGGAGCAAGTCAAACGCGGTTCTTTACTGTATAGCGATCACAAAGACTCCTTGGTCTAAGGATACTCCGACAAGCTACCACAATTGAATGTGTTCATGACTGTATCTATGCAACACCATTCAGTGCGGGTCGTCCAATATCACTCACCCGAGTGATATCTATGATATGATTCCGAGAATCCTCCCAATGGTAAATAGAACTATACCATAAAGATTCATCCTAATACTTGGTCGCTTCAATGAAGCATATTTAACCAGGGACCTGTTAAGTGTGATCTGTACAGATATATGGTTCTACTACTTTGGTGGACATATATCATATCAGACTTGTAGTTACGACGTTTTTCGAGATTGGCTAATTTTGAAGAAACTGAAGAATCATGTTACAAAGAATGACGAAGCATCTGCTACGACATCTTCTGTGACATTGTTGACAGCGTCTCGGCAAGCATCCTGATCGACAGAAATCAGGCAAGTGTAGACTCGGCAGTACAGCAAGAAAACGATTAGGAAAGTGCAGAACGACTCCTAATATGAAAAGAAGAAAGACGGTGATTAAGGGGAAACCCTTTAGGGTTAGTACTCATCCACGATTGCTATAAAAGCTTAGGCTACCCCCTTAGCAATCGTGTGGTTCTTTATTTGTTTCCTAGCAACAATTTGCAAGGTTCTTAGACGTGAAGGTTTGCGGGCTGAGAAATTGCAGATTGCGCTTAGGACTTTGTGTATCACATAACTATAGAGAGTTAAGTGATTGAGGGTTTACTGAAGTCGTGAGTTGAAGACTGCACGCAACCACCAAGCTTGAAGAAGACTTGAAGACGACAGAGCAAGGCGATTGCTCGAAGAGTGGAATCAAGACGTTCTTGGATTCAGGGGGAGACCCTGAGATAGATTGCACTGTAAGACGTAGCATAAAGTATAGATCTAGGAGGGATCACAGGTACTTGTATGTTCTGACGGATTACTGATAAGTGAAATCTTTCCACTAGGCTGAGAGCCCCCATACGTAGGTGACGTTGCACCGAACTGGGTAAACAATCTGCTGTGTCATTACTTATAGCTTTCTATTTACTGTCTTGCTTTATCTACGCAAGAAGTCAGACACAACGTTATAACATTCCGTGTAACATTGTGTGTGGCATCTTGCACGACTAAAGCCGATCAAAATATCAATTGGTATCAGTGGGGGGCACCTATAGCTTTAGGTGAGTTCCTAAACAAATATTTTGATCAAAGATGGACAATACCAGAGAAGGAGGATCCATAAATCGACCACCTGTTCTAGACGGAAGCAACTATGGCTATTGGAAGGCTCGAATGTGTGCCTTCATGAAGTCGCTAGACAACAAGACATGGAAGGCTGTACTCAATTGTTGGAATGCACCACAACTCAGTGACAGTGATGGCAATCCTATCGGCCCAAAACCAGAAAAAGACTGGACCGATGATGAAGATGAAGAATCACTGGGAAATTCTCGAGCTCTGAATGCTATCTTCAACGGTGTTGACAAGAACGTGTTCAGACTAATCAACACATGCACAACTGCCAAATCAGCATGGGACATCCTGGCCGTAGCATATGAAGGAACAACTAAGGTTAGAGAACAGAAACTACAATACCTGACCACAAACTTCGAAGCCCTCATCATGAAGGAAGACGAATCAATTACAGAGTTCAATGTTCGCATTCGCGATCTAGCCAATGAATCCTATTCTCTGGGAGAACCAATGTCTGATGAAAAATTGGTAAGAAAGACCCTACGTGCTCTTAGCCCTAGGTTCAAGATGAAGATCACAGCAATTGAAGAAGTTCATGACCTCAAGGTCTTGAAATTTGATGAGCTGATGGGGTCTCTAATGACCTATGAGTTGTCTCTACCCAACATTGACAAAAGGAACAAAGGAGTTGCTTTCAAGAGCTCAACACACAAGCAACCAGATCCTGAAGATTCGGATTCTGATGAAGACATCGAGGCTACAATGGCTCTTCTAACAAAAAAATACAACCAAGCCATGAGAAGATTTAGTCGAATGGGTGGACGGAATGTCACAGCGAATGCCAGAAACAATGCTCCACAAAAAGCTCAAGCTGGAGGTAGTCTTGACAGACCAAACAGGAGTGGGGAAGAAAACAAAAAAGGGCTTCAATGCCATGAATGTGAAGGATTCGGCCACCTCCGTAGAGAATGTCCAAATTTCATCAAACAACAAAAACGAGGATACAATGCCACTCTATCAGATGATGACAATGAAGATAGTGGATCTGAAGAGGTAAGCAACTTTGTTGCATTCACTACTACTACTCCTACATGTAATGTTGATAATGCTGTCGACATCAATAATGATCCAACTCCAAATGAGAATTGGACTAAAGAGCAACTAGTCGAGGCATACAAAGGCTTGCACACCAGATGGATCAAGGAAACTCTGATACTTGATCAACAAGGCGAAAGGATCATTAGTCTTACCAACGACAAGTCTAGATTTCTAGAGACGATCGTGGAGCTGAAACGAGAAATCACCAGACTCAATGGAGAAATTAGTCTCATGACTAAATCGGTAAAAATGATGAATCCGAGCACAGAAAGCCTTGACAAGATTTTATCGGTGGGAAAACAGTCCAAAGATACAACGGGACTAGGGTACACACATGATGTCCCCTCAACAACAGGGACAAAGTTTGTCCCACAACAAGTCTTGACTGACAAGAAACAACAGGATGCCTCAACTCATCCTACAGGACGACCTACAACAAAAGCCATAACTTCGTCGACAACCTGCTCTTGTCAAAAAGTTGTCAGAAGACATCCTCCACGAAGACAACAAAGCTACAGAAGACCAGCTTATCAATATCAATGGATATGTCATTACTGTGGTCAACCAGGTCATATCAGACCTTTTTGTTTTCAACTTCTTGAGAGGAAGCAAGCTCAGAAATATCAAAGGCATCTCCCTTCTCCCCCGAAGACAACTCACCTTGAATGGAGACCTAAGAACTTGACTTATCGAGCTAATGTTGCCTATACATCATTAAGTGCTTCAACGAACAAGGACTGGTATCTCGACAGTGGATGCTCTCGACACATGACAGGTACTCCAGAGTTTCTCTCCAATCTTAAATTATATACAAACTGCTTTGTTACGTTTGGAGATGGGATCCGAGCTTGAATCATTGGAAAAGGAGCACTCAAGCATCCAGAAGCCACCTGTCTGACTGAAGCATTACTTGTAGAAGGACTTAAGGCAAACCTGATTAGCATCAGTCAGATCTGTGATCAGGATTTAGTAGTAAAATTCACTAAAGAAGCCTGTATAGTGAACAACATCGATCAGGTCACTATTGTACAAGGAGTTCGCTCGGCAGACAATTGCTATATCTGGTCTCCCGAGACACATACCGAAGCAACCAAGTGCCTTGTCCCCAAAGAAGAAGAAACCAAACTATGGCATCGAAAGCTTGGACATCTAAATCTTAGAAGTATGCAAAACGCAATCTCAGAGCAGGCTATCACCGGAATCCTAAACCTAAAAATAGTTGAAGGAAAGATCTGCGGAGAATGTCAAATTGGAAAGCAAACCAAGATGTCACACAAGAAGCTTCAGCATATCACCACCTCTCGAGTACTTGAGCTGATACATGTTGACCTCATGGGACCAATGCAAGTTGAAAGCCTTGGAGGAAAACGATATGTCTTTGTATGTGTAGATGATTACTCGCGATACACTTGGGTTGACTTCCCTCGTGACAAATCAGACACCTTCTCGATCTTCAAGAATCTATGCATTCAAGTCCAACGAGAAAAAGGAGAGACAATTGGCAAAATCATCCGTCTTCGTAGTGATCATGGTCGAGAATTCGAAAACAGAAAGTTTGCTGATTTCTGCAACTCAGAAGGGATAGCGCATGAATTCTCAGCACCAATCACCCCTCAACAGAATGGCATTGTTGAGCGCAAGAACAGGACTCTACAGGAGATGGCGAGAGTTATGATGCTGGCTAAAGACATACCAACTCACTTCTTGGCAGAAGCACTTAACACTGCTTGCCATATCCACAATCGAGTCACTCTCCGACAAGGTATGTCAGTAACTCATTATGAAATATGGATGGGGAGAAAGCCCAATGTTAAGTACTTCCATATCTTTGGCTCCACTTGTTATATACTAGCTGATAGAGAGCCTCGTCGAAAGCTTGACCCAAAAAGCGATGAAGGCATCTTCCTTGGCTATTCAAGGAATAGTCGCGCATACCGAGTCTTCAACAAACGAACCAAGACCATGATGGAATCAATCAATGTTGTTGTTGATGATGACTGCGAAGATGCCTCAGAAGATGCGACAGACGAAGACGGAGCCTATCCACCCAACAATGTCAGGAAGAATGCTACTCCAGATGCCAGAGAAGATGCTAGCAGCAAAACAGAAGATGATTTCGCCAATGACGAAGTAGTTCCTGAAACCAGCAACAAGAATCCCTCACGAAGAGTCCAGACTAACCATCCTATCTCTGGAGTTATTGGAAACCTGAATGAAGGCGTACGGACTCGGTCAAAAGCTCCTGAAGATTATAACGAGATGATAGAAAATATTTGCTTCGTTTCAAAGACAGAACCCAAAAACATCAATGAAGCCATCAATGATGAGTATTGGGTCAATGCTATGCAAGAAGAGTTGTTTCAATATGAGAAAAATCAGGTATGGGAACTGGTGCCCAAACCAAGTGAAGGAAACATCATAGGCACCAAATGGATCTTCAAGAACAAATCCGATGAGCTTGGCAACATCACTCGCAACAAAGCAAGGTTAGTTGCTCAAGGGTATACTCAAATTGAGGGTGTCGACTTCGATGAGACATTTGCTCCAGTGGCAAGACTTGAAGCAATCCATCTCCTGTTAGGGATATCATGCCATCTACAGATAAAGCTCTACCAGATGGATGTCAAAAGTGCGTTCTTGAATGGGGATCTCAATGAAGAAGTATATGTGTCACAACCCAAAGGATTTGTTGACCCTCACTATCCTGATCATGTGTATAAACTCAAGAAAGCTCTCTATGGGTTGAAACAAGCACCAAGGGCCTGAGATAGATTGCACTGTAAGACGTAGCATAAAGTATAGATCTAGGAGGGATCACAGGTACTTGTATGTTCTGACGGATTACTGATAAGTGAAATCTTTCCACTAGGCTGAGAGCCCCCAGACGTAGGTGACGTTGCACCGAACTGGGTAAACAATCTGCTGTGTCATTACTTATAGCTTTCTATTTACTGTTTTGCTTTATCTACGCAAGAAGTCAGACACAACGTTATAACATTCCGTGTAACATTGTGTGTGGCATCTTGCACGACTAAAGCCGATCAAAATTTCAAGACTTAACCTATTACTTCAACACATGAGTAATATATTGCCGATTTTATATATTGCAAAGGATGATTAATGAATACACATTTATAGACTAATACAACTGGACTAGGGCACAAAAATCTTACAGAGGCTAACTCTTTGTGATCACACTCTACTGATCATGACAAGGATCTGCCGGAGTTAGATAATAGATATCATCAGGGGTATGTGAAGACCTAATGGTGAGTATGCATCATAGATACTGTCATGAGCATACTCACATATCGTAACTTGTCATTATATCCTTAGACCGAGGAGTCTTTGTGATCACTATGTGAGGAGTAGCTAAGTTTGACCTAGTCTAACGTTACCTGTAAAAAGGTAACCATAAGAGCTTTGATTAACTTAGTTATATATTACACAAGTGAATTCAAAACACGGCTAAGGGATTTATCCCTCATACTCAAGTATGGGAAGATATCCGTTTAGGCCACTTGATGAGTATGACTGAAGGAAATACATGGCCATGCGGGAGATGGAAAGGTTAAATGGAATCATCGATAATCACGGACGTTGGGTAATCACAATGTCTTGCTAGAGGCTACTTTTGATGGAAAGGGCAAAATAGTAATTTTGCTAGTCTGCCAACGGGTCGTGAGCTTAGAGGGTCAAACCATTTAAGTAAGGTATATAGCAATTGAGACCTAGATGGAAGGTTGGGAGAATTAGCCTTTCGATTTAGTTAAGTTGAAAGCGAACCGGTTGATTTCCAGGGTAGGTTTATAACCAGACGGTTGAGGAAATCAGATTAAAGGAATTTGATCGATTTAGCCAAACCTCTTAATTAAAACCCAATTAAAAGGGGTTTAATTAAACTTTATTTAAGTGGGCTTTAAGCCCATTCTTCATATTAATTATAGGGATAATTCCAGATGGGTAGCCCTGGTTATGTCCCATTATCACATGACATACCCTAGAATTTTTTGTATCAGGGTGAATACCCTAGAATTTCATTTGTCTCACCGTTACCAATTCCGTTAGTTTTTAACATTTTTGACATGTGAAATGACTAAAATACCCTTCAGAGTAAATAATTTGTTTTTAAATTGAATGAAATGATGCAAATACCCTTCACTATTCATTTAATTTTCAAAAATTGCCACCCCTCTCCCTTTTGTCTCTCTTTCTCTGGTTCCATCTCTCGTTCGCCACATTTTTCCTGTAGTTACTGTATCCGCATGATGTCGCCATTTCTGGGCTATTTTCGCTGCTCAATGCTTCGTTTTGTGGGTTCATTGAAATCACATCTACCAATAGTGGGTTTCGTAGTCAATGCTCGAGACGAAGAAGAATCGAAGGAGCTGATAAAAAGGTAACAAAATCCAAGTCTTTGTAGTTTGTACTATTAAAAAGTCTCCTTTTTCGCTTTGTACTGCATTTCATTTCGATTTTTGCAGTACAGGTTTGTTAAATCTTAGCTTCGGTTGGTGGGTTTTGGTTAATTGAGGTGATTGATATAAAAATGGGTTAATTTGCTGTGAAATTGTGCCATTTGTGAGTTGCTGCTCCATTAATGCTTGTGAGGGTCAATTTATTGAAATTCCCGATTAGGGTTCTGAGGGATTTTGTGTGAAAACACAAAACTGGAGCTTCTGACTTCTGAGAGCTCTGCAAGTCAACATATAGAGGAAGCAAATTCAAAGTCGGGGTTTTTTGTTTGATATCATCAGTATTCAATACTGTATTGGAAAAATCAAAATTTTCAGATTCGGTGGAGGTGAGAGTGTGATATTGTTTCATTATAATATCTTCTTTTTTGGGTCTGATTGTATTGGTGCTGTGAAATTATTAATTAGAACTTACTTAAAGAGTATTGTTTTGTGATGAGCAGAGAAGGATGTGTTGAGATGGTGATGGAGGGAGAGAGGGAGATTGAGAGCTCTGAGAGGAGGGACATGGAGGAGTTTAGGGAGGAGACTGAGGTTGTGGCAATTTTTGAAAATTAAATGAATAGTGAAGGGTATTTGCGTCATTTCATTCAATTTAAAAACAAATTATTTACTCTGAAGGGTATTTTAGTCATTTCACATGTCAAAAATGTTAAAAACTAACGGAATTGGACGAAATTACTAACGGTGAGACAAATGAAATTTTAGGGTATTCACCCTGATACAAAAAATTCTAGGGTATGTCATGTGATAATGGGACATAACCAGGGGTACACATCTGGAATTATCCCTTAATTATATGGGAAAATTCCACTTAACCACTCCTAAGTTTGGCCGACTTTCATTTAAACCCTCTTAAGTTCAAAATCTACTTGTGGAGTCCCCTAAGTTTGCAAAAGTCTCACTTCACCCATTTTCAGTTAACTTTTTTGAAAATTCTGTTAACTTTTTGTGAAATGACGAAAATACCCTTTCATTAAAAAAATTATAAATAATAAATAAAAATGATTTTGAACTTTTTGTTTTCTTATTTTTATTTACAAAAACAAAGAATAAAAAAATATTTTAGTAATAATTTTTTTAAAAAATAAATTTCATAAAAAATTTAAAAATAAAAAAAACGATGTTTAAAAATCATTTTAAATTTTAAAAAAAAAATTTTAAGAAAAACTTTTTAAAAATTATTTTCCTAGTAACATAATTTTATTCTTTATTTTATACAATGAAAATATTATATAAAAAAGTTCAAAAATCATTTTTATTAGTTTATTATAATATTTCAGTAAAAGGGTATTTTCGTCATTTTGCAAAAAAGTTAACAGAATTTTGAAAAAAGTTAACAGAAAAGGGTAAATAAAACTTTTTCAAACTTAAGGGACTTCACAAGTTGATTTTGAAGTTAAGGGAAGTTAAGTGAAACTCAGCCAAACTTAAGAGGTGCTAAGTGGAATTTTCCCTAATTATATTTATAATTATATTAAGATAAGGGGAAATGACACTTTTGTGCACCTAAATATACACTTTTGACACTTACATACCCTAACTTTTTTTTCCTCTTTTTCCCATACTTTAATTTCATTTTGGGACAATTTTCTTCAGACATATCAAAATACCAAAACTACCCCTGAATTAAGCCGGTTCAATTTCAACCAGATCCAACCATATTTTAATTAGTATGAAATTACTTTTTTACCCTCCATTGAATAACGAAATTATCACACAATTTAAGGGTATATTGGTCTTTTCAAATAACAAATTAAAAATTGAATAGTAAATTATTAAATTACATTTTTGCCCCTCTCTCCTCACTGTTCATCATCTTTTCCGGCAGCCCAACCACCCATCTCCGCGTCGACCGTCCGCCTCCGGCAATGAAGATCCTCTCGCCCTCTGTCGCATCGTCTCCGACGCATCCCTCTCCCTCTACAACCACCTCCACCTCAACTTCTCCTCCTCTATCCCTCGCCCCCTTCTCGAGGACCTCGCCTCTGAAACCCTAGGCTCTGCCGCCAACTGTGGATTTGTATCATAATCGGCACCATGACAAGAGTAGAGCAGCTGGCGGTTCTCGATGAGGAACATGGCGGTGGCGCGCGATGTTGGGCGGAGAGGAGGCAGATCTTGTAGAGGAGCTCGGCGACGATGTCGAGGTCGATGGAAGATTCGTTGAGGTAGTTGCGAACCCTGGAGGCGACGACGAGGTGGTTCTGCTCATAGAGGAGATGCCGGTGGCCTTGGGCGACGACGAGGCGGTTCTTCCTAGTGGCCATTGATGGAGGCGGGGACGGGAAGGGAAGGGGGTTGAAGGTAGAGAGGGGCATTCAATTGAAAATTTGATGAATATGTGAGGGTAATTTCATCTTTTTACCCTCTTTAAAAGTTGGACCGGTTCTCTCCATCAGACCAGATTTAATTTTGGTTCAACTCAGGGGTAATTTTGGTATTTTTAAAATTTTAGGGGTAAATTGTCCAAAATAATATTTAGGTATGGAAAGTTAGGGTATGTAAGTGTCAAAAGTGTATATTCAGGTGCACAAAAGTGTCCTTTTCCCTTAAGATAATTATGAGAATTTTTTGGGATTTGATTTTGAGAAAATCAAATATAATTTTATTTATTAGATTTTCAGATTTTAATTCCTAATTCTCTTCTAATTTTCTATCTCTCTTTCCCATTATAGCCGTCCCTCTCTCTCTCTTCTCCATAGCTAGGTTTTTGTTTCTTCTTCTCTCAATACTAGCATAGTTGGGTGAAAAAACTTTAGAGTATTAATGTATCTTGCTTGTGTGGACATGATAGAGAGCACAATCTTTTGGTTTTGCTTTTTCAGATTCGAAATCCTCAAAGATGGAACAAATCGGGACAAACCGGAAAAATTGTCCAGCACTGACGAGTAAGATGTTTTTCCTCAGAAGATGATCTTGCAGTTCGAACTAGGTTTTGTACAAAACACGAAAGTCGTAGAGAACTGGATAAAAATTACTCTTCAACAAGAACCGATGCATTTAGAGATGTGTATCTCAAGTTATGGCTTTTAGAAACTACGTTTTTTGGTAGACAGATTCACTAAAACTTCTTTGTGTTGATTTGATTTGGTTTGCAAAGGTCAATTTCCCGAATTTTTCAGATTTATTCTTGCTAAATTAATTCACATGATGATCAGTTTTAGTTTAGTATTCGGGATTCCATGGTTACTTTCACTTCCGCATGAAATTAATTGTTTTTTGAACCCATGGAAACCCTTTAGTGGTATCAGAGCCAGGTTAATATGTGATATTAATTTTGAGCATGTTAGTGTTAGAATTGAATCCTAGATAAATTCATATATGTATTTCGAAATTTGAATTGCATGAATATGAAAATCTGAAACTTTTTGAGTTGATTTTGAAAACTGAAATATTGAATTTTTTGGACTGTTTTGGGTTAGCCATGGCCGAGCCATGGTTAACCAGAGTCGAGCCACTTGATGAACCATGGAGAGCCCTCGGGCCGACCATGGTCAACACCAAAGGCCGAGTAGGTCGCCTCGGGCAGACCATGGGAGGCCCTCGGGCCGACCATGGGCAGTGTCGTGGTCGACCAGTTCGAGACCAAAGGCACGCCCATTGGAGGCCCTCGGGCGCCCATGTTCGAGCCCTAGGCCGACCAGATCGGTGTCCCATGGCCACGCCCTTGGTAGCCCGCGGGTGACTTTTGAGCGAGCGATGGTTGGCCGATCAGACCGGGGGCATGAGCCGGTTCTTGGCTCGTGTCGGTTCCCGGAGAATTTCCCAAAAATTTCAGATTTTTTCAGACCCAGTCTGGTTTCGATAAACTGGGGGTAAGCCGGTTCAATTTCGACTAATTAATTTAAACTGTCCGGTTTTGATAAACCGGATTTTTCCCACTTTTAAGCAAGATTAAAATTTGGAATTAATGTTGTTGTTTGATAACATAATGTGTGATAACATGATGTTTGACAACATGTTGGTTTCAATATGAAGTGTAGCCAAGCCCAGTTTAGATTTCAGTTTATTTTGCAACCTGCGAGTTGCTAGTTTTAGGTTGTAAAATTACGGCATGAGTGTCGTTGCTTCTGTAATTTAATTTATTTATTTAGTTTTAATTACAAAGACCAACGCAAGAAGAAATCAAGACGGAGTTGATGGGATTCCTAAGGAGGCTCGGAGCCAGTGGGAGTCCACAAGAAGGGAACCGGTTCAAATCCAGCAGACTTAGTCTTAGGATTTGCATTTCGATTTTTCTTATTTTTTGACGGGCTAGGCTATGCCTGCTGCATTACATTTATATAGTTTGATATGAATGTTTGAATAGTTTTATATAGATGAGTTAATGTATGTTAAACTATCACCCACATGCGAAGATTAAAACCAGAATTAAATCAGACTTGCATGTAATTGGTTAAGGAATCATCTTTGCATGGATTTGTAATTGATGATTACAGTTAAGATTGTATCGATATACAATCAGGTAGTAATAATTTACTTATTCGCAAATAATTACAAATCAAGCGTGATACCATCCAAGTTTGGACACTCAAAAGGACTTGGAGCCTATGGATGTCGGTATGCCTCCGCGTAACGGTCATAGAGGTAAAGTCTGGATGAGTTGGCAGTTCTATGTAGATGGACTTGTAATTGGACGTGTTCCTATAGTGGTTCCCTCAGTTGGAGCGGTGAGCCTTCGTTCACATTAATTGAGGGTATGCGAGGATCCTAGTTCAGATTCTAAATTTTAGAATCAGACAAGTGTTTTATAACTCAAACTCCAAATTTAATTTTAACAAATTATGTTAAATTTATATTTCATAAGACAAAATCAAAGCACACATTGAGTCACAGAGATATATCCTTGGGAGGATAGGATCTCTGGGCAAGTACTGGTTTTGAGAAGGTTTCTCAAATGTACACAAGGAATTTTTCTTGACCAACCTATCCCTTTGGAATCAGCTATGAACACCACTAGAGCTCTTAGAGTTGCATTCAAGAAGCACTCTAACACTCTGGATAATGTGGCTTATTAAAGCTGGGTTGCAGAGAGATGAAATCTCTAAGGGAAACAGATGATTATGGATGTAAATGGACTGATTAGACATATCTATAAGAAGGCAAGAATCGAAAGATTCTCTTCAATCAAGGATTTGCACTCCTGCAATTGTAAGCAGGAAATTTCATAAGTCATAGTTTTATGTTGTATGATGGGATCATTTTAATGATCTAAACATATGTAACATGAAATTGACTATCTCAGAGTTGCATGGAACGCTTCAAACTGCTGAGAGGAACATTAAGAACTAGATTCAGATGTTCCAAAGGTTAACAAAGGGATAAGCTTTCAGAAATTTGACATAAGCATTAAGAAAGCTGATGCTAACAAGGGTGCGACCCTTAACCAAGGTTGAAGAAGATTGAGAGACATCCATGGTCGAAAAGACCAAGGCTAATTCCAAACGCGTAGATGTCTTCTAGGTTCTTCAGATAAGGTGGTCATAAGAAAAAGAAGATGAGTGTAGGGAGAATGTGGAGGATCCACACTTCTCAAGAACTTATGTTTCAAGCTTGTCTACTTCTGAATCATGAGTATGGAATACTACGTGACGAATTCAATGTGTAGGATTTCAAAAGTAGAAGAAAATTGATCGAGGGAGAGATGATTCTACGTGTAAGCAATCCCAGTTGGAGTTGTTGTACTGGTCATCGAGTTGACTATGCCCAAAGGGCTTAGTCGTGGCATATGATAATTATCTACATGTACCTGATTTTATCAGGAACATATTTCGGTTCTTGTTAAACAAGATGATATCCTGCTGTTTATTAATGGCATTTTGATATCGACCGAAATGACATTTATTATGCAAGTACTCCAGAAAGTTAATAGTCACTATGTGTAAGACGTAGTTGATACTAATAAAAGATCAATCTGTAACATAAATGGAAAACAGTTGAACCCGATGGTTCGAACTGGATTCTAATCTGGCATCGTTGTTTAGACCATAGAAATAAGAAGCGCACATCAACACTTTATGAGTGTGGACCTTTAAGTACAATTGAATTCAAGTCAATTTGATGATGCAAAACTTGTTTAAAGGATATATAAGAAGCGCATATCAGCAGTTTATGAGTGTGGACTTATAGGTCCAATTGAATTCAATTCAATTTGATGATGCGAAGCTTGTTTAGTGGGTAAAATGACATATACACTCTTCACAAGTAAAGATGAAGAGTAAGTGACCTGTAGGGTCTAATACATTCCGGTGTGTTGGGATCCCTAAGTTCACAAGGCCAAAACAATAAACTTGAAAATAAGTGTTAAAAGCATTTGGATTAAATCTGAATGGCAAAATACCTATCCAAGTCGAAATCAATCATCTTGGGGATTCTGAGATCCAGTCATGGTAGACTCTGCTTAAAACACCATTTTAATGGCGTGTCTGAACGCAGCAATCGAACCCAAGAAGACGCGGTTCGTTCCATGAAGAACTTAGTGATTCACACAATCTTATTCAGATTTTGTGCTCTAGGGTCAGCTATATTCAGGATGAATAAGGTCCAATGAAGACAATGAATTGTATACCATTTGACACTCATCTAGATTCTCCGACCCGTGAGTGGGTGCGCCTACGCGCATCATTCATGATGATGTAGGTTAGATGAGATGGTCAGTTTTATTAGGATGCGTGCGCATTCATGTAGTAGCCAATAAGAACTGAACCATAGTCCAATTTGGTATGGAAACATTCCAGTATGACCATATGACACTCGTTTAGTTTCCGGTAACCATGGATGCCTGCGTCTTCGCGTAGTATTCATTGGGAGGCGAGCTGGATGAGATGGTCAATTTTTGTGGATGCGTGTGCCTTTGCGTAGTATCCAGACAAGAACTGAACCATAGTTAGACATGGTGGAGGAAATATCCCAACACGAGTTTTTTCCTAGTGGATTGGGATGGCAAGGTAGTTTGCATCCGAAATAAGATGAGAATGTCTTCATAGAGTATCCTTAGAAAACTAAGAGATACAGATTCCAAGAACCAAGCGAGAATAAAGTATTGTTGCTCGAGGTAGTGTCTTTTGGAAATGAGATTTAATTTCCAAAAGGGCGAGTGGGAGTAATGTTCATCTTGAAGAAATTCAGGCACCTCACTTAGATACTATGGTGTTTGGTGGAGCCTAATCAGCTGAATAAGAGAATCATACAATTCAAGTGATTATTCCTACAAGTCCAATAAGTCTAAAAGAACATATCAGGTACCCATCAGATACAGATTCATGGTGTCTAAGAGTAATGACATGGTCGTTGTGGATTTCAATAATCTAGCAACCTTTCAAGAGGGAATGGACATTCCCGACTCTGAGAAATGGCTAGGGAGCCATAAGAGAAGAAAACCAATCCATGTAGGGTAACCAAGTTGGAAACTTGGTTAATCCAACCAATATGTGTAAAAGCCATTGGTTGTGAGTAAGTCTTTAAGGTCAAGACATACATTGATGATGAAATCAATCCGAAATTCTTTTGTAAAGGATTAGTGGAAAGATTTCAAGTTGCAGAAATCCATTTATGGATTAAAGCAGGCTTCTCAGAGATTGGAACCTTTTGTACACAAGAAGGCTAGTGGGAGTGCGATGGTTCTTGAAAGACAAGGACCATGTTGAATTTCAACATGTTACCAACCTTTTGAATATGAAAATTACCTCTATTAATCGATGAAAACACAAGCTTAGTGTTTCTCTATTAGGTCCACACAAGCACCACAACCGAAGAAGGTTTTTCACTCAAACTTGTTGCTATGAATTTGAGAGAAGCTTGACAACAATGGAGGAAAGAGAGAGAGAGAGAGAAGTCAGCCTAGAAGGGGGGACGAAGATGGGAGTGGTTGCTTAAAATTAGAGGAAGTTATGAAAAAAATTGGAATTTTAATTTGAAAAATAAAATTGAATTTTTCAAATCAAAATTGCATATCCATCCTCCATAAACCCTCTATTTTCATTTGTTCCCATTCATCACTTAAATTCCTAAATGGGCTTTAAGCTCGTTTAACCAAAACCCAAATCAAACCCATTAAATTGAGTTCTAATTTCGGTTTAGATGAAACGGTTCATTTTTCTCGAATTGATTTCTTCAACCGTCTGGTTAAAACCTTAGGCCAGAAATCTACCGAATCGTTCTCAATTTTCATCCATAATTAATTGTCATGTGTCGTGCTTAATGCGTGTGACCCTCTAGGCTCACGAGCAATTGGCAGACTGGTAAAATTACTATTTTACCCTTTCCATCATAAGTGGCCTCTAGCAAGACATTATGATTATCCAATGTTCGTGATTATCGATTATTCGACTTAACCTGTTATTGTACATGTCACTGTCCTTTTATCAAACCGATATTCAAATTGATCAATAGGCATAGAATGGTCATCCTAATTTATCAATCACTGTTTCTTGATATCTGAGATGAGTGAAAACTAATACTAAGGTATCACCTGCACGGCCGTGCTCTTTCTTCAGTCATACTCATCAAGTGGCCTAAAAGGATATCTTTCTCATACCGAAGTATGAGTGATAAATCCCTCAGACGCCTTTCGAGTTCACTAGTGCAATCAATATCAAAGCCAATCGAAGCCGTTATAGTTACCCTTTTACATATAACGTTAGACTTGGTCAAACTTAGTTATTCGTTACTTAGTGTACACAAAGACTCCTTGGTCTTAGGATATAATGACAAGCTACGATATGTGAGTATCTCATGACTGGATCTATGCAGCATACTCACAATCGGGTTGTCCGATATCATCGACCTGATGGTATTGTTGCTACGTTTAATAGTTGGCATGATTTTTTAGCGCAAAATTACGAAGTCAAGTAACATGTTGTATGACATGAGGAGCGACTTGTTACAAACCGCAGATTAAAAAATTCTGATGCTTTCCTATTTCGACGAAGCTTGGAGCGAAAGAAGAAAGGCGGCACGAAGACTTGAAGCGCAAGAGAGTGACGTCAACAAAGTCAAACGACTTCCAGCTGGCAGTTACACGTCAGCGAAAAGAGGCAACTAAGGCGGCAACTAGACTTGCCTGATTTCATCAGGAAGTCAGAACATGCAAGACGACTTCCAGCTGTCGTGGAAGGCTGCAACAACTTGCCTGACTTTCCTGTTCCTGATCCGAGAAGGATTAGGAATGTGATCTGCTATAAAAAGCCCTTGGCTTCCCATTAGCAGTCATTCGTTCTTGTTCTAACACCTGCAAGATTTCTCAGAGCTCTTAACCGTGCACCATCGGCGTGTTGAGAGGCTGATTAATATTCGCTAGAATGGATCTTTGCTCCGATCAAACCTTGAGTCGCGAAGACTAAGTGTTTGGGTCGGTTAGGGTTTTTTTTTGTGATTCAAGACTCACAACTCCGTCCAAGAAGACAACGACACCGAGCATGGACTTGCTCGAAGGGTGGAATTGAGGGAATCTCAAAGACAGGGGGAGAGGCTCCTGGTCGAGGCGATTCACGGTGAGATCTATAGTAGCTTAGGACATAGCTTGTGTGATAGCTAGTTGGGCTTGAAGTTGTACTATTGACTACCTGATAGTGAAAAACCTTTCCACTGGCAAAGTGCCCCTAGACGTAGGTGCGGAGTCACCGAACTGGGTAATCATCTCTGGTGTCGTGATTATTATCTGTCTATTACTTTGCTTACTGTTTCCACGAGAAGTCGATACACAAGTTAAAGACTTTGTGTTCGACTTCCTGACTCGGCTACGATTCAGAATTTCAATTGGTATCAGAGGAGGCACCTTAATCTCTTAGGTGATTTTCCTGCAAATCTGAGTAGCTAATATGGATTCAAAGGAAGGAGGATCTGTCAATCGTCCGCCGGTACTCGACTGAACAAACTATGGATATTGGAAAGCACGAATGTGTGCCTTCTTGAAGTCCCTCGACAGCAAAACCTGGAAGTCTATCATCAATGGATGGGAGGAACCTTACTATGCTGATGCACATGGAAATCAAACGAGCATCAAACCAGAAAAGGAGTGGAGCATGGAAGAAGATGAAGCTGCCCTAGGTAATTCTCGTGCACTCAATGCTATTTTTAATGGAGTAGATAAAAATGTGTTTCGACTCATCAACACATGCACGAGTGCCAAAATTTCCTGGGACACGCTTGTTGTTGCCTACGAGGGTACTTCAAAAGTCAAAGAGCAGAAGTTACAGTACCTCACGACTAACTTTGAGGCTCTAACCATGAATGACGACGAGACTATTGCGGAGTTTAATGTGCGCAGCAAGGATCTGGCTAATGAATCATATTCACTTGGCAAGCCTATGACCGATGAGTACTTGGTCAGAAAAACACTAAGAGCCCTAAGTCCCAGATTCAAAATGAAGATCACCGCCATCGGAGAAGTCCATGACCTGAAGACACTGAAGTTTGATGAACTCATGGGCTCACTGATGACTTTCGAGCTCTCCCTACCCTCTATTGAGAAGAAACATAAAGGTGTGGCTTTCAAAAGTTCTAATCAGAAGAACTCAACACACTCTGAGTCGGATAGTGACATCGAGGAAACTATCGTCATGCTGGCCAAAAACTACAACAGAGTCATGAAAAGATTTGGCCAGATGACAGAAAGAAAAGTCACCCGAGAAGTCAGAGACAAGCCACTACACAAGTTTCAGAAGCTCGAAAACACAGCCAACGATGGAGGGCGAGGAGAACGATCAGGTAAAGGAGCTCAGTGTTTTGAATGTGAGGGGTGTGGACATATGCAGAGAGAATGTCCCAACTTCCTAAAGAAACAGAAGAAGGGATTCATTGCCCCTCTAACTGACGATGAAGATGAGGAAGACAGTGACCTTGAGCATACAAGTAACTATGTGGCTTTCACTTCCTCCACAATAGATCAACTAGCTGAAAGCTCAAAGAAGTATGTCTCTGATGATGAGCTATCCGATGAGACTCTCAACAACGCTTACAACGAATGGTATGAAGACAAGTCAAGACTTCTCGAGACAACTGTCGATCTCAAAAAGGAAGTTGCTCGACTAAAAGGCGAGTTAGAGCAGGTCACAAAGTCAGTAAAGATGATGAATCCAAGCACGGACACACTAGATCAAATCCTGTCGATCGGGAAACCAGCCAGGAATATGGAAGGTCTTGGATATTCGAAAGAAGCCTCATCATCGCACACCATCTTCGTTCCTCAGAAGTCTGTCCCCCAGAAGTCTCGTCAGAAGTCACCTACCTTCACAGCTAACCAGGCAACAAAAAAGCCTCTTACTCTGGCTGCTTCAAAAACCCAGACCAAAAGACACAACTGAGTTTGTCATCACTGTGGACGAAGAGGACATATTCGACCCTTCTGCTATCAGCTATATGGAAAGAGCTCGGTCAAGAAAAGGACCACCATCAAGAAAAGCCAACCTCAGAAGGAATGGCGAGTCAAAGAGGTCAACTATCAAGCTAACATCGCTTACACCGCTTTAAAGGCCTCAACCAGCAACGATTGGTACTTCGATAGTGGATCCTCTCGACATATGACGGGTAATAGCTCTTTCTTGGTCACTTTAATACCATGCACGAATAGCTTCGTCACTTTTGGAGATGGAGTAAAAGCTAGAGTGCTCGGGAAAGGAAAACTCAATCTTCCCAACTCTACATGTCTGAAAGATGCTCTGCTAGTAGAAGGCCTCACAGCAAACCTTATCAGCATAAGCCAGATATGTGATTTAGATCTAGATGTCCACTTCACTCGCGACAAGTGCTCGGTCAAAGACGAACAAAACAAGGAAGTCATGATAGGCCACAGGTCCCTTAACAACTGTTATCTATGGTCGCCAACAGTCAGTATCTTGCCAACCAAGTGCCTTTTATCCAAAGCTCAAGAGACAAAACTATGGCATCAAAAACTTGGTCACATCAATTTGAGAAGTATGCAAAAGATTCTCTCTGAAAAGGCTATCATCGGAGTTCCCAACCTCAAGATCATTGAAGGAAAAATCTGTGGAGAATGCCAAATTGGGAAACAAGTCAAGACGTCACACAAGAAGGTACAACATCTTACTACTTCTCGTGTTCTAGAACTTCTTCATGTTGACCTTATGGGACCCATGCAAGTAGAAAGTCTAGGAGGGAAGAAGTACATATTTGTATGTGTAGACGACTTCTCAAGGTACACATGGGTAGACTTCATTCGAGAGAAGTCAGATACCTTCTCAGTCTTTTAAGCCTTATGTCGAAGAGTTCAACGAGAAAAGGGAGAAGTTATTGGGAAAGTCGTTCGACTTCGGAGCGATCATTGAAAGGAGTTTGAAAACATCAGCTTCGCAAACTTTTGTGATGCTGAAGGAATTGCCCACGAATTTTCTGCTACCATCACTCCTCAGCAAAACGGAATCGTTGAAAGAAAGAATCACACTCTTCAAGAGATGGCAAGAGTCATGATGTTAGCCAAAGACATCCCGCAACACTTATGGGCTGAAGCTTTGAATACGGCATGCCATATTCATAATAGAGTGACTCTCCGCCCTGGAACTTCGTTCACTCTTTATGAAATATGGAGGGGGAGAAAGCCGAATGTCAAATACTTCCATGTGTTTGGATCAGTCTGCTACATACTCGCAGATAGGGAACCGCGACGCAAATTGGATCCTAAACGCGAAGAAGGCATCTTCCTCGGATATTCACGAAATAGTCGGGCTTTTCGTGTATTCAACAAACGCACCCAGACTATCATGGAATCCATCAATGTCGTAATTGATAATGAAAATAACGAGCAAACAAGTGACGAGGACGAAGAAGTCCTAAATCTCTCAGGAGAAGTCAGACCAGAGGTCAGAAGAGAAGCCAGACCGGATGTCAGACCAGAAGTCAGACCAGAGGTCAAGAACGATAAGCACAACAAAGAGTCTGAAGACGAAAGCCAAATCATCCCGGATGAAGAGGAAAATCCTACAAGGCAAAGAGCTCCGTGAAAAAGAATTCAGAAGTATCATCCACCCAGGGATGTGATTGGAGACATTAATGAGGGAGTTCGGACTCGACAAAAGGCATCTCTTGACCGCCAAGAACTGATAGGTAACATGTGCTTTATTTCCAAAATTGAGCCAAAGAATATACAAGAGGCCATCAATGATGAATACTGGGTCTGCGCGATGCAAGAAGAATTGGTTCAGTTTGCAAGGAATGAAGTCTGGGAACTTGTACCCAAACCTGACAATGTCAATGTCATCGGGACAAAATGGATATTCAAAAACAAATCTGGCAAGCAAGGAAACATCACTCGAAACAAAGCGAGACTAGTGGCTCAAGGGTACACACAAGTCGAAGGAGTCGACTTTGAAGAAACCTTTGCTCCAGTAGCCAGACTGGAAGCCATACGACTTCTTCTCGGCATCGCATGTCATCTGCGCTTCAAACTCTATCAAATGGATGTAAAGAGTGCCTTCCTTAATGGAAATCTAAACGAAGAAGTCTATGTAGCCCAACCAAAGGGATTCGAAGACCATAACTCTCCGCACCATGTCTACAAGCTAAAGAAAGCTCTCTACGGTCTCAAACAAGCTCCACGAGCATGGTATGAACGTCTTACCCAATTCCTTGTACAGAATAGCTATATTCGAGGGGGAGTAGACAAAACTCTCTTTGTGAAGAAGGAAGGAAAGGACATCATGATAGCTCAAATATATGTCGACGACATTGTATTTGGAGGAAAGTCAGACAAGATGGTGGAACGCTTCGTTCAACACATGCAGTCTGAATTTGAGATGACTATGGTTGGTGAGCTCACATATTTTCTAGGCTTCTTGATCAAGCAGATGTCAGATGGAATATTTATCTCCCAGAGCAAATACGCAAAGAACATTGTCAAGAAGTTCGGGTTAGAAAAGGCTTCGCACAAGAGGACTCCTATTGCCACACATGACAAGTGCACGAAGGACGAGATGGGATAACAAGTTGATCAAAGTCTTTATCGAAGCATAATGGGAAGTTTTCTCTACTTGACAGCAAGTCGACCCGACATTACTTATTCTGTGGGAGTCTGTGCTAGATATCAAGCCAATCCAAAAGTCAGTCACTTGGCTCATGCAAAGAGGATCATAAGGTACATCTCGGGAACCTCTGAATTGGGATTACTATATTCCTTTGATACCTCTCCTACTCTGGTTAGATATTGTGATGCTGACTGGGCGGGAAGCACACCAGATCGAAGAAGCACCTCTGGATGTTGTTTCTACTTGGGAAACAACCTTGTATCATGGTTCAGCAAAAAGAAAAATTGTATTGCTTTGTCTATTGCTGAGTCCGAATATATCGCAGCGGGAAGTAGCTGTACTCAGCTTCTTTGGATGAAACAAATGTTGGCAGAATATGGAGTCAAGCAAGAAGTCATGACTTTGTTCTGTGACAACATCAGTGCAATCAACATCTCGAAGAACCCAGTGCAGCATAGCAAAACAAAGCATATTGACATCAGGCACCACTTTATTCGAGAACTCGTAGAAGACAAGAAAATAAAGCTTGAATGCCTACCCACCGAGAAACAAGTCGCAGACATATTTACAAAGGCGTTGGATGCCAAAAGGTTTGAAAGTCTGAGGTCGACCCTTGGACTTTGCTGTCTAGAATAGTCAGAAGTCAAGCAAGAAGAGGAAGAGTTTTTGGTTGTTTTTACTCTTTCTCTCCATCAGGACCAAACTGGGTCCACAAAATCAAGTCGGCCCAAATCGTTACATCAGAAGCCCGTTAGTCTTTTTGAATTTTTAATGATTACGATCTGACTATCCACTTATCAGAAATCATTCTGTTCAACTTCCACAGACTTTGCACCTTCTCCACTATTTTGGAAAACGCTAGGGTTTCTCAGATCAAAAATTCTGCAAAAATCTACTTTCTTCTCACAAAGAAGAAATCCTAGCTAAATGGTTGGAACTCGCAGCGGAAGAATACCATCTGCTTCAAAAGTACTTCGAGCAAAAATGAGGGCAAAGGTCATTGCCAAGAAATTATCTGCCTCCAAATCAACAAGAACCAAGCACGGAGTGAGAATCCGAGGAGGAAGAAGCTTAGGGGAAACTTCGGCAGCACCTCAGGATGTAACAAGCTCGCCCTCATTTGTTACGCCGGAAGACACAATCCCCATCGCTGAGAAGGACGACGCTCTAGCCACTTCTGCAAACATTGAAGAAGACGCTTCTCTCTCGACTCCGACTCCAACACGAGGTAAATCTACTATCCTCTCTGAAGAAAGCCTGCCGGTAGAGGGATTAGAATCCCTTATTCCTGAAGTCCACGGCACTGGCTCCGAGGACCAACCTATCCTCTCTAAATCGACACACACACCAGAGAAGTCCCCTCTAGACGAGGACTTGCAAAAGGAAGAAAGTTCGCATGTCGCCCCAAACAGTGAGTCAGGGCGTGATGAACATCCTGAAGCCATTCCAGAAGTCACTCAACTTCTAGAGGAACCTGCCAAGGAAAGTGTCGATATTGAAAACATGGAAGAAGAAGAAGCTGTGCCCAAAAGGGTTGAAAGAAGGAAGTTACCAACCCGAAGGTTGGTTGATGAAGAAGAAGAAACTCAAACTCAGAGAAGATTGACCCCAAAAAGGAAAGCAGCAGAAAAAGGAGAAGCTTCGGCGTCCAAACGGCCGAAGAAGTCAAGAAAGAAGTCAGTAACCACAACAGCAACCCCTGCCCCTGAAGAAAAAGAATCTGAAGAAGAAGACACCCTGATTGTGCTACCACAGGTGAAGAAGACATTAGGAGGGCAGAAGCTTCCCAAGTATGTACCGAAGGCTCCCACAGACAACGTCTCTTTCCACTCTGTAGACAATACCGTTAAGTGGCAGTATATCTATCAACGGAAGATTTATCCAGAAAGAGAACTCTCCACTGAAGCACAAGGGATAAACGCGATTGTAGAGCTTATTCGTAGAGCTGGCCTGACCAACACGGTCATAAATATTGGCCCATTATATCCGACTTTGGTTCAGGAGTTTATCGTCAATCTATCAAGCAAGTTCGATGACCCTGAAGATGCTGAATAAGCTCAAGTTCGATGACCCTGAAGATGCTGAATAATCTAAAAAGCCACTGCCCCTAGCCATCAATCTCAAGAACTTTGAAGGGCAGCAGTTGAAGGACCTTGGACTTCCTATGGCCAAAACTGCAGGAGCTGGATTAAGCTCTCGTCCCTCAGGCCCAATTGGCGCTAGGATGGAGGAAGAATTGGTGGAAGTGATTGCTGATCTGGAGAAGTCAATTGCCACGCTCTCAACTCGCAAAGTCGCCTGTGAAGTCCTTCTGGAAGACCTCCGATCTACTGCTGCTGCTGCTACTGCTGATGTTCCTGCTGAAGAAGAAGATAACGACTCCACGTCGTTTTAGTAATTCTTTGAAATTTGCTATGATAACTCTGTCCTACACACACTATTAAATTCTCGGGGTTTGTCCGAGTTACTTTCCGCACATTATGACTGTTTATTTTTTTGGATATTTGCTCTTGATTGAGCTGGATTTGAGCTCATGTTTGAGCCGTTTATTTGCTCATGGTGTGAGCTATTTCTCTTTTACCCTGCTGATTAGACAAATCTAGGTTATGAGATTGCCTTTGGAAATATTTTTCGACAAACAGGGGGAGATAAATGTGAGAACGCCAGAAGTCGCGCCGAAAGATGTACGCCAAAAGTTATGCCAGAAGTCGCGCGTCGAAAAGATGTACATAACGGTCGCCGCTCGAGAAGTTAAGCTCCAGAAGCTGCTCCAGAAGATAAAGTAGAAGCCGCACAAGAAGTCGCATCGGAAGTCACGAAACTTGCTGTGTGCGTAACTGCCTCAAGGTGATGACGATGAGCCTGTTTGGAGTAAAGAAGTCACATCACTTGTTGTGCGTAACTGCCACAAGATAAGTCACTTGATGTGCGTAACTGCCACAAGATGATGATGGGCTTACAAAAAGGTGTTTGCCTAAAAAATTGCCAAAGGGGGAGATTGTTGCTACGTTTAATAGTTGGCACGATTTTTTAGCGCAAAAGTACGAAGTCAAGTAACATGTTGTATGACATGAGGAGCGACTTGTTACAAACCGCAGATTAGGAAAGTCTGATGCTTTCCTATTTCGACGAAGCTTGGAGCGAAAGAAGAAAGGCGGCACGAAGACTTGAAGCGCAAGAGAGTGACGTCAACAAAGTCAAACGACTTCCAGCTGGCAGTTACACGTCAGCGAAAAGAGGCAACTAAGGTGGCAACTAGACTTGCCTGATTTCATCAGGAAGTCAGAACAGGCAAGACGACTTCCAGCTGTCGTGGAAGGCTGCAACAACTTGCCTGACTTTCCTGTTCCTGATCCGAGAAGGATTAGGAATGTGAGCAGCTATAAAAAGCCCTTGGCTTCCCATTAGCAGTCATCCGTTCTTGTTCTAACACCTGCAAGATTTCTCAGAGCTCTTAATCGTGCACCATCGGCGTGTTGAGAGGCTGATGAATATTCGCTAGAACGGATCTTTGCTCCGATCAAACCTTGAGTCGCGAAGACTAAGTGTTTGGGTCGGTTAGGGTTTTTGTTTGTTATTGAAGACTCACAACTCCGTCCAAGAAGACAACGACACCGAGCATGGACTTGCTCGAAGGGTGGAATTGAGGGAATCTCAAAGACAGGGGGAGAGGCTCCTGGTCGAGGCGATGCACGGTGAGATCTATAGTAGCTTAGGACAATAGCTTGTGTGATAGCTAGTTGGGCTTGAAGTTGTACTATTGACTACCTGATAGTGAAAAACCTTTCCACTGGCAAAGTGCCCCCAGACGTAGGTGCGGAGTCACCGAACTGGGTAATCATCTCTGGTGTCGTGATTATTATCTGTCTATTACTTTGCTTACTGTTTCCACAAGAAGTCGATACACAAGTTACGGACTTTGTGTTCGACTTCCTAACTCGGCTACAATTCAGAATTTCAGGTATCTATGATATAACTCCGGCACGCACTTTGCCATGATCAGTAGAGCATTATCACAAGGAGTTAGTCTCAAACTGATCGCTTCAGAAGAAGCTTAGCTAATCAGGGACTTTATCAAATGCAATTCTTTCTGATCTATAGTTCTACTATAAGTGGTTACACACATTATGACATAGATCAAAGTACATTCGATATATTACTACAACACATTAGTAATATATGCCGATTTATTTATTCGGAAAGACGATAAAACATTACTTCTGTAGATCACTTTTATATTGGACTGGGGCATAACTCTAACAGTTCTCAATGCATAGTTACAAGAAAGGATTCTTGCTCACGTTACATAACCTAAACGACTCAGCAAGAAAAAGTGTCTTATGACTTTGATGAGCTAGTCAGAAAGAATCAGTGTCCTATGACATTGATGAGTTGAACTAGATGATGCCATATACTTAGTATAGTGGATCAATCACATGTGTCATGCGCTAGACCGAATGTCTTATTTTGCCCTATCTTGTACCAGAAAGTTACCGATTAACCCAGGTGAGCTTCACTGGACAACGGTCAATAATATCTTCATGTACTTCAGAGGCACTGAGGATATTATCCAGACCGACAATGATCAGTTAGATCATAGTCAGAATATGTGTGGGGTTTTAGTGGCACTCATAAGCAGGATTGATTCCAGGCCAGCCACTATTATTGATTTTGCAAACGAAGGCTGAGTATATAGTTGCTGGGGAAGCAACTAAGGTGGACAAATGGATAAGAAGCTTCTAACCGGATTAGATGTAATGCCGCGAACGTCTTGATAGCATTTTTATGCCCTAGTCCAATTGTTAGTAGTCTATAAATGTCTATGTATATTTATCATCGTTTGTAATAAATAAAACGGCTTTGTATTACTTATGAGTTGAAGTAATATGTTAAGCATGATATTAGTTATGAACACTAAAGTAGTAGAACCATAAATCTGTACGGATCACACTTAACGAGTCCCTGGTCAATATACGCTTCAATTGAAGCGACCAGTATGAGGATGGTTCTCAATGATGTAGTTCTACTTAGCATAGGGATGTGGGATCCCGGAATCATATCATAGATATCATGAGGTGATTGATATCGGACGACCCGCTTTGAATAGTGTTTCATAGATTAAGCCATGAACATATTCAAATGCGATAGCTTGTCACGATATCCTTAGTCAAAGGAGTCTTTGTGATCGTTATGCGGTCGACGTACGACTTTAACTTGCGCCTAACGCTTTCCGTAACAGGATTGCAATAACGGACATGATTGGGTGGCGGAACGGATTGCATGAGTGACACGAAAGACGGCTAAGGGATTTATCCCTCGTACTACGGTATGGGAAAGATATCCCTTAAGGCCGCTTGATCAAGAGTTACTGAGAGAAAGAGCATGGCCTTGCCAGTGATACGGGTTATCAGTTCTAAGCCATCTCACACATCAAGTAACAATGATTGATTAAACAAGGATGACGACTCTATGCCTTATGATCAATCGGGATGTCTAGAGATAATAGGATAGTGACTTGTACGCACAAGGTTAAATCGAATCATCGATCATCATGCACCTTGTGTAATCATAATGTCTTACTAGAGACAACTTATGATGGATCGGGCAAGAGAGATCTCTTGCGCCGATCTACCAACAGTGGCATGAGCCTTGAGGGTCACACACATACAAGATGGATAACTTGAGACAAGAAAACATTAACGTTTCTTGAGGAGCAAGACATGGACAAAACTGAAGGTTTTGGGCCATGGGTTCGGTTTGAGAGAATAATTAGCGAATCGGGAAAACTGAGATTTTCGTCGATGTCGCGTCGGACTTTGTTTGATAAGTAACGACAAAAAGGGTCGGATAACTTTTGGACACGACAGGCGACCAAATGGGCGAGCCCATTGCGCTCGGCCCATGAGGTCACCCAGCCGGCCCAACAAGGGCCCAAATAAGGCCCAATAAGCCCACATGGCCGGCCACCTTGGTGGGTCCAAGTGTGGGGGCCACACACCATGATTAGTTGGTTTTGTTGATTAAGAGGAGAGTGATTTAATGGGATTCGATGATGACTTGCCTTTAACCCATGCTTTCATCATTTGTTACTTTAATGACCCATGCTTATGAGTTGATGAAGTAGAAAAATAACAAAAGAAATCATTCACACTCCTTTACTCTCTCTCTAGTGGCCGACCACCACCCTCTCTCCTCTGTTCTTGCTCTCTTGTTCTTCACATATTAGTTCTAGTAGGCTCTTTGTGAAGGATCTTAAGGATCAACCTATTGGTGTGGACTTGCTCTAGAGAAGAAGATCATATAGTTCTTCTTTCTTGATTCAACAAAGATTAAAAGGTAAATTCTTGTGGAATAGATTTTGCCTTGAGATTTAATGGTTCATGTTCTTGGACAGTTTTTGGAGTTCCTTTTGTTTATGCTTCCGCTATCTCGATGATCTTGAACGCTCCAAAATCCTACACGTCTGATCTAGTGAGCTTATTGTGTGACAACACAGGGCCGTAGCTATTGCTCAAGAGCCAAGATTCCCCAACAGATCCAAACATATACTCAGCAGATATCACCTCATCAGAGATATCAAAGATAGAGATATCACAAATAGAGGTGATGTGGAGATTAAGGACAATTCGAATGATGATAATATGGCCGATCCCTTGACAAAGGTTCGGCCACAGCCTAAGCATGAGGAACATGCGAGGTCTATGGGAGTAGAATGGAACTTAGATTTGAACTAGGGGCAAGTGGGAAATTGTTAGAGTTTTGTCCTAGTCCAATGTAAAAGTCGTCTACAGTTGTAATGTTTTATCTAATGTGTTGTAGTAATATATTAGATGTAATTTGATCTGTATCATTATTGTGTCATCACTAATAATAGAACTGCAGATCGGAAAGAGTTATTATTTTATGAGTCCCTGTTCAGTTAAGCTTCATTAAGAAGCGATTAGTATGAGGCTAACTCTTTGTGATCACGCTCTACTGATCATAGCAAGGATCTGTCGGAGTTAGATCATAGATATCATCAGGGGTATGATATTGGACGACCCGATGGTGAGTATGCAACAGACATACTGTCATGAGTATACTCACATATCGTAGCTTGTCATTATATCCTTACACCGAGGAGTCTTTGTGATCACTGTGAGGAGTAGCTAAGTTTCACCTAGTCTAACGTTACCTATAAAAAGGTAGTCATAAGGGCTTTGATTGGTTTAGTTATAAATTACATGAGTGAATTCGAAAGAAGGCTAAGGGATTTATCCCTCATACTCAAGTATGGGAAGATATCCATCTAGGCCACTTGATGAGTATGACTGAAGGAAATGCATAACCACGCGGGAGATACTTAGTATCAGTTTTCAGTACTATCAGATATCAAGAAACGGTGATTGATAAATAAGGATGACGGATCTATGCCTTTTGATCAATCTGGATATCGGAGGATAAAAGGATAGTGACATATACGATAGGAGGTTAAATCGAATCATCGATATTCATGGACGTTGGGTAATCATAACGTCTTGCTAGAGACCACTTATGATGAAAAGGGAAAAACAGTAATTTTTCCAGTTTGCCAACGGGTCGTGAGCCTAGAGGGTCACACACTTTAAGCAAGGTATATAGCAATAGAGACCTAGATGCAAGATTGGGAGAATTAGCCTTTCGATTTAGTAAAATTGAAAGCGAACTGGTTGATTTCCAGCCTAGGTTTATAACCAGATGGTTGAGAAAATTAGATTAAAGAAATTGGATCGGTTTAGCTAAACCGTTTAATTAGAACCCAATTTAAATGGGTTTAATTAAGCTTTAGCTAAGTGGGCTTTAAGCCCATTCTTAATATTAATTATATTTATAATTATATTAAGATAATTATGATAATTTTTTGGCATTTAATTTTGAGAAAATCAAATATAAGTTTATTTATTATATTTTCAGATTTTAATTCCTAATTATCTTTTAAATTCTATCTCTCTTCCCCATTGTAGCAGTCCCTCTCTCTCTTCTCCATAGTTAGGGTTTTTGCTTATTCTTCTCTCAATACTAGAATAGTTGTGTGAAGAAACCTTAAAGCATTAAGGTATCTTGCTTGTGTGGACACGATAGAGAGCACAATCTTTTGGTTTTGATTTGTCAGATTTGAAATCCTCAAAGATGGAACAAATCGGGACAAACCGAAAAACTGTCCAGCACTGACGAGTAAGATGTTTTGCCTCTGACGATGATCTTGCAGTCCGAACTGGGTTTTGTGCAAAACATGAAAGTCGTAGAGGACTAGATGAATTTACTCTCCAATAATAACCGATGCATTTGGAGATATGTAGCTCAAGTTATGACTTTTAAAAGTTATTTTTTTCCGCAGGCAGATTCACTAAAGCTTCTTTGTGTTGATTTGATTCAGTTTGAAAAGGTAAAATTCCAGATTTTTTCAGATTTATTCTTGCTAAATTAATTCACATGATGATCGGTTTTAGTTTAGTATTCGGAATTCCATGATTACTTTCGCTTCTGCATGAATGTAATTTTTTTTGGAACCCATGGTAACACACTTCCCATAGGTCTTTGCAGAAGGCCGTGGAACGTATTTGACATGCTTCCCTTCAAACAACTTTGGGCTAATGTTGAGCTCTAAAGGCCTCTTCCCCACAAAGTCAGTGTCCTGGAAAATGTTGGGACATTGATGAATCATTAGAACACATATGAGGGAAGGAAAGCCAACGGGTATCTTAACATTATATGAACCCGCATGTCTAATTAGATGTTTGACAACAAAAGACCTGAAGTCAAGAGGAGAGTCCATACCTATTTGGTAGATTAGCTTGATTAGATCTGCCTGTATGCTCGACTTATGAGTAGAAGGTGCCCAGTTCGCCATACCGATTCGACAGAGAATGGAATATTGGGATGTGAGCTCTGAGGAAGCTATAACCCCTTTTGCTGGCCATGCCTTCTTCCTGCTTCTAGTAACTTATTGTGCAATGCGGTCCATGGATGGACTGTGTTGAGTTTTTTAGACCACTTCTCTTTCTAGGTAGATGTTGATTGCTTTGGAGGAGAAGTCGAAATAATTTCCTCTTACATAGACTTGTTTGTATTCTGGATTTGCAGGATCATTGTACGCGTTGAAGATATTGACACAAAACTCTCTAACAAGAGTTGGATAGTAAGGCCCTATATTTGAGAAAGTCTTCATAAGCTTCGCACTTTGCAGAAGCTCCATGGTGACTTTCATTTCCTTGGTTTCGGCAGACAACTCCCTTTCTGGGTATATCGTGCGATTGCACACATATTTCCATATACTGGCCTCTTCGACACAATGGAAGGAGACATTGTCTATAAGCACATCAGGGACATCTTACGGTAGCCTGTGCCTTTTCTTGGCACTATAGGTCTGCTACTCTTCTTCTTTGTTGATCTCTTCTTCTTCAGGATCCTCAGGCATATTTGTTCTCTTCTTCTTGCTTTTGGTTGTGTTTGGGACAAAATTCTCTTCCTTTTCAGAAGCTTTCCTTTAGTTCTTCTTTTCTGGTGTCTTTTCCTCCTTTTCCTTTTCTCTTGGTCATTAAGTCCCATAAAGGAACGTTGTCCTCATTTTGAGAATCGTCAATAATAAACTCCATAGTGTCATCAGGTATGATCGAAGATGTCGGTGCATTCTGCTTCTTAGTTTTTTCTTCTCCCTTTTTCATCTTTGAAGAAGATTCATCAGAAAGTGGAGTTGCAGATTTACCTAATCTCCTCCTGAGGGAAGGGATATCTTCATCACTTTCTCCCTCAGAGGCATAAAAGGGTACAACAAAAGGCTTGGCTCCTTCTTGCTTAGATTTTTCTTCAGAGAGCGTCGCTTCTTGTTCTTTTGCTCCTTGTTTATTTTGAGTTAACCTTGGGGTGACCTTCTTTGCGATATGCTTGATCCTCACCATTGTCAGATGTTTGTTTTTGGTGGGAGGATTTGAGAAATTTGCTTGTTTTGGATGAAGAAAGAAGAAAATCGTGAGTTTCACAAACCCTAATCTCTTGGAGAGTGGTGAGAGAGGCCGAGACCTGAGAAAAAGGCAGCGTTTTTTTTCTGTGTAGCTGAAGAGTCAGGAGGTGATAGGCTACACGTCTTGTCAGTAGATGACAAAAGATTTTTGAAATTCTGAATCATAGCCGAGTCAGGAAGTCAAACACAAAGTCTTTAACTTGTGTATCGACTTCTTGTGGAAACAGTAAGCAAAGTAATAGACAGATAATAATCAAGACACCAGAGATGATTACCCAGTTCGGTGACTCCGCACCTACGTCTGGGGGCACTTGGCCAGTGGAAAGGTTTTTCACTATCAGGTAGTCAATAGTACAACTTCAAGCCCAACTAGCTATCACACAAGCTATTGTCGAGTTGCCGCCTATTGCTGATGTGTAACAGCCAGCTGGAGGTCGCTTGGCTTGTCGACGTCACTCTCTTGCGCTCCAAGTCTTCGTGGTGCCTTTCTTCTTTCGGTCCAAGCTTCGTCGAAATAGGAAAGCTTCAAACTTTCCTAATCTGCGGCTCGTAACAAGTCGCTCCACATGTCATGCAACATGTTGCTCAACTTCTTACTTTTGCGCTAAAAAATCATGCCAACTATTAAACGTAGCAACAATCTCCCCCTTTGGCAATTTTTTAGATAAACGCCTTTTTGTAAGCCCATCGTCATCTTGTGGCAGTTACGCACAGCAAGTGATTTATCTTGTGGCAGTTACGCACAACAAGTGATGTGACTTCTTTACTCCAAGCAGGCACATCGTCGTCACTTTGAGGCAGTTACGCACACAGCAAGTTTCGTGACTTCCGATGCGACTTCTTGTGCGTCTTCTAGTGTATCTTCTGGAGCAGCTTCTGGAGCGACTTCTGGAGCTTAACTTTTTGAGCAGCTTCTGGAGCTTAACTTCTAGATCAGCTTCTGGAGCTTAACTTCTTGAGCGGCGACTTCTATGTACATCTTTTCGGCGCGACTTCTGGCGTAACTCCTAGCGTACTCATTTATCTCCCCCTGTTTGTCTAATAATATTGCCAAAGGCAATCGCATAATCAAAGTTGACTAAACAGCAGGGTAAAAGAAAATAGCTCACACCATGAGCAAAATAAACAGCTCAAACATGAGCACAAATCCAGCTCAAACATGAGCAAATATCCAAAAAAAAACAGGCATAATGTGCGGAAAGTAACTCGGACAAACCCCGAGGATTTAATAGTGTGTGAGACAAAGTTATCATAGCAAATTTCGGAGAATTACTAAAACGACGTGGAGTCGTCAACATCTTCTTCAGCACTTGCAGCAGCAGCAGATCGGAGGTCTTCTAGAAGGACTTCACAGGCGACTTTGCGAGTTGAGAGCGTGGCGATTGACTTCTCCAGATCAGCAATCACTTCCACCAATTCTTCCTCCATCCTAGCGCCAATTGGTCCTGAGAGTCGAGAGCTTGATCCAGCTCCTGGGGTTTTGGCCATAGGAAGTCCGAGGTCCTTCAACTGTTTCCCTTCAAAGTTCTTGAGATTGATGGCTAGGGGCAGTGGCTTTTTACCCGGCATATCCGATTCTTGAACAATATTAGGACATTGTTGCAGAAGGATACCGGTGATTAGCGAAGGAAACCCGATCGGAAGTTTGATAGCACATGATTTGGCGTGCTTAAATAAATGGTCAATAACGTAAGCGCCAAAATCAATGAAAGACTGCGTACCTATCTGGTAAATGAGTTTTGCCAGCTCGGTTTTGATGCTTGACCCATGCGTAGAGGGTGCCCAATTAGCCAGACCGATGCGGTAGAGAATAGAATATTTTGCTGTGAGCTCAGTTGCCGCAATGGTGTCCTTGACTGGCCATCCCTTCTTACGTCCTCCGGTTATTTCGACCGCTACTCTGTCCAAGTACGGGACTTTCGTGGTGACTTCAGGGTCATCTCTGCCAAGATAGGTGTTGATGGTTGAGGCAGAGATTTCGAAGCATTCCCCCCGAACAAACACCTTTCGGTATTCAGCATCTTCAGGTTCATCGAACTCGCTTGACAGATTGATGATAAACTCCTTAACAAAAGTCGGGTAAAATGGCCCAATATTTATGACCGTGTTGGTCAGGCCAGCTCTACGGATAAGCTTTACAATCGCATTTATCCCTTGTGCTTCTGTGGAGAGTTCTCTTTCTGGATAGATCTTCCGTTGATAGACATACTGCCACTTGACGGCATTGTCTACAGAGTGGAAAGAGACGTTGTCTGTGGGTGCCTTCGGTACATACTTGGGGAGTTTCTGCCCTCCTAATGTCTTTTTCACCTGTGGTAGCACAATCAGGGTGTCTTCTTCTTCAGATTCTTCTTCTTCAGGGACAACGGTTACTACAGTGGTCAATGACTTCTTTCTTGACTTCTTCGGCTGTTTGGACGCCGAAGTTTCTCCTTTTTCTGTTGCCTTTCTCTTTGGGGTCAATCTTCTCTGAACTTGAGGTTCTTCTTCTTCATCAACCAACCTTCGGGTTGGTAGCTTCCTTCTTTCAGCCCTTTTGGGCACAGCTTCTTCCTTCTCCATAGTTTCAATGTCGACACTTTCTTTGACAGGTTCCTCTAAAGGTTGAGTGACTTCTGGAATGACTTCAGGATTATCATCACGCCCTGAATCACTGTTCGGAGCGATATGGGAACTTCCTTCCTTTTGCAAGTCCTCGTTTAGAGGAGATTTCTCTGGTGAGGGTGTCGACTTAGAGAGGCTAGGTTGGCCCTTGGTGCTAGTGCCGTGGACTTCAGGAACAAGGGTTTCTAAACCCTCTACAGGCAGGCTTTTTTCAATGTTTTCTTCAGAGAGGATAGTAGATTTACCTCGTGTTGGAGTCGGAGTAGAAAGAGAAGCTTCTTCTTCAATGTTCGCAGAACCGGCTAGAGCGTCGTCTTTCTCAACAACGGGGATTGTGTCTTCCGGGGTGATAGATGGAGGCGATCTTGTTACTTCCTGCGGTGCTGCCGATGTTTCTCCTACCCCTCTTCCTCCTCGAATCCTCACTCCATGCTTGGTTCTTGTTGATTTGGAGGCTGATAATTTCTTGGCAATGACTTTTGCCCTCATCTTTGCTCGTAGTACTTTTGAGGCAGATGGTATTCGTCCGCTTCGAGTACCAACCATTTAGCTAGGATTTGTTCTTTGTGGGGAGTGAGCAGATTCTTTGCTAAGATTTTTGATCTGAGAAACCCTAGCGATTTCAAATGGAGGAGAAGGTGCAGAGTCTGTGGGAGTTGATCAGAATGATTTCTGATAGGTGGATAGTCAGATCGTAATCATTCTCAAAATTCAAAAAGACTAACGGGCTTTTGATAAGAAGATTTGGGCCCGGCTTGATTTTGTGGAACCTGTTTGGTCCTGATCGAGAGAAAGAGTAAAATCAACTAAAAGCTCTTCCTCTTCTTGCTTGACTTCTGGCTATTCTAGACAGCAAAGTCTGAGGGTTGACCTCAGACTTTCAAAACTTTTAGCATCTAATGCTTTTGTAAAGATGTCTGCGACTTGTTTCTCAGTGGGTAGGTATTCGAGCTTTATTTTCTTGTCTTCTACAAGCTCTTGAATAAAGTGGTGCCTGATGTCAATATGCTTTGTCTTGCTATGTTGCACTGGGTTGTTCGAGATGTTGATTGCACTGATGTTGTCACAGAACAAATTCATGACTTCTTGCTTGACTCCATATTCTGCCAACATTTCTTTCATCCAAAGAAGCTGAGTACAGCTACTTCCAGCTGCGATATATTCATACTCAGCAGTAGACAAAGCAATACAATTTTGCTTTTTGCTGAACCACGATACAAGATTGTTCCCCAGGTAGAAGCAACCTCCAGAGGTGCTTCTTCGATCTGGTGTGCTTCCCGCCCAGTCAGCATCACAATATCCAACCAGAGTAGGAGAGGTATCAAAGGAATATAGCAAACCCAATTCAGAGGTTCCCGAGATGTACCTTATGATCCTCTTTGCATGAGCCAAGTGACTGACTTTTGGATTGGCTTGATATCGAGCACAGACTCCCACAGAATAAGCAATGTCGGGTCGACTTGCTGTTAGATAGAGGAGACTTCCTATTATGCTTCGATAAAGACTTTGATCAACTGATTCTCCCGTCTCTTCCTTTGTGCACTTGTCATGTGTGGCAATATGAGTCCTTTTGTGCGAAGCCTTTTCTAACCCGAACTTCTTGACAATGTTCTTTGCGTATTTGCTTTGGGAGATAAATATTCCATCTGACATCTGCTTGATCTGGAAGCCTAGGAAATATGTGAGCTCACCGACCATACTCATCTCAAATTCAGACTGCAAGTGTTGGACGAAGCGTTCCACCATCTTGTCTGACTTCCCACCAAACACAATGTCATCAACATATATGTGAGCAATAATGATGTCCTTTCCTTCCTTCTTCACAAAGAGAGTTTTGTCTACTCCCCCTCGAATATAGCCATTCTGTACAAGGAATTGGGTAAGACGTTCATACCATGCTCGTGGAGCTTGTTTGAGACCGTAGAGAGCTTTCTTTAGCTTGTAGACATGGTGCGGAGAGTCATGGTCTTCGAATCCCTTTGGTTGGGCTACATAGACTTCTTCGTTCAGATATCCATTAAGGACGGCACTCTTTACATCCATTTGATAAAGTTTAAAACGCAGATGACATGCGATGCCGAGAAGAAGTCGTATGGCTTCCAGTCTCGCTACTGGAGCAAAGGTTTCTTCAAAGTCGACTCCTTCGACTTGTGTGTATCCTTGAGCCACCAGTCTCGCTTTGTTTCGAGTAATGTTTCCTTGCTCGTCAGATTTGTTTTTGAATATCCATTTTGTCCCGATGACATTGACATTGTCAGGCTTGGGTACAAGTTCCCAAACTTCATTCCTTGCAAACTGAACCAACTCTTCTTGCATCGCGCAGACCCAGTATTCATTATTGATGGCCTCTTGTATATTCTTTGGCTCAATTTTGGAAATAAAGCACATGTTACCTATCAGTTCTTGGTGGTCAAGAGATGCCTTTTGTCGAGTCCGAACTCCCTCATTAATGTCTCCAATCACATCCTGGGGTGGATGATACTTCTGAATTCTTCTTGACGGAGCTTTTTACCTTGTAGGAGTTGCCTCTTCATTCAGGATGATTTGGCTTTCGTCTTCAGACTCTTTGTTGCGCTCATCGTCCTTGACTTCTTGTCTGGCTTCTCCTCTGACTTCTCCTGAGAGATTCAGGACTTTTTCGTCCTCGTCACTTGATTGCTCTTTATTGTCATCAATCACGACATTAATGGATTCCATGATATTCCGGGTGCGTTTGTTGAATACACGAAAAGCCCGACTATTTCTGGAGTATCCGAGGAAGATGCCTTCGTCGCTTTTAGGATCCAACTTGCGTCGAGGTTCCCTATCTGCGAGTATGTAGCAGAGTGATCCAAAGACATGAAAGTATTTGACATTCGGCTTTCTCCCCCTCCATATTTCATAAAGAGTGAGCGAAGTTCCAGGGCGAAGAGTCACTCTATTATGAATATGGCATGTCGTATTCAAAGCTTCAGCCCAGAAGTGCTGCGGGATGTCTTTGGCTAACATCATGACTCTTACTATCTCTTGAAGAGTGCGATTCTTTCTTTCAACGATCCCGTTTTGCTGAGTGGTGATGGGAGCAGAAAATTCGTGAGCAATTCCTTCATCATCACAAAAGTTTGCGAAGCTAATGTTTTCAAACTCCTTTCCATGATCGCTCCGAAGTCGGACCACTTTCCCAATAACTTCCCCCTTTTCTCGTTGAACTCTTCGACATAAGGCTTCAAAGACTGAGAAGGTATCTGACTTCTCTTGAATAAAGTCTACCCATGTGTACCTCGAGAAGTCGTCTACACATACAAATATGTACTTCTTTCCTCCTAGACTTTCTACTTGCATGGGTCCCATAAGGTCAACATGAAGAAGTTCTAGAACACGAGAAGTAGTAAGATGTTGTACCTTCTTGTGCGACGTCTTGACTTGTTTCCCAATCTGGCATTCACCACAGATTTTTCCTTCAATGATCTTGAGGTTGGGAACTCCAATGATAGCCTTTTCAGAGAGAATCTTTTGCATACTCCTCAAATTGATGTGACCAAGTTTTTGATGCCATAGTTTTGTCTCTAGAGCTTTGGATAAAAGGCACTTGGTTGGCAAGGTACTGACTGTTGGAGACCATAGATAACAGTTGTCAAGGGACCTGTGGCCTATCATGACTTCCTTTTCTTGTTCGTCTTTGACCGAGCACTTGTCACGAGTGAAGTGGACATCCACATTTAAATCACATATTTGGCTTATGCTGATGAGGTTTGCTGTGAGGTCTTCTACTAGCAGAGCTTCTTTCAGACATAGAGAGTTGGGAAGATTGAGTTTTCCTTTCCCGAGCACTCTAGCTTTTACTCCATCTCAAAAACTGACGAAGCTATTTGTGCATGGTGTTAATGTGACCAAGAAAGAGCTATTACCCGTCATATGTCGAGAGGATCCACTATCGAAGTACTAATCGTTACTGGTTGAGGCCTTTAAAGCGGTGTACGCGATGTTGGCTCGATAGTTGACCTCTTTGACTCGCCATTCCTTCCGAGGTTGGCTTTTCTTGATGGTGGTCCTTTTCTTGACCGAGCTCTTTCCGTATAGCTGATAGCAGAAGGGTCGAATATGTCCTCTTCGTCTACAGTGATGACAAACCCAGTTATGTCTTTCGTTCTGGGTTTTTGACGCGGTCAGGGTAAAAGGCTTTTTGGTCGCTTGGTCAGCCGTGAAGTTAGGAGACTTCTGGCGAGACTTCTGGGAGACAGACTTCTAGGGAACGAAGATGGTGTGCGATGATGAGGTTTCTTTCGAATATCCAAGACCTTCCATATTCCTTGATGGTTTCCCGATCGAAAGTATTTGTTCCAGAGTGTCACTACTTGGATTCATCATCTTTACATACTTGGTGACCTGCTCTAACTCGCCTTTTAGTCGAGCAACTTCCTTTTTGAGATCAATAGTCGTCTCAAGAAGTCTTGACTTGTCTTCATTAAGAGTAAGAATGAGAGCGTTCTGTTTTTCGATTACCTGAGAGTCTTCAAGCCACTTGACATATCATTCGTTGTAAGCGTTGTTGAGAGTCTCATCGGATAGCTCATCATCAGAGTCATACTTCTTTGAGCTTTCAGCTGGTTGATCTATTGTGGAGGAAGTGAGAGCCACATAGTTACTTGTATGCTCAAGGTCACTGTCTTCCTCATCTTCATCGTCAGTTAGAGAGGCATTGAATCCCTTCTTCTGTTTCTTTAAGAAGTTGGGACATTCTCTCTACATGTATCCATACCCCTCACAATCAAAGCACTGAACGCCTTTACCTGATCGTTCTCCTCGTCCTCCATCATTAGTTGTGTTGTCGAGCTTCTGAAACTTGTGCTGTGGCTTGTCTCTGACTTCTCGGGTGACTTGTCTTCCTGTCATCTGGCCAAATCTTTTCATGACTTTGTTGTAGTTTTTGGCCAGCACGAAGATAGTTTCCTCAATGTCACTATCCGACTCAGAGTGCGTTGAGTTCTTCTGATTAGAACTTTTGAAAGCCACACCTTTATGTTTCTTCTCGATAGGAGGTAGAGGGAGCTCGAAAGTCATTAGTGAGCCCATGAGCTCGTCAAACTTTAGTGTCTTCAAGTCATGGACTTCTTCGATGACGGTGATCTTCATCTTGAATCTAGGACTTAGAGCTCTCAGCGTCTTTCTGACCAAATCTTCATCGGTCATAGGCTTGCCAAGTGAATATGATTCATTGGCCAGATCTTTGATGCGCACATTAAACTCCGCAATAGTCTCGTCGTCTTTCATGGTCAGAGCCTCAAAGTTAGTCGTGAGGTACTGTAACTTCTGCTCTTTGACTTTAGAAGTTCCCTCGTAAGCCACAACAAGTGTGTCCCAGGCAATTTTGGCACTTGTGCATGTGTTGATGAGTCGAAACACATTATTGTCTACTCCATTAAAGATAGCATTGAGTGCACGAGAATTACCTAGGGCAGCTTCATCTTCTTCCATGCTCCACTCCTTTTCTGGTTTGATGCTCGTTTGATTTCCATGTGCATCAGCATAGTAAGGTTCCTCCCATCCATTGATGATAGACTTCCAGGTTTTGCTGTCGAGGGACTTCAAGAAGGCACACATTCGTGCTTTCCAATATCCATAGTTTGTTCCGTCGAGTACCAGCGGACGATTGACAGATCCTCCTTCCTTTGAATCCATATTGGCTACTCAGATTTGCAGGAAAATCACCTAAGAGATTAAGGTGCCTCCTCTGATACCAATTGAAATTCTGAATCGTAGCCGAGTCAGGAAGTCGAACACAAAGTCTTTAACTTGTGTATCGACTTCTTGTGGAAACAGTAAGCAAAGTAATAGACAGATAATAATCATGACACCAGAGATGATTACCCAGTTCGGTGACTCCGCACCTACGTCTGGGGGCACTTTGCCAGTGGAAAGGTTTTTCACTATCAGGTAGTCAATAGTACAACTTCAAGCCCAACTAGCTATCACACAAGCTATTGTCCTAAGCTACTATAGATCTCACCGTGAATTGCCTCGACCAGGAGCCTCTCCCCCTGTCTTTGAGATTCCCTCAATTCCACCCTTCGAGCAAGTCCATGCTCGGTGTCGTTGTCTTCTTGGACGGAGTTGTGAATCTTCAATCACAAATAAAAACCCTAACCGACCCAAACACTTAGTCTTCTCGACTCAAGGTTTGATCGGAGCAAAAGGTCCGTTCTAGCGAATATTCATCAGCCTCTCAACACGCCGATGGTGCACGGTTAAGAGCTCTGAGAAATCTTGCAAGTGTTAGAACAAGAACGGATAATCTGCTAATGGGAAGCCAAGGGCTTTTTATAGCAGCTCACATTACTAATCCTTCTTGGATCAGGAACAGGAAAGTCAGGCAAGTTGTTGCTGCCTTCCACGACAGCTGGAAGTCGTCTTGCCTGTTTCTGACTTCTTGAATAAATCAGGCAAGTCGAGTTGCCGCCTATTGCTGACGTGTAACAGCCAGCTGGAGGTCGCTTGACTTGTCGACGTCACTCTCTTGCGCTCCAAGTGTTCGTGGCGCCTTTCTTCTTTTGCTCCAAGCTTCGTCGAAATAGGAAAGCTTCAGACTTTCCTAATCTGCGGCTCGTAACAAGTCGCTCCACATGCCATGCAACATGTTGCTCGACTTCTTACTTTTGCGCTAAAAAATCATGCCAACTATTAAACGTAGCAACAATTTTGTTTCTTTTGTTTATTTGCAAACGGAAAACGGGCTTTTGGTTTAATGGGCCCATATTTGATTTTATGGACCCTTGCAATCCTTCTAGAAAGAGAGAGAAAATTAAATCAGCAAAAGCTCTCTCCATTTTCTTCCTTGAAGAGCTTTATTCAAGGTGTCAAAGTCCAAGGGAGGACCTTATACTTTCAAACCGATTTGTATCCAATGCCTTGGGGAAGATGTCTGCAAGCTGTTTTTCAGTTGGAATGTACTCTAGCTTGATCTTCTTGTCTTCCACAAGCTCTCGATAAAGTGGTATCTAATTTCTATGTGCTTAGTTTTTCTATGTTGCACCAGATTCTATGAGATATTGATGGCACTGATGTTATCACAGAACAATGTCATGACATATTGATTGACATCGTACTCCGCTAGCATCTGCTTCATCCACAAAAGTTGAGTGCAACTACTTCCAGCAGCAATTTACTCGGATTCGGCAGTAGATAGAGCTACACAATTTTGCTTTTTGCTGAACCAGGAGACAAGATTATTCCCGAGATAAAAACAACCACCAGAGGTGCTTTTTCGATCAGGAGTATTTCCTGCCCAATCCGCATCACAATATCCTACTAGAGTAGAGGATGTGTCGAATGAGTATAATAAGCCTAACTCTGTCGTGCCTGATATATATCGGATAATTCTTTTGGCTTGAGCTAGATGAATTGTCTTTGGATTTGCTTGGTAGCGTGCACAGATTTCCACTGAAAAGGCAACGTCCAATCGACTTGTTGTGATGTATAATAGTCTTCTAATGATGCTTCGATAAAGACTTTGATCTACAGGTTCGCCTTGATCATCCTTGGTAAGCTTTGCATGAGTAGCAATTGGAGTTCTCTTGTGTGAGGCTTTCTCCAAACCAAACTTCTTTATAATACTTTTGGCATACTTGCTCTGAGAGATAAAGATTCCATTATCCATTTATTTGATCTGAAAACCTAGAAAATAGGTTAGCTCACCGACCATGCTCATCTCGAATTCAGACTGCATATGTTGGACAAAGTGTTCCACCATCTTGTCTGACATTCCTCCGAACACAATGTCATCCACATATATTTGAGCAATCATAATGTTGTTTCCTTCCTTTTCAAGAATAAGGTCTTGTCAAATCCCCCTCGAGTGTAGCCATTCTGAACTGGGAACTAAGTTAGACGTTCATACCAGGCTCGGGGTGCTTGCTTGAGTCCGTGGAGAGCTTTCTTGAGTCTCTAGACATGTTGTGGAGAGTTGTGGTCTTCAAACCCCTTTGTTTGAGCAACATATACTGATAGCATTTGTGCCCTAGGTTCCAATTGGAATAGTCTGTAAATGTCTGTAATAGTTTATCATCGTGTGCAATGATTAAAACCGGCTTTATATTACTTATGTGTTGAAGTAATACGTTAAAGTATGATCTGATCTATGACCACTAAAGTAGTAGAACCATAGATCTGTACGGATCAAACTTAACGGTCCCTGGTCAAATATGCTTCAATAGAAGCGACCAGTATGAGGATTATTCTTTATGATATAGTTCTACTCCTCATTGGGATGCGGGATCCCAGAATCATATCATAGATATCATCAGGGGTTTGATATCAGACGGCCCGACCTGAATAGTGTTGTATAGATACAGTCACGAACATTTTCAGTGTTGTAGCTTGTAATTCTATCCTTAGACCGAGGAGTCTTTGTGATCGCTATGCAATTGACGTCCGGCTTTGACTTGCGCCTAACACTATCCGTAACAGGATAGCAATAACAGGCATGATTGGGTGGGAGACGGATTGCATGAGTGACACGAAAGATGGCTAAGGGATTTATCCCTCATACTATGGTATGAGAATGATATCTGTTTAGGCCACTTGATCGAGAGTGACTGAAAGAAAGTGCATGGCCATGCCAGTGATACGGCTTATAAGTTTTCAGTCATCTCACATATCAAGAAACATGATTGATCAAAATATGGATGACGACTCTATGCCTTATGATCAATCGGATATCTAGCGATAAAAGGATAATGACTTGGACGACAGACAGGTTAAGTCGATTAGTTTGACTATAATCCACATTGGGTAATCATAATGGTATACTAGAGGTCATTAATGATGGATCGGGTAAAATGAGGTTTTATGCCGATCTGCCAACGTGGCATGAGCCTAAAAGGGTCACACACCAAGGTTATGGGTTTCGGGAGATAAGGAAATGTCGGCATTTATTGAGACACGAGACATGGCCAAAACTGGGCGTTTTGGCCAAAGTGAGAATGGTTTGCGAATCGAGAAAAATGGGTTTTTTCGTCGATGTCGCATTGGACTTTGTTTGATTACTTCGGAAAAGGGGTCGGATAATATTTGGACTCGGCACGGGACCACATGGCCGAAGCAATTGGGCTTCGGCCCATGAGGCCCAAATATTGCATGCCCATTTAGGCCCATTTTATGGCTTGACCCATTAAGTGCCCAAAACCATGGTTTGGTGTTATGGATTAGGATGATGAGATGGAGTTGGTGGTGAGCCCATACCTCCCATACCTCTCATCATTTCATCATAACCATCACCATCACCATCACCATATATTATATTCATTCTCACTACAACACATTCTATTCATCTTCTTCTTTCCTCGTGGAGATGGCCATGGCTCCTCCTCCCTCTCTCCATCATTTTTGTTCTACACACCAAATTCTTGTAGATTTGTGTGTATGAATCTCTAGCAAGAACTACGTGGCTTTGATTCCTTGGGGAGGATACGTAGGCGCCTTTGAAGAGGTTCAAGCCCATTCTTCCCATTTATGACGTTCTTGGTGTTTTCTTGGTGATCCAAGCAAGAATGGAGAAACTGTCCAGATTATCCAGTTCCGACGATCTCTTTTGCGTGAGTCATAGCCGCTTCGTCCGAGCTCAGATCGATCTGAAACTGGCGGCGTTAAATAGGTAAGTCAAATAACTACAACTTTTGTGAAATACTAATTTTCCAGAAGAGCGCTGGTTTGGAAGATACAAGACCGAGAATCTGACTGCTCCGCAGAGTCTGTCCAGCTATATGGGAAAAATGTTTTGCTCCAGACGGAGGCCTTCTCGTCCGAACTGGATTCGGAGCAAAACACAAAAGATGTAGAGAATTGGCTGAGGTTTAATATCCAAAAACAACCAAAGTAATTAGAGACCTGTAGCTCGAGATATAAAGCTTCAAAGTCTCGGTTTTCTGCTGGGCAGATTATGGTAAAACCCGAACACTCGATTTCCTAAGAATCTAACTTGGTAGTCTATCTTGCGCAGGTTTGGAGCAGTTTATAGGTTGCTTCCGCTGCCATAAATGTGATTAGGATGCCCCGGAAACCAACATATACCTCTTCGTTCAGATATCCATTTAGGAAAGCACTTTTTACATCCATCTGGTAAAGTTTAAACCGTAGATGACAGCCAATGTTGAGAAGAAGTCTGATAGCTTCTAGTCTGGCTACAGGCGCAAATGTCTCATCGATATCCTTGTGCTACAAGTCTAGCTTTATTTCGGGTGATATTTTCCTGTTCATCAGAATTATTCTTGAAGATCCACTTTGTTCCGATGATATTAACATTGTCAGGTTTAAGTACTAGTTCCCATACATTGTTTCTTTCGAATTGAACCAGTTCTTCTTGCATGGCACATACCCAGTATTCATTGTTGATAGCTTCTTGCACATTCTTAGGTTCAATCTTTGAAACAAAACAGAGGTTACCTATCATCTCTCTATAGTTCACCGGAGCCTTTTGTCGAGTACGTACTCCTTCATTCACATCTCCGATTATGTCCTGGACTGGGTGATTCTTCTGGACTTTTCTAGATGGGATTCTCTGGTCTGTCGTGGATGAATCTTCTTTGTTAGGGTAGATGTTGGCTTCGTCTTCTGGTTCTGAGTCGCCTACTTTGTCATTGACATCTGGAGTGTTAGGAATATCCTCTTCATCATCGTGAGACAGTTCAGAGCCTTTGTCATCAACAATTACATTTATAGATTCCATCATGGTTCTGGTTCGTTTGTTGAAGACCCGATAGGCACGACTATTCCTAGAGTATCTAAGAAATATTCCTTCATCGCTCTTAGGATCAAGCTTTTATCGGGGTTCCCTATCAGCTAGAATATAACATACTGACCCAAAGATATGGAAATACTTGACATTAGGCTTTCTCCCCCTCCATATTTCATAAAGTGTTACCGAGGTACCTAGACGAAAGGTTACACAATTATGAATATGACAAGCCGTGTTGAGTGCCTCTGCCCAAAAGCGTGTAATGATGTTTTTGCTAACATCATGACCCTAGCCCTTTCTTGAACAGTCCGGTTCTTCCTTTGAGCAATCCTATTCTGTTGAGGGGTAATGGGAGCAGAGAATTCATGAGCAATTCCTTCAGCATCATAGAAATTTGCAAAGGTTATGTTTTCAAATTCTCGTCCATGATCACTCCTGAGCCTCACTATTTTGCGAATGGTTTCTTCTTTCTCTCTTTGAACTCTTCGACATAGGGATTCAAAGACAGAGAACGTGTCTGACTTTTCACGAATAAACTCAACCCAGGTGTATCTTGAGAAGTCCTCCACACATACAAAAATATATTTCTTTCCTCCAAGACTTTCAACTTGCATAGGTCCCATGAGATCTACATGCAGAAGTTCTAGGACCCGGGACGTGGTAAGATGTTGCACCTTCTTGTGCGACGTCTTGACTTGTTTTCCTATCTGACATTCTCCACAGAAATTTTTTTCTTTTGATAATCTTCAGGTCGGGAACTCCGATGATAGCTTTTTCAAATAAAATTTTCTACATGCTCCTCAGATTTATGTGTCCAAGCTTTTGGTGCTAGAGCTTGGTTTCTTGTGCTTTGGATAGAAGTCATTTAGTAGATAGAGGAGCTGTTGTTGGAGACCATAGATAGCAGTTGTCTTGTGACCTAAGTCTTGTCATGAGTTCTGAAATTCTGATCAGCTAGTTGTGTCAGATGCCACACACAATGTTGCACAGAATGCTATAACGTTATGTATGACTTCTTGCGTAGACAATGCAGGACAGTAAATATAAAGCTATAAGTAATGACACAGCAGATTGTTTACCCAGTTCGGTGCAACGTCACCTACATCTGGGGGGCTCTCAGCCTAATTGAAAGATTTCACTTATCAGTAATCCGTCAGAACATACAAGTACCTGTGATCCCTCCTAGATCTATACTTTATGCTACGTCTTACAGTGCAATCTAGGAAACCAACATATACCTCTTCGTTCAGATATCCATTTAGGAAAGCACTTTTTACATCCATCTGGTAAAGTTTAAACCGTAGATGACAGCCAATGTTGAGAAGAAGTCTGATAGCTTCTAGTCTGGCTACAGGCGCAAATGTCTCATCGATATCCTTGTGCTACAAGTCTAGCTTTATTTCGGGTGATATTTTCCTGTTCATCAGAATTATTCTTGAAGATCCACTTTGTCCCGATGATATTAACATTGTCAGGCTTAAGTACTAGTTCCCATACATTTTTTCTTTCGAATTGAACCAGTTCTTCTTGCATGGCACATACCCAGTATTCATTGTTGATAGCTTCTTGCACATTCTTAGGTTCAATCTTTGAAACAAAACAGAGGTTACCTATCATCTCTCTATAGTTCACCGGAGCCTTTTGTCGAGTACGTACTCCTTCATTCACATCTCCGATTATGTCCTGGACTGGGTGATTCTTCTGGACTTTTCTGGATGGGATTCTCTGGTCTGTCGTGGATGAATCTTCTTTGTTAGGGCAGATGTTGGCTTCGTCTTCTGGTTCTGAGTCGCCTACTTTGTCATTGACATCTGGAGTGTTAGGAATATCCTCTTCATCATCGTGAGACAGTTCAGAGCCTTTGTCATCAACAATTACATTTATAGATTCCATCATGGTTCTGGTTCGTTTGTTGAAGACCCGATAGGCACGACTATTCCTAGAGTATCTAAGAAATATTCCTTCATCGCTCTTAGGATCAAGCTTTTATCGGGGTTCCCTATCAGCTAGAATATAACATACTGACCCAAAGATATGGAAATACTTGACATTAGGCTTTCTCCCCCTCCATATTTCATAAAGTGTTACCGAGGTACCTAGACGAAAGGTTACACAATTATGAATATGACAAGCCGTGTTGAGTGCCTCTGCCCAAAAGCGTGTAATGATGTTTTTGGCTAACATCATGACCCTAGCCCTTTCTTGAACAGTCCGGTTCTTCCTTTGAACAATCCTATTCTGTTGAGGGGTAATGGGAGCAGAGAATTCATGAGCAATTCCTTCAGCATCATAGAAATTTGCAAAGGTTATGTTTTCAAATTCTCGTCCATGATCACTCCTGAGCCTCACTATTTTGCGAATGGTTTCTTCTTTCTCTCTTTGAACTCTTCGACATAGGGATTCAAAGACAGAGAACGTGTCTGACTTTTCACGAATAAACTCAACCCAGGTGTATCTTGAGAAGTCTTCCACACATACAAAAATATATTTCTTTCCTCCAAGATTTTCAACTTGCATAGGTCCCATGAGATCTACATGCAGAAGTTCTAGGACCCGGGACGTGGTAAGAGCCTGGAGGAGACATTGATTGCAGCAGGTTGGCGCAGTGAGTTCGGCGCTGCGAGAGGTGCTTTAGAGCAGTTTTTAAGTTTGCAATGTCCTCATCAAACACATCAATTTCTCGTTTGAGCATGACGGCATCCCTGCTGGTAGTCCTTGTGAGAGGGACGACACTTGTGGCTCCACTGGTCTTTGCTGTGGCTTCCGGCCTGATAAGATCAGGAGCATGCTTCCCTTCAAACAACTTGTGGCTTACCACAATCTGTCCTCCTCTTTTGCCCACCTTATCCGATGGTTTCAACACTCCAGGGTGTTGATATACAAGTAATATAGAGATAAGGGATGGGAAGGGTATGGGGATTTTCACAGCAAGAGATCTAGCATGGCGAACAAGATGATCAATCACAAATTGTCCAAGGTCAAGTTTAGATCCAGTACCTATTTGGTAGATCAGTATTGCCAGCTCAGGTTTGATAGATGATGCGTGGGTCGAGGGCGCCCAATTTGCAACTCCAATCCGAAAGAGAATGGAGTACTTGGAAGTCAGATCTGATGCTGCCACGGTGCCTTTGGATGGCCATGTTCTGCTTTTATCTTCGGTGATTTCACGGAGGACTATGCTTAGATCGGGTGGTGGCACAGATCGAGCCCTCTTCCTTCCCAGGAAGTCATTGATAATGTTAGAGGAGATGTCAAAGCGAATGCCTTTAACATATACCTTATCAAACTCTGGAGCTTCTGGGGTACCAAACGTGGTAGGCAAATTTGCAATGAATTCCTTAACCAGGAGGGGATAGTGATTACCGATGTTGGAGACGGTTCTCATTAATTCTGCCTTCTCCAGGAGCTGTATAATGGCCTCTAGCCCACGCAGCTCCGACGACAGTGTCTTCTCTGGGTATGCCGTTCTCTGAAATACAAACTCCCACCTCTTTGCTCCTTCTGCTGAGTGAAACGACACATTATCGTAAGTTACACTCATGGTGTTCTTGGCCGTCTTCAGGGCCTTCTTCTTCTTTCCTTCCTCAGCAGAGACCTCTTCAATGTCATCATCAGTTGGTTCATCTATCAAACTCCTTGTCGCGATCACTTTCTTCCCCTTTCCTTTGACATGCAGCTTTTTCTTTTTGTTGCTGGGACCTCCAGCCTCCTTGTCCTCCTTCCTTTTCCTTGTTTCTTTCAATTTTCCAACCATAACAGCCAAACTTTCAGTTTCTTCTAGAACTTTTTTCTTCAGGGTCGACAGCACTGTGTATGCCGTCTCAGCAGCTTCTTCCATGACATCTTCTCTGGCATCCAGAGGGTTTTCTTCTGTGTTGTTGGTGGTAGTATCCTTGTTTTTCTCAACTTCTTCCAGATCGGTCTCTCCGTTTCTGGTTTCTTCTTTCTCTTCTTCTTCCTCGTCTTCTTCCGAGTCAGCTATTTCTTCTTCTTCTACAACTTTTTCAGTGGCTTTTGGTATGATATCTGTTCCTTCTTCTTCTCCCCCTTCTCCTTCCGCAATGCGTTCCAATCCATGACTGATAGGAGTCAGTTCCTCCTTTTCTTCTTCCGGACGTATCAGTTCTTCTACCACACCTTCTTTAGGTGGGTCCTGGTTTTCCAGCAGTGATTCTAACAAATCACTGTTTCTAGAGGTATCGGCAGAGAAATCGTTACCTGTTGGTGTTGGAACTGCGACGATTTGCATGGAGGCTTCTCGATTTTCCTAGCTAAGATCATTCTCTCTTTCTGGCCTAGTTAGGTCAGACATTGAGAAAGCAGCACTTCCGGTCCGGGACTTCTTGGGAACCCGAGTAAAAACTGGTATTGGGGCTTTCTCTGGTGAAGCCTCTTTGAGAATTTCTTCTGACTTCTTCAGGGTTTTTGGCCCTTTGATTCGCACTCCATGCTTGTTTGTTTTCGCTCTACTGCTTCTGGAGCCTTTAGATTCAGCTTTCTTTGAATCGGTTCATGAAGAGGTACCAACAAACCCTCTCAACCGTTTATGCAACTTCTTATTGTTCACTGATGGTGCACAGACCGAGTGATGATCTGAGATCCTCGAATCTGCTTGCATCTAATGCTTTTGTGAAAATATCCGCAAGTTGCTTTTTTGTGGGAATGTGCTCTAGGACGATCTTCTTGTCTTCGACCAATTCTCGAATGAAGTGATGTCTAATATCAATGTGTTTGGTCTTGCTGTGTTGGACAGGGTTTTTGGAGATGTTGATAGCACTGACATTATCACAATATAAAGTCATGGCATCCTGTCTGCCATTGTATTCGACTAACATCTGTTTCATCCAAAGTAGTTGAGTACAGCTACTCCCAGCAGCAATATACTCCGATTCGGCAGTGGAAAGGGCAACACAGTTTTGCTTCTTACTAAACCATGATATGAGATTGTTGCCAAGGAAGAAGCATCCTCCAGATGTGCTTTTCCTATCCGATGTGTTTCCAGCCCAATCGGCATCACAATACCCCACCAAGGTAGAGGATGTGTCGAATGAGTATAATAAACCCAAGTTTGTAGTCCCAGAAATATATCTAATAATTCTTCTGGCTTGGGATAGATGACTAACCTTAGGATTAGCTTGATATCGTGCACATACTCCGACAGAGTAGGCAATATCTGGTCGACTTGCAGTGAGGTAGAGGAGACTACCGATGATGCTTCTGTATAGGTATTGGTCGACGGCTTCTCCTGGATCATCTTTAGTTAGCTTGACATGTGTAGCTGCTGGTGTCCTTTTATGTGAGGCTTTCTCTAGCCCAAACTTCTTGACAATATTCTTCGCATATTTGCTCTGAGATATGAAGATGCTATCCTTTTGTTGTTTGATTTGGAAGCCTAAAAAGTAAGTAAGCTCTCCCACCATGCTTATCTCGAATTCTGATTGTATCTGTTGAATAAATATCTCTACCATCTGGCTTGACATCCCTCCAAAAACAATGTCATCGACATAGATTTGAGCTATCATTAGGTTCCCGTCTTCATTCTTCACAAATAGGGTCTTGTCGACTCCCCCTCTAGTGTAGCCGCTTTGGATGAGGAATTTTGTGAGCCTTTCATACCAAGTCCTTGGTGCTTGTTTCAACCCATAGAGAGCTTTCTTGAGTTTATACACATGATCAGGATAGTGAGGGTCAACAAATCCTTTGGGTTGTGACACATATACTTCTTCATTGAGATCCCCATTCAAGAACGCACTTTTGACATCCATCTGGTAGAGCTTTATCTGTAGATGGCATGATATCCCTAACAGGAGACGGATTGCTTCAAGTCTTTCCACAGGAGCAAATGTCTCATCGAAGTCGACACCCTCAATTTGAGTATACCCTTGAGCAACTAACCTTGCTTTGTTGCGAGTGATGTTGCCAAGCTCATCGGATTTGTTCTTGAAGATCCATTTGGTGCCTATGATGTTTCCTTCACTTGGTTTGGGCACCAGTTCCCATACCTGATTTTTCTCAAATTGAAACAGCTCTTCTTGCATAGCATTGACCCAACACTCATCATTGATGGCTTCATTGATGTTTTTGGGTTCTGTCTTTGAAACGAAGCAAATATTTTCTATCATCTCGTTATAATCTTCAGGAGCTTTTGACCGAGTCCGTACGCCTTCATTCAGGTTTCCAATAACTCCAGAGATAGGATGGTTAGTCTGGACTCTTCGTGAGGGATTCTTGTTGCTGGTTTCAAGAACTACTTCGTCATTGGCGACATCATCTTCTGTTTTGCTGCTAGCATCTTCTCTGGCATCTGGAGTAGCATTCTTCCTGACATTGTTGGGTTATCTCTCGACCATGATCACTACGAAGGCGGATGATTTTGCCAATTGTCTCTCCTTTTTCTCGTTGGACTTGGATGCATAGATTCTTGAAGATCGAGAAGGTGTCTGATTTGTCACGAGGGAAGTCAACCCAAGTGTATCGTGAGTAATCATCTACACACACAAAGACGTATCGTTTTCCTCCAAGGCTTTCAACTTGCATTGGTCCCATGAGGTCAACATGTATCAGCTCAAGTACCCGAGAGGTGGTGATATGTTGTGGCTTCTTGTGTGACATCTTGGTTTGCTTACCAATCTGACATTCTCCGCAGATCTTTCCTTCTATTATTTTCAGGTTTGGAATACCTGTGATTGCCTGCTCTGAGATTGCTTTTTGCATGCTTCTAAGATTTAGATGTCCAAGCTTTCTGTGCCATAGTTTGGTTTCTTCTTCTTTGGAGACAAGGCACTTGGTTGCTTCGATATGTGTCTCGGGAGACCAGATATAGCAATTGTCCGTTGAGCGAACTTCTTGTAGAATCGTGACTAGATTAAAGTTTTTAACTATACAGGCTTCTTTTGTGAATTTCACTTCTGAATCCTGATCACAAATCTGACTGATGCTAATCAGGTTTGCCTTAAGTCCTTCTACAAGTAATGCTTCAGTCAGGCAAGTGGCTTCTGGATGCTTGAGCACTCCTTTTCCAATGATTCGAGCTCGAATCCCATCTCCAAACGTAACAAAACAGTTTGTATATAATTTAAGATTGGAGAGAAACTCTGAAGTACTCGTCATGTGTCGAGAGCATCCATTATCGAGATACCAGTCCTTGTCCGTTGAAGCACTTAAGGATGTATATGCAACATTAGCTCGATAGGTCAGGTTCTTAGGTCTCCATTCAAGGTGAGTTGTCTTCGGAGGAGATGAGAGATGCCTTTGATCTTTCTGAGTTTGCTTCCTCTTAAGAAGTTGAAAACAAAAAGGTCTGATGTGACCTGGTTGACCACAGTAATGACATATCCATTGATATTGATAAGCTGGTCTTCTGTACTTTTGTTGTCTGTGTGGAGGATGTCTTCTGACAGTTTCTTGACAAGAACAGGTTGTAGACGATGTTATGGCTTTTGTTGTAGGTTGTCCTGTAGGATGAGTTGGGGCATACTGTTGTTTCTTGTCAGCCACAGCTTGTTGTGGGATAAACTTTGTCCCTGTCGTTGAGGGGACAGCATGTGTGTACCCTAGTCCAGTCGTATCTTTGGACTGTTTTCCTACCGATAAAATCTTGTCAAGGCTTTCTATGCTCGGATTCATCATCTTTACTGATTTAGTCATGAGACTAATTTCTCCATTAAGTCTGGTGATCTCTCGTTTCAGCTCCACGATCGTCTCTAGAAATCTAGACTTGTCGCTGGTAAGACTAATGATCCTTTCGCCTTGTTGATCAAGTATCAGAGTTTCCTTGATCCATCTGGTATGCAAGCCTTTGTATGCCCGACTAGTTGTTCTTTAGTCCAATTCTCATTTGGAGTTGGATCATCATTAATATCGACAGCATTATCAACATTACATGTAGGAGTAGTAGTAGTGAATGCAACAAAGTTGCTTACCTCTTCAGATCCACTATCTTCATTGTCATCATCTGATAGGGTGGCATTGTATCCTCGTTTTTGTTGTTTGAGGAAATTTGGACATTCTCTACGGAGGTGGCCAAATCCTTCGCATTCATGACATTGAAGTCCTTTGTTTTTGTTTTCTTCCCCACTCCTGTTTGGTCTGTCAAGACTTCCTCCAACTTGGGCTTTTTGTGGAGCTTTGTTTCTGGCATTTGCTCTGACATTCCGTCCACCCATTCGACTAAATCTTCTCATGGCTTTGTTATAATTTTTTGTGAGAAGGGCCATTGTAGCCTCGATGTCTTCATCAGAATCCGAATCCTCAGGGTCTGGTTGCTTGTGTGTTGAGTTTTTGAAAGCAACTCCTTTGTTCCTTTTGTCGATGTTGGGTAGAGACAACTCATAGGTCATTAGAGACCCCATCAGCTCATCAAATTTCAAGACCTTGAGGTCATGAACTTCTTCAATTGCTGTGATCTTCATCTTAAACCTAGGGCTAAGAGCACGTAGGGTTTTTCTTACCAACTTTTCATCAGACATTGGTTCTCCCAGAGAATATGATTCATTGGCTAGATCACGAATACGAACATTGAACTCTGCAATTGATTCGTCTTCTTTCATGGTGAGGGCTTCGAAGTTGGTAGTCAGGTATTGCAGCTTTTGTTCTCGAACTTTAGTTGTTCCTTCATATGCTACGGTCAGGATGTCCCATGCTGATTTGGCAGTTGTGCATGTGTTGATTAGTCTGAACACGTTTTTGTCAACACCATTGAAGATAGCGTTCAGAGCTCGAGAATTTCCCAGTGATTCTTCATCTTCATCATCGATCCAATCTTTTTCTGGTTTTGGGCCGATAGGATTGCCATCACTGTCACTGAGTTGTGGTGCATTCCAACCATTGAGTTGTCTAGTGACTTCATGAAGGCACACATTCGAGCCTTCCAATAGCCATAGTTGCTTCCATCTAGAACAGGTGGTCGATTTATGGATCCTCCTTCTCTGGTATTTGTAGGATTTTGGAGCGTTCTAGATCGTCGAGATAGCGGAAGCATTAAAAGATAATCTACTCCAAACCTTGTCCAAGAACATTAAACCATTAAATCCCAAAGCAAAATCTATTCCACAAGATGTTTACCTTTAAGTCTTGTATGAATCGATAAAGAAGAACGTTCAGATCTTCTTCTCTAAAGCAAGTCCACACCAAGAGGATGATCTTGTTGATCCTTCACTTAATTGCCTACTAGAACAATTAAATGAAGAACAATAGAGCAAGATGAAGAGGAGGAGGGGGGTGGCCGGCCAAGCTAGAAGAGAGAGAGAGAGTGTGAGTTTTTGTGATATTTTGATTAATGAATTAATGTCTAGTATTTGAATTCGTCTTCCAACTCACAAGCATGGGTTAAAAGTGATTGGTATGGGCTTAAAAGTGCTTTAACCCATACCCCTTAAATCACTCACCTCTTAATCCACAATCACCAACTAAGCATGGTGTTGTGTGGCCCCCACACATGGACCCACCATGTGGGCCGGCCAAGAGGTCTTGTTGGGCCCTTATTGGGCCTGCCATGAGGCTTCATGGGCCGAGCCCAATGGGCCCTCCCGTGTTGTCTCATGCCGTGTCCAAAAGTTGCCCGACCCTTTTGTCGTTACTTATCAAACAAAGTCCGACGCGATATCGACGAAAAACTCAATTTTTCTCGATTCGCTAATTATCCTCTCAAACCGAACCTATGGCACAAAACCTCCAGTTTTGTCCACATATTACTCCTCAAGAAACATCAATGTTTCCTTGTCTCAAGTTATCCGTCTTGTATGTGTGTGACCCTCTAGGCTCATGCCACCGTTGGCAGATCAGCGCAAATATCGCTCTTGCCCGATCCATCATAAGTGGTCTCTAGTAAAACATTATGATTACCCAAGGTGCACCATGATCGATGATTCGACTTAACCTTTGTGCGTACAAGTCACCATCCTGTTATCTCTAGATATCCCGATTGATCTCAAGGCATAGAGTCGTCTCCCTTGTTCAATCAATCATTGTTACTTGATATGCGAGATGACTGAGAAATGATAACCCGTATCATTTGCATGGCCATGCTTTTTCTCTCAGTCAGTCTCCATCAAGAGGCCTTCTAACGGATATCTTTCCCATACCGTAGTATGAGGGATAAATCCCTTAGCCGTCTTTCGCGTCACTCATGCAACCCGTTCCGCCACCCAATCATGCCCTTTATAGCAATCCTTTTACAGAAAGCGTTTGGCGCAAGTTAAAGTCGTACGTTCATTGCATAGTGATCACAAAGACTCCTTTGTCTAAGGATGTCGTGACAAGCTATCGCATTTGAATATGTTTATGGCTTAATCTATGAAAACACTATTCAAAGCGGGTCGTCCGATATCAATCACCTCATGATATCTATGATATGGTTCCAGGATCCAACATCCCTATGACAAGTAAAACTACGTCATTAAGAACCATCCTCATACTGGTCGCTTTTAAGGAAGCATAGGTTGACCAGGGACTCGTTAAGTGTGATCCGTACAGATTTATGGTTCTACTACTTTAGTGGTCATAAATCAGATCATGCTTAACATATTACTTCAACACATAAGTAATATAAAGCCGTTTATATTTATACATTACAAACGATGATATTTGTACATAGACGTTTACAGGCTAATACCAATTGGACTAGGGCACAAATGCTATCAATCTCCCACTTGCCCTTAGCTCCAATCTAAGTCCCAGTCTATACCCATTGACCTAACATGTTTTTCATGTTTATCTTGAGGAAGAGCCTTGGTCAATGGGTCGGCTGTGTTATCATCAGTTGCAACGTAGTGGATCTTCACGTCACCTCTAGCAACTATGTCGCGGATGATGTGATACTTTCTGAGTACATGTTTGGATCTGTTATGTGCCCTGGGTTCCTTAGCTTGCGCAATGGCCCCGGTGTTGTCACAATATAAGTCTACTGGGTTAGACGGGTTTTTAATTACACCTAACCCAGCCATGAAACTCCTGATCCATACAGTCTCTTTTGCCGCTTCACATGCGGCAATGTACTCAGCTTCCGTCGTAGAGTCGGCAATGGTATCCTGCTTCTTGCTTTTCCAGCTGAATGCTCCGCCGTTCAACATAAACACATATCCCAACTGACTCTTAAAGTCATCGGGGTCTGTCTGGAAACTAGTGTCGACATATCCTTTGACGATGAGATCATCATTTCTGCCCCTGTATACAAGAAGGGCGTCCTTGGTTTTTCTCAAATATTTGAAATCGCCTTGACAGCCATCCAGTGTGCCTCACCGGGTTTGGATTGATGTCTACTGGTACAGCTTAGGGCAAACGAGACATCCGGTCTCGTACATATCATGGCATACATTATGGACCCTATAGCCGAAGCATATGGGATCTCATTCATTCTTGCTAGCTCTGCAGGTGTCTCAGCACCCTGCTTCTTGCTAAGCTTCATGCCATGACGCATGGGCAGCAATCCTTTCTTTGAATCTTGCATTGAGAATCGTCTCAACACCTTGTCTATATAAGTGCTTTGACTTAAGCCCAAGACCCGCTTGGCACGGTCTCTATATATCTTGATTCCCAAGATGTAAGAGGCCTCACCTAAGTCCTTCATTGCGAAACACTTACCTAACCAAGTCTTTGTTAAGAGCAAGGTAGGGACGTCGTTTCCAATGAGCAGTATGTCATCAACATAAAGCACCAACAAGATTATATTACTCCCATTTGCCCTTTTATACACGCAAGGTTCATCATCGTTTTTGACGAAGCCAAACCGTTTCACTACTTCATCAAAACGCTGATTCCAACGCCGAGATGCTTGCTTCAAACCATAGATTGATTTGAGCAACTTGCAAATCTTTCCCTTATTCTTTGGATCCTCAAAACCCTCAGGCTGGGACATATAAACGTCCTCAGCTAACCTCCCGTTGAGGAAGGCGGTTTTGACATCCATTTGCCATATCTCATAGTTGTGATACGCTGCTATGGCAAGAAGAATGCGGATAGATTTGACCATAGCTACTGGAGAAAAGGTCTCTTCATAGTCAATTCCGTGGATTTGTCTATAACCTTTTGCTACCAGTCTCGCTTTATAGGTCTGAGGTTTGCCATCCATGTCTATCTTTATTTTAAAGATCCATTTACACCCTATGACCTTTACGTCAGGGGTATGATCCACCAAGTCCCACACTTGATTATCTGACATGGATTGCATTTCTTCCCTCATGGCTTCCAGCCATTTCTCAGAGTCGGTTCCGTCCAAAGCCTCTCGAAAGGTAGCTGGATCATTGTCCACTAGTACTAAACCATCACCTTCAGTTACTAAGAAACCGTATCTGACAGGTGCATGACTTATCCTTTCAGAGCGCCTCGGACCGTCCTCATTAACTACAGCTATTGGTTCTTGCTCAATGACCACTTCTAGCTCTACCTCTTCTAGTGAGTCTTCTTGTGGTTCCCGAGTGACCATCTCATCTAGAACTTCATCAAGATGAACAGCTCTCCCACTGACTGTCTTGGAAATAAACTCTTTTTCCAAGAATGTCCCACCTCGAGCGACAAAAACTTTATTTTCGCTCGGTTTGTAGAAGTAGTATCCTTTTGTTTGTTTTGGATATCCGACGAAAGTGCATTTATCTGATCTTGGTTCGAGCTTGGTTGCAAGCAACCTTTTAACATAAGCCTCGCAACCCCAGATTTTAAGGAAGGACAAAACGGGTTCCTTCCCGTACCATTTTTCAAATGATGTCCCTTCCACTGCTTTCGACGGAGCCCTATTTATTATGAAAGCGGCCGTTTGCAGAGCATAACCCCCGAAGGAGATCGGGAGATCAGTGAAACTTAACATTGATCGAACCATATCTAACAATGTTCGATTCCTCCGTTCGGACACACCATTAAGTTGCGGTGTTCCTGGCGGAGTCCACTGAGATAGTATTCCACCTTCAGTAAGATAACTAAGAAACTCCTCGGATAATTATTCTCCACCCCGATCAGAACGGAGTGCCTTGATACTCTTTCCGAGTTGGTTTTCTACTTCAGTCCTAAACTCTTTGAATTTATCAAAAGCTTCGGACTTATGTCTCATGAGATAGACATAACCATATCTACTGAAATCGTCAGTAAATGTGATAAAGTAGCCTAAACAAGTGAAGGGCGCTTTAATCATCTTGCCCATTAAACAAGCTTCGCATCTTTCAATCGTTTGGAATTCGAATTGACTTAGAAGTCCGCGCTTATGAAGCGCTGAGATGCGTTTCTCATTTATGTGACCTAGACGACAATGCCAGATAAGAGTTTGGTCTAAATCATTAGTTTTAAACCTCTTAGCATTTACATTATAGAGCATGTTGGATTTCGAGTTTTGCATATTCAATATGTATAATCCTCCAACAGTGCGAGCATTGCCATAATATATGTTGTTGCGCATAATATCAAAAAAACCCGTTCTTAATATTAAAATAATATCCCTCTATTTCAAGAAGAGAAATTGAGATAATATTCCTGTTGAAAACAGGTACGCAAAACACGTCATTAAGTTCAATTACAAGCCCACTAGGCAAAACAAGGTTCACAGAACCCACGGCAGTCGCGGCAACTCTAGTATTGTTCCCAACTCTTAGGTCCACCTCGTTTTCCCTCATATCTCTTCTACTGTGTAACACCTGCACATCAGCACAGACATGAGACTCAGCTCCAGTGTCTAGTACCCAGGTATTAATTGTAGAAAGATATAGCTCTAATGGAATACCTGATGAAGCAGCGGCCCCACCGGCCTTCTTCTGGTCCTCCTTCATCTGCTGACAGTCTTTCTTCCAATGACCAGGCTTTTGACAGTAGTAACAGACCGACTCCTTTGCCTTCCCTTTGCCTTGTACGGGCATGTGAGGTCTAGGAATAAATGGTCGTCTGTTCCTCCCTGTGAGGTGTCTTGGGCCTTTACCCTTGCCACCAACAGCTTTGAAGCTGGGTCCCTTCTTGACCATGAAGACATTTTGGACGAACTACCCCTTATGCTCTTCTCGGCAGTCACTAGCATGCCGTGCAACTCCGAAGCGGTCTTGTCCATATCATGCATGTGATAGTTCATGATGAACCCACCATATGCATGAGGAAGGGATTGCAGAATAAAATCCGCAGCCATTTCCTTTTCCATAGACATACCGATACTAGTCATATGGTCAAAATGCCCCTTCATCTGTAGGACGTGAGGACCTACGGAGCTGCCTGCTGACATCTTGCAGGCTATGAGTTCTCGGAGAACAGTGTATTTTTCAATACGTACTTTCTCCTTGAACATATCCTTGATCTGTGCAAACATTGCAAACGGATCATGGGATAGCTCCATAAATTGCTTCTGGAGGTCCGCCTCCATGCAGCCCAGCATGACACACGCAACGTCGATAGAGTCGCTAAGGTGTTTCTGGTACGCATCCTTAACGACCCTCGTTGCGTTGGCAGCTGGCTCCTCAGGGATAGCCTTATCAAGGACGTACTCCCTGCGTTCCATTTTTAACACAAGTCGTAAATTTCTGTCCCAGTCTAGATAATTTGTCCCGTTGAGTTTACACTTCTCGAGTATAGTCCTCAATGACAAATTAGACGAGTTTGTTGAATTACTAGCCATTTCTACACGAAGAAAGTAAATTTAATCAGAATAGTTGAATAAATTTACGAAGATCCGAATTAAACACCAACCATCAGATTCTACGATTTAGAATCTTTTAAACCAAGATCCCTTATTCGTCATTTGAAGTGCGCTAAGGCGCACCGCTCCAATTGACTTATTTAGGTAGGACATCCGTCCAATTACAACCCGTGTAACTCTTAGTCAGGGTATGTGTAAAACACACGGCTTACCCTTCCGATGCCCCAGCTCGACCTCAGGCCAAGAATCGTGGTTGAGTCAACCAACTTCCACTAACGAGTTAACTTTGTGCAGATGCTCCGCTAAGGCGCACGACATCCCACAAAGTTTACCATTCCCATCTAGAACCCATTCGATCGATGCTCCGCTAAGGCGCACGACACCGATAAAATGTTTCTACATGGGTGTGAATTTGGGTGGCATCTCACTTGACTCAAATTAACTTGTAATTTGGTTGTGTTTAATAATTCGAAAGTATTTGGTACAATTACGAACCCGTCACCAACAACCCGTGTTGTGACGATTCTAATTGTATCACATACTATCTTCATTTGAATCCGTCATTTGCAACCCGTGCAAATACGTTTCAAATTTGAACTCATCCATCACAACCCGTGTGATGATAGTTCACAACGCTTTAAACATGCAAACAATTAAAGTTGATTTTAATCTTTGCATGTGAGGTGATGGCTTATAAACTTATAAACTAATCATGCAAGCATGCAATTATTAAATAATTCAAGCAAGCATCCATAAAGCGTTAAATATGCATTTTATAGCCCATCCTAAACTTAGGATTCTACGAGTCTTCCTTATTCGGGCTCCCACTTGCTCTTGGACTTCCTCCAATACCGTCATCGTGCTTGATTTTCCATCCTTCTCGTCTTTGAGTAATAATTACAGTTAATCCTCGGTTCGTAGACCAGATAAAAAATAATTACACTTTATGGGCTCGAATAAAAGAATAATTACACGCTAACACTAACGGTATGCAAACCGTGAAAGCGATAAAATCTAATGGGCTACTAATGCATCATACATTTCATCACATCATCCAACATGTTATCACACAAACATGTTATCAAATAATATGCAATAATTCCGGTTTTAATTTTGCCAAGTTGCTTGGTCGGGTTTATCGAAACTAGACCTTTTCGAAAAACGGTTTATCGAAACCGATTAAATTTTGAAAGTTTTCAAAATATTGGATCGCGGGTTCGTGACACGGATCAAACACCACGCACGAACCAAGTCGGGCCAAGCCAATGGGCCAAAGGCCCATTGGGCCAAGCCCAACAATGCACAGGCCGGTTTTGGGCCTTGGAAGGCCGAAACCGCCCTTACCGCCACTCTCGGCCTCGCCCGAGAGTGGGAACGGGCTCGGTCACCGCCGGCCTCCCCGGCCTCCGGTGACCTCCGTTCGGGACCTCCAATCCGGCTCCCCGAGAGTCCCTTCTCGGACCCGACAAATCCAATAATTTCCGAAAAATTCCAAATTCAATAGATTTTTCAAAAATAACATATTTCATGCAAATCTCCCAAAAAGCATTAAAATCATGTTATCAACAATTTTGGCATGCAAATAATCACAAAACCGAAATAAATTCAACAAGACAAAGATTAAGAGGGTAACCAACGCTCTGATACCACTGTAGGGTTTTGGAGCGTTCTAGATCGTCGAGATAGCGGAAGCATTAAAAGATAATCTACTCCAAACCTTGTCCAAGAACATTAAACCATTAAATCCCAAAGCAAAATCTATTCCACAAGATGTTTACCTTTAAGTCTTGTATGAATCGATAAAGAAGAACGTTCGGATCTTCTTCTCTAAAGCAAGTCCACACCAAGAGGATGATCTTGTTGATCCTTCACTTAATTGCCTACTAGAACAATTAAATGAAGAACAAGAGAGCAAGATGAAGAGGAGGAGGGGGGTGGCCGGCCAAGCTAGAAGAGAGAGAGAGAGTGTGAGTTTTTGTGATATTTTGATTAATGAATTAATGTCTAGTATTTGAATTCATCATCCAACTCACAAGCATGGGTTAAAAGTGATTGGTATGGGCTTAAAAGTGTTTTAACCCATACCCCTTAAATCACTCACCTCTTAATCCACAATCACCAACTAAGCATGGTGTTGTGTGGCCCCCACACATGGACCCACCATGTGGGCCGGCCAAGAGGTCTTGTTGGGCCCTTATTGGGCCGGCCATGAGGCTTCATGGGCCGAGCCCAATGGGCCCTCCCGTGTTGTCTCATGCCGTGTCCAAAAGTTGCCCGACCCTTTTGTCGTTATTTATCAAACAAAGTCCGACGCGATATCGACGAAAAACTCAATTTTTCTCGATTCGCTAATTATTCTCTCAAACCGAACCTATGGCACAAAACCTCCAGTTTTGTCCACATATTACTCCTCAAGAAACATCAATGTTTCCTTGTCTCAAGTTATCCGTCTTGTATGTGTGTGACCCTCTAGGCTCATGCCACCGTTGGCAGATCGGCGCAAAGATCGCTCTTGCCCGATCCATCATAAGTGGTCTCTAGTAAAACATTATGATTACCCAAGGTGCACCATGATCGATGATTCGACTTAACCTTTGTGCGTACAAGTCACCATCCTGTTATCTCTAGATATCCCGATTGATCTCAAGGCATAGAGTCGTCTCCCTTGTTCAATCAATCATTGTTACTTGATATGCGAGATGACTGAGAAATGATAACCCGTATCATTTGCATGGCCATGATTTTTCTCTCAGTCAGTCTCCATCAAGTGGCCTTCTAACGGATATCTTTCCCATACCGTAGTATGAGGGATAAATCCCTTAGCCGTCTTTCGTGTCACTCATGCAACCCGTTCCGCCACCCAATCATGCCCTTTATAGCAATCCTTTTACAGAAAGCGTTTGGCGCAAGTTAAAACCGTACGTTCATTGCATAGTGATCACCAAGACTCTTCGGTCTAAGGATGTCGTGACAAGCTATCGCATTTGAATATGTTTATTGCTTAATCTATGAAAACACTATTCAAAGCGGGTCGTCCGATATCAATCACCTCATGATATCGGTGATATGGTTCTAGGATCCCACATCCCTATGACAAGTAGAACTACGTCATTAAGAACCATCCTCATACTGGTCGCTTTTAAGGAAGCATAGGTTGACCAGGGACTCGTTAAGTGTGATCCGTACAGATTTATGGTTCTACTACTTTAGTGGTCATAAATCAGATCATGCTTAACATATTACTTCAACACATAAGTAATATAAAGCCGTTTATATTTATACATTACAAACGATGATATTAGTATATAGACGTTTACAGGCTAATACCAATTGGACTAGGGCACAAATGCTATCAGTATTGTCTATCTTTGATCAAAAATAGTTGTTTAGGAACTCACCTAAAGCTATAGGTGCCCCCTCTGATACCAATTGAAATTCTGATCAGCTAGTTGTGTCAGATGCCACACACAATGTTGCACAGAATGCTATAACATTGTGTATGACTTCTTGCGTAGACAATGCAGGACGGTAAATATAAAGCTATAAGTAATGACACAGCAGATTGTTTACCTAGTTCGGTGCAACGTCACCTACGTCTGGGGGCTCTCAGCCTAGTGGAAAGATTTCACTTATCAGTAATCCGTCAGAACATACAAGTACCTGTGATCCCTCCTAGATCTATACTTTATGCTACGTCTTACAGTGCAATCTATCTCAGGGTCTCCCCCTGAATCCAAGAACGTCTTGATTCCACTCTTCGAGCAATCGCCTTGCTCTGTCGTCTTCAAGTCTTCTTCAAGCTTGGTGGTTGTGTGCAGTCTTCAACTCACGACTTACAGTAAACCCTCAATCACCTAACTCTCTATAGTTATGTGATGCACAAAGTCCTAAGCTCAATCTGCAATTTCTCAGCCCGCAAACCTTCACGTCTAAGAACCTTGCAAATTGTTGCTAGGAAACAAATAAAGAACCACACGATTGCTAAGGGGGTAGCCTAAGCTTTTATAGCAATCGTGGATGAGTACTAACCCTAAAGGGTTTCCTCTTAATCACCGTCTTTCTTCTTTTCAGATTAGGAGTCGTTCTGTACTTTCCTAATCGTTTTCTTGCTGCACTGCCGAACCTGCACTTTCCTGATTTCTGTCGATCAGGATACTTGCCGAGATGCCGTCAACAATGTCACACAAGATGTCGTAGAAGATGCTTCGACATTCTTTGTAACATGTTTCTTCAGTTCCTTCAAAATCAGCCAATCTCGAAAATCGTCGTAACTACAAGTTCCTCTAGTTGAGTGTTCACCACTGCACACTTGTTACGAGTAAATTTAACTTCGAGGTCTAGATCGCAGAGTTGACTGATGCTTATCAAATTGGCAGTGAGTCCTTCTACTAGTAAGGCTTCCTTTAGACAGTGTGAGTTTAGTAGGTTGAGCTTCCCTTTTCCTAATACCCTGGCTTTCACTCCATCTCCAAAAGTGACAAAACAGTTTGAGCATGGTGTTAGAATAGTAAGGAATGTACTATTACCAGTCATATGCCGAGAGGAGCCGCTATCAAAGTACCAATCATTACTGGTAGAGGCTTTTAGTGAGGTGTAAGCAATGTTAGCCCTATAATGTACTTTCTTCACCCGCCATTCTTTCTGTATTTTGGGTTGGTGATGTACCTTTCTCTCCCTCCATACTTGATTTTGAGCTTTGGCAGTCCTGCGTTTAACGGAGTTCTTCCTATAGAGGTGATAGCTGAATGGTCGGATGTGACATTTTTGTACACAGTGATGGTATATCCAATTATGTATTCTTTTCTTTGGGCTGCCATGGTGACATTTCTTCTGAGGCCGGGTACTACTAGATTTCTGTGACATCTGTTGAGACATATTGTTGATGGTTCCTTAAGGAACAAAAGTGGTCTGAGATGTTGAAACTCCTTGCGAGTAACCTAGTCCTTTCAAGTTTTTTGCTGACTTTCCAATAAAAAGAATTTCATCCAAGGTGTCAGTGCTTGGATTCATCATCTTGATGGACTTGGTCATGAGCTCTAGTTCCCCCTTCACATGAGCGATATCTTTCTTTAGATCAATGATGGTTTCAAGAAGTCTTGTTTTATCTTCATTGAGCGAGAGAATAAGTGAGTTTTGTTTCTCAATAACTTGAGAATCTTCAAGCAACTTGACATACCACTCGTTGTATGCGTTGTTGAGAGTCTCATCTGATAACTCGTCATCTGAGGAAAATTTCTTCAAGGGTTTGGTGGATGTGGAGGCAATGAATTGATGCAGGACAATCTCGATTAAAATTCTTAATTATATTAGATTTTGGATAGTTTTAGGTTTTCTTATTAAATTATGTTTCCTAACTCTAATTAGTTTGGATTGATTAATTCTATTGGTTTAGGTTTACTAGTTTGAGTTAGTTTTGGAGAATTAGTCATGTATAAGTCTTAGCTTGTGTAGAGATTATTATCATCATTATCATTATTATAAACTTGAGTATTTTGGATTAATTCTGTCTTCTCCCTAAACATAGGGTTTTATACTTGCTTCGTTTCGAAGCACCCTTCTGCTGCATCAAAGTGGTATCAGAGTCCGGATTTGACCGGACATGATGGCCAACTATGGCACTAGTAGAATTCAACCCGTCGTCGACAAACGATGGATTGAACGAGTCGTGCAACGACTCGATGAAAATATACACTCACTTAGTAACATGACGTAGATGCTTCGAGCGCATACATCTGAGTTCAGAAATCGACACCGCGAAAGCCGAATGAAGAAAGACAACGATGCATGTGACTTTCCAATTGTTTATCATCAACAACAAAAGAATATTCATGCACTGATAGCCGATGTAGAGAATGGAGAACACAAAGGCAAGATATTTCGAACTCGATGCACCATTAACAATAAGGTATGTAAAGTGATCATTAATCATGGTAGTAACGAAAATAAAGTCTCCAAAGCATTGGTCAAAATGCATAACCTGGAAACAGAAGTGTAGTTACGATGGTTTTAGAGATTGACTGATTTTTAAAGGAACTGAAGAACATGTTACAAAGAATGTCGAAGCATCTTCTGCGACATCTTGTGTAACATTGTTGACGGCGTCTCGGCAAACATCCTGATCGACAGAAATCTGGAAAGTGCAGTTTCTGTAGCAAAGTTCGAAGACTATTAGGAAATTCCAGAACGCTCCGATTCTGGAAAGAAGAAAGACGATGCTTAAGAGGAAACCCATTAGGGTTAGTACTCATCCTCGATTGCTATAAAAGCTTAGGCTACCCCCTTAGCAATCGGGTGGTTCTTTATTTGTTTCCTAGCAATAATTTGCAAGGCTCTTAGACGTGAAGGTTTGCGGGTTGAGAGATTGCAGATTGAGCTAAGGATATTGTGCATCACATAACTATTGAGAGTTAGGTGATTAAGGGTTTGCTGATCGCGTGAGTGAAGACTGCACGCAACCACCAAGTTCATTAAAGACTTGAACCGACAGAGCAAGGCGATTGCTCGAATAGTGGAATCAAGACGGAGTCTTGGATTTAGGGGGAGACCCTGAGATAGATTGCACTGTAAGACGTAGCATAAAGTATAGATCTAGTGTTGATCACAGGTACTTGTATGTTCTGACGAATTACTGATAAGTGAAATCTTTCCACTAGGCTAAGAGCCCCCAGACGTAGGTGACGTTGCACCGAACTGGGTAAACAATCTGTTGTTTCATTGTTTATAGCTTTATATTTTCTGTCTTGCGTTATCTACACAAGAAGTCATACACAGTGTTATGGCCTCATACGTAACATTGTGTTTGACATCTTGCACGACTAGCTGATCAAAATTTCAATTGGTATCAGAGGAGGCACCTACAGCTTTAGGTGAGTTCCTAAACAAATATTTTGATCAAGATAGACAATACCAGACAAGGAGGATCCATCAATCGACTACCTGTTCTAGATGGAAGCAACTACGACTATTGAAAAAGGCTCGAATGTGTGCCTTCATGAAGTCACTTGACAACAAAACATGGAAGGCCGTGATCAATGGTTGGAATGCTCCACAACTCAGTGACAATGATGGTAACCCTATCGGTCCAAAACAAGAAAAAGACTAGACTGATGATGAAGACGAAGAATCACTGGGAAATTCTCGAGCTCTGAATGTTATCTTCAACGGTGTTGACAAAAACGTATTCAGACTAATCAACACATGCACAACTGCCAAATCCGCATGGGATATCCTGGCTGTTGCGTATGAAGGAACAACTAAGGTTCGAGAACAAAAACTGCAATACCTGACAACCAACTTCGAAGCCCTCATCATGAAAGAAGACGAATCAATTGCAGAACTCAATGTTCGTATTCGTGATCTAGCCAATGAATCCTACTCTCTGGGAGAACCAATGTCTGATGAAAAACTGGTAAGAAAAACCTTGCGTGCTCTTAGTCCTAGATTTAAGATGAAGATCACTGCAATTGAGGAAGTTCATGACCTCAAGATCTTAAAATTCGATGAGCTAACGGGGTCTCTAATGACCTATGAGTTATCTCTGCCCAACATCGATAAAAGGAATAAAGGAGTTGCTTTCAAAAGCTCAACACAGAAGCAACCAGAACCTGAGGATTCTTATTCCGAAGAAGACATCGACGCTACAATGGCCCTTCTCACAAAAAATTACATCAAAGTCATGAGAAGATTCAGTCGAATGGGTGGACGGAATGTCACAACCAATGCCAGAAACAAAGCTCCACAAAAAGCTCAAACAGGAGGAAGTCTTGAAAGACCAAACAGGAGTGGAGAAGAAAACAACAAAAACAAAGGACTTCAATGCCATGAATGTGAAGGATTCGGCCATCTTCGCAGAGAGTGTCCAAATTTCCTCAAACAACAAAAACGAGGATATAATGCCACCCTATCAGATGATGACAATGAAGATAGTGGATCTAAAGAGGTAAGAAACTTTGTTGCATTCACTACTACTGTTTCTACATGCAAACTTGATAATTTTGCCAATATCAATAATGATCTCCACCATCCAACTCCAAATGAGAATTGGACTAAAGAGCAACTAGTCGAGGCATACAAAAGCTTACACATAAGATGGATCAAGGAAACTTTGATCCTTGACCAACAAGGAGAACGGATCATCAGTCTTACCAACGACAAATCTAGATTTCTAGAGACGATCGTGGAGCAAAAACGCGAAATCACCAGACTCAATGGAGAAATCAGTCTCATGACTAAATCGGTAAAAATGATGAATCCTAGCACAGAATGTCTTGACAAAATCCTATCAGTAGGAAAGCAGTCCAAGGATACAACGGGACTGGGGTAGACACACAATATCCCCTCAACAGCAGTGACGAAGTTTGTCCCACAACAAGCCATGATTGAAAAGAAACCACTAGATGCCCCAACACATCCTACAGGACGACCTACAACAAATATCATGACATCGTCTACAACATGTTCTTGTCAAGCAACGATCAAAAGACATCCTCCACGCAGACAACAATACTACAGAAAACCAGCTTATCAATATTAGTGCATATGTCACTACTGTGGTCAACGAGGTCACATCAGACCATTTTGTTTTTAACTCCATGGGAGGAAGCAAGCTCAGTTACCACAGAAACAAAGGAGACATCAAAGGGATCTCTCAACTCCTCAGAAAACATCTCGCCTTGAATGGAGACCTAAGAATCTAGTCTATCGAGCTAATGTTGCATATACATCCTTGAGTGCTTCAACAAACAAAGACTGGTATCTCGATAGTGGATGTTCTCGACACATGACAGGTACTCCAGAGTTTCTTTCCAATCTCAAATTATATACAAACTGCTATGTTACTTTTGGAGATGGGATTCGAGCTCGAATCATTGGAAAAGGAGTACTCAAGCATCCAGGAGCCACGTGCCTAACTGAAGCATTACTTGTAGAAGGACTTAAGGCAAACCTGATTAGCATCAGCCAAATCTGTGATCTGGGTTCAGAAGTGAAATTCACTAAAGAAGCCTGTGTAGTGAAAGACTTCAATGAAGTCACTGTTCTACAAGGAATCTGCTCGATGGATAACTGTTACATCTGGTCGCCCGACTCACATATCGAAGCGGCAAAGTGTCTTGTCTCCAAAGCAGAAGAAACCAAACTGTGGCACAGAAAGCTTGGACATCTAAATCTTCGAAGTATGCAGAAGGCAATCTCCGAGCAGGCCATTACAGGAATTCCGAACCTGGAAATAGTAGAAGGAAAGATCTGCGGAGAATGTCAGATTGGAAAGCAAACCAAGATGTCAGACAAGAAGCTACAGCATATCACCACCTCTCGAGTACTTGAGCTGATACATGTTGACCTCATCGGTCCAATGCAAGTTGAAAGTCTTGGAGGAAAACAATATGTCTTTGTATGTGTAGATGATTACTCACGATACACTTGGGTTGACTTCCCTCGTGACAAATCAGATACCTTCTCGATCTTCAAGAATTTGTGCATCCAGGTCCAACGAGAAAAAGGGGAGACAATTGGCAAAATAATTCGCCTTCGTAGTGATCATGGTCGAGAGTTTGAAAACAGCAAGTTTGCAGAATTGTGCAACTTAGAAGGGATAGCTCATGAGTTCTCAGCACCAATCACTCCCCAACAGAATGGCATTGTTGAGCGCAAAAATAGGACTCTACAAGAGATGGCTAGAGTTATGATGCTAGCAAAAGACATGCCAACTCACTTTTGGGCAGAAGCACTTAACACTGCTTGCCATATCCACAATCGAGTCACTCTCCGACCAGGTATGTTAGTAACTCATTATGAAATATGGAGGGGGAGAAAGCCCAATGTTAAGTACTTCCATATCTTTAGATCCACTTGTTATATTCTGGCTGATAGAGAGCCTCGTCGAAAGCTTGATCCAAAGAGTGATGAAGGCATCTTCCTTGGTTACTCAAGGAATAATCGTGCGTACCGGGTCTTCAACAAACGAACCAAGACCATGATGGAATCAATCAATGTTGTTGTTGATGATGACTGTGAAGATGCCTCAGAAGATGCGACAGACGAAGACGGAGTCTATCCTCCCAACAATGGTAGGAAGGATACTACTACGGATGTCAGAGAAGATGCTAGCAGCAAATCAGAAAACAATAATGCCAGTCCGGATGTCGATAACAATGAGACAGTTCCTGAAACCAACAATAAGAATCCCTCGCGAAGAATCCAGGCTAACCATCGTATCTCTGGAGTAATTGGAGACCTAAATGAAGGCATACGGACTCGGTCAAAAACTCCTGAAGACTACAACGAGGTGATATGTAATATATGCTTTGTTTCAAAAACTGAACCCAAAAATATTAATGAAGCCATCAATGATGAGTATTGTATGCAAGAGGAACTGATACAATTTGAGAAGAACCAGGTGTGGGAACTGGTGCCCAAACCAAGTGAAGGAAATATCATTGGCACAAAATGGATCTTTAAAAATAAGTCCGATGAGCTTGGAAATATCACTCACAATAAGGCGAGGTTAGTAGCACAAGGGTACACTCAAATTGAGGGAGTAGACTTCGATGAGACCTTTGCTCCTGTAGCAAGACTTGAAGCAATCCGTCTCCTACTAGGGATATCATGCCATCTACAGATTAAGCTGTACCAGATGGATGTCAAAAGTGCATTCCTGAATGGGGACCTCAATGAATAAGTATATGTGTCACAACCCAAAGAATTTGTTGATCCTCACTCTCTTGATCATGTGTACAAACTCAAGAAGGCTCTCTATAGGTTGAAACAAGTACCAAGGGCTTGGTATGAAAGGCTCACAAAATTCTTGATCCTAAACGGCTATACTAGAGGAGGAGTCGACAAGACTCTTTTTGTGAAAAATGAGGACGGGAATTTAATGATAGCCAAAATATATGTCGATGACATTGTCTTTGGAGGGATGTCAAAAAGGATGGTAGAGCAATTTATTCAACAGATGCAATCAGAATTCGAGATGAGCATGGTGGGAGAGCTTACCTATTTCCTAGGCTTCCAAATCAAACAGCTAAAAGATAGCATCTTCATATCTCAGAGCAAATATGCGAAGAATATTGTCAAGAATTTTGGGCTAGATAAAGCCTCACATAAACGGACACCTGCAGCTACACATATCAAGCTAACTAAAGATGATCCAGGAGAAGCCGTCGACCAACACCTATACAGAAGTATTATCGGTAGTCTTCTCTACCTTACTGCGAGTCGACCAGATATTGCCTACTCTGTAGGAGTATGTGCACGATATCAAGCTAATCCTAAGGTTAGTTATCTCTCTCAAGCTAAAAGAATTATAAGATATATCTCTGGGACTACATACTTGGGTTTATTATACTCATTCGACACATCCTCTACCATGGTGGGGTATTGTGATGCCGATTGGGCTGGAAACACAGCAGATAGGAAAAGCACATCTGGAGGATGCTTCTTCCTTGGCAACAACCTCATATCATGGTTTAGTAAAAAGCAAAAATGTGTTGCCCTGTCCACTGCCGAATCAGAGTATATTGCTGCTGGGAGTAGCTGCACACAAATACTATGGATGAAGCAGATGTTAGTCGAATACAATGTCAGACAGGAAGCCATGACTTTATATTGTGATAATGTCAGTTCCATCAACATGTCCAAAAATCCTGTCCAACATAGCAAGACCAAGCACATTGACATTAGACACAACTTCATTCGCGAGCTGGTTGAAGATAAGAAGATCATCCTAGAGCACATCCATACAAAGAAGCAACTTGCTGACATTTTCACAAAGGCATTAGATGCGAGCAGATTTAAGTTCCTCAGGTTGTCACTCGGTCTGTGCACCATCAACGAACAATAGAAGTTGCTGAAACGGTTGAGAGGAGTTAGTTGGTGCCTCTTCATAAACCGGTCCAAAATCCCAACACATGCCATTGGGCCAAGCATACCAAAAGCCCATATAAAGAAAGGAAAGGTCACAAGATACGCTCGGTCTCCAACAGATTTGATTTGAATCAACCTGCTTTCAAAATCAAAACCTAGTCTACCTCTTCTCGTGTTCGCTCTCATCTCCCTCACCTCTCACACTCTGCAACGAAAAATCTCACTACCTACACAGACATGGTGAAAACTCGGAGCACTCTAGTACCAAAGAAGGCCACTGGTAGTCAACGATCCAAACCAAAGAGGGCAAAAGAAAAAAAGCTCCAAGAACAGCAAAGCAAAAACCAACAAGCATGGAGTCCGAATCAAAGGACCAAAAGCGCAGAAAGCCGAGGAATCTCCCAAAGAAACCCCTGCGGAGGAAGCACCAATGCCAATCTTTTCTCGAGTTCCCAAACGGTCTCGAACCGGAAGTGCTACATTCTCCATGACAGATCTAATAGGGCCAGAGAGGGAGACTGATCTTGGCCAAGGAAGTCGAGAAGCTTCCATGCAGATTGTTCCTGTTCTAGTATCAGCAAATGTCCCAGGTATCGACTCCTCCATTATTTCAAACACCGATACTTCTAGAAATAGTGACCTGTTGGAGTCGCTACTAGAAAACCAAGACCCACCTCAAGAAGGTGTGGTACAGGAACTGATAAATTTAGGAGGAGAAAGGGAAGACTTGACCCCGGTCAGTCATGGTTTGGAGCGTATTGCTGAAGGAGAAGGAGAGGAAGAAGGTGCAACAGATGTCATTCCTGAAGCCGCGAAAGAGGCTGTGATAGAAGAAGAAGTCGCTGACTCGGAAGAAGCCGAGGAAGAAGTTGAGAAAGACGGGGATGCTGATCTCGAAGAAGTTGAGAAGGACCAAAGTGTCGCCGCCAATAACACAGAAGAAGTCCCTCTGGATGCCAGAGAAGATGTGATAGAAGATGCTGCTGAGACAGCACACACAGTGTTGTCATCTCTGAAGAAGAAGGTACTAGAAGAGAATGAAAGTCTAGCAGTGATGGTTGAAAAACTCAAAGAAACCAAGAAAAGAAAGGAGGTCAAAGATGCTGGAGGCCCCAGCAGCAAGAAGAAGAAGATGTCCATCAAGGAAACAGCGAAGAAAGTTGTCTCCAAAAGGAGACTGGTGGATGAAGAAACGGATGACGATGTAGAGGAGGTTACTGCAAGGGAAGCAAAGAAGGGAAAAAGCCTGACGACGGTCAAGAACACCTCGAGTGTTCTTTATGACAATGTGTCGTTTCACTCGACGGACGGTGCGAAAAGATGGGAATTCATTTTCCACAGAACGGCGTATCCCGAGAAGACCCTGTCATCGGAGCTACTGGGACTAGAAGCTATTGTCTAACTTCTGGAGCAGGCAAAGCTCATGAAGACCGTCACGGACATTGGTAACCACTATCCCCTCTTAGTAAAGGAATTCATTGCTAATCTGCCTACTGGGTTTGGGACTCCGGATTGTGAGAATGTATATGTCAGATTCCTTCGTTTCAACATTTTCTCTGACATCATTAATGCCTTCCTGTGGAGAAAGTGTGTCTGTGCTGTGCCTCCACCTGACCTGAACAAGGTCCTTAAGGAGATTACCGGAGACAAAAGCAGAATGTGGCCTACCAAGGGCACTGTGGCAGCCTCAGACCTCACATCCAAATACTCCATTCTCTTTCGTATCGGAGTAGCAAACTAGGCTCCCTCCACACACGCATCCTCCATCAAACCAGAACTGGCGATACTCATCTTCCAAATAGGTATTGGGTCTACACTTGATTTGGGGCAATTTGTTATTGATCATTTTATCTGACATGGCAGATCACTTGCTGTAAAAATACCTATTGCCTTTCCCTCCCTTATCTCTGAGCTACTTGTACATCAACACCCCGGAGTGTTGAAGACAACGGATAAGGTTGGCAAACGCTGAGGACTGATTGTGGTGAGCCACAAGCTGTTTGAGGGCAAGCATGCTCCTGATCTTGTCAGGCCAGAAGCCAAGGCAACGACCAATCGAGCCACAAGTGCCGCCCCTCCAATCAAGACCACCAGCAGGAATGCAGTTATGCTTGAAAGAGAGATAGCCGTGATTGATAAGGACATCGTCAATCTGAAGACAGCCCTGAAGCATCTCTCCCAGCAACAATCACATTGCGCCAACCTGCTAAAGTCTATGTCCCCTCCAGGCTCCGAAGATAATGACACCACCTCTCTACCAAATGCTCCAGAAGAATCTACTCAAGATGCCTCCACTGACGCTACTGAAGAAGAGACTGCTAGTTCCAGCAGCAGCTCTGTTTGATTTTATGAACTTTTTGATTACCGAACAACTGAACATCTTTATTTTGTAATTTTTGTTGAACACTGTTTCACACTTACTCTCGACTGCTGATCGGGAGTATGTGTGAGTTAAGCTTGTGTTTGTTTCTTATTACCCTGTTTGTTACAAATATTTGTTTAAACTTTGGCTCTTTTTGAGCCAGCAATGGGGAGTAAGAGAGATAAGATAGAGACGACGCGAAGACACGACGACGTGAAGGCACGATGATACGTGCGGTGGCACACACTATGCGCAAAAGACGTTACGAGACGCGAAACGCAAACAAACGCAAACAAAGACTTGATGACTGCCGATCATGTGCATCAACGACAAATGCGACGCAGAATGCGAAGAAGAATGTTGTCCTTAAAAATAGCCAAAGGGGGAGATTGTAGTTACGACGGTTTTAGAGATTGGCTGATTTTTAAAGGAACTGAAGAACATGTTACAAAGAATGTCGAAGCATCTTCTGCGACATCTTTTGTAACATTGTTGACGGCGTCTCGGCAAACATCCTGATCGACAGAAATCAGGAAAGTGCAGTTTCTGCAGAAAAGTTCAAAGACGATTAGGAAATTCCAGAACGACTCCGATTCTGGAAAGAAGAAAGACGATGCTTAAGAGGAAACCCATTAGGGTTAGTACTCATCCTCGATTGCTATAAAAGCTTAGGCTACCCACTTAGCAATCGGGTGGTTCTTTATTTGTTTCCTAGCAATAATTTGCAAGGCTCTTAGACGTGAAGGTTTGCGGGCTGAGAGATTGCAGATTGAGCTAAGGATATTGTGCAGCACATAACTATTGAGAGTTAGGTGATTGTGGGTTTGTTGATCGTGTGAGTGAAGACTGCACGCAACCACCAAGTTCATTGAAGACTTGAACCGACAGAGCAAGGCGATTGCTCGAAGAGTGGAATCAAGACGGAGTCTTGGATTCTGGGGGAGACCCTGAGATAGATTGCACTGTAAGACGTAGCATAAAGTATAGATCTAGGGTTGATCACAGGTACTTGTATGTTCTGACGAATTACTGATAAGTGAAATCTTTCCACTAGGCTGAGAGCCCCTAGACGTAGGTGAGGTTGCACCGAACTGGGTAAACAATCTGCTGTGTCATTGTTTATAGCTTTATATTTTCTGTCCTGCGTTATCTACACAAGAAGTCATACATAGTGTTATAGCTTCATACGTAACATTGTGTGTGACATCTTGCACGACTAGCTGATCAAAATTTCAAGAAGCACTCATGATACCATACAAAACTGAATGGAACAAAGGGGGAATGAAGACTAAGGTAATTGAAATTTGTTTTGTTCCTTTCTCAATTGGGAAATACTATAAAGATGATATTTTATGTGAAGTGGTGGGTATGGAGACTTGTCACATTTTGTTGGGGCGACATTGGTACATCAAGGCTACTTACAAGGTTCGTGACAATACCTATATGTTTTGGTGGGAAAATAACAAGATTGTATTACTCCCGCAATCAAACTCACTAGACTCCAATCTCACTATTAAGAAAGACAAGTTAGTTTTCTTAGAAGTTAACGATCAGGGAAAAGTTGAAGAATGAATAGAAGAAGATACTAAAGTTGGTATTGAGAAATGTACGCTTGCAAAAATTAAGTCGGAATCTTGTAAAAATCAATTGATTGAGCGCAAGGAGATGCATGATGTTACATACCCTAAATACAAGGTTTTAAAGAGGCACATGAAACTGCCAGTGTAAGTTTTGAAGATGCTCATATACAACTTGAAGTAAGGAAAAACAATATTCCCGTGGTTGATACTAATGAAAATAAGAAGTGGCTATCTAGTGTTACAAGAAGATTTTCAGAAATTGACGATGGAAGTCAAGATGCATATCCTAATAGCCACATGCAATCAAGTAAAACAAATGTGTCAAAAATCAATTCGTTGGATCCATCGTCAATACACGCAAAAGGTACTGAGCTTACAACTGAAACTATTGGTATTGAATTGACTTTTGGTACAATTATTTGTTCTCAGGTTCCATCAAGAGGTTATGAAAACGATCATAATATAATTGATGATTAAAAACATGACGGAAATATGAAAGTGAACAAGGAGCCACCAGACAAGAATAGGAGTCACCAGACAAGAAATCATGATGAATCTAATGACCAAAGAGATGTAAATCTGTTATTGAACTCAATTGATACTCCTCATGGTGAGATAAAAGAAGAATTGCTACTAACAACTCAAAGACATGGTGAAACTTCAACTAATGATACAACACTTTTTATGAAAGAAGTGTTGTGTACACCGCCGATCACTATATCGTCTCTACAACTTCAACTCCGACTTATGCGTACTTTATTTGATGAATATGGCTGGAATAGACCGTTCAAAAGAATTGACCTCAACCAAAAGTTGGTCACAGTTGATGATTATCATGAATTTGAGACCAATAACCTGGTTCATGTTCTAAACATTAAGGATAGGAACGTCATGCATGTCGACCATCATGTAAAGACCTCGTGTCTTAAAAGAGAAGAATGTTTTAGAAGGGACAAACTACCTGTGATTGGAAACGTGCAAGCAAAAGAAGTTGATAAGCTGCCTGCTCAAGGAATATATTTTGGTCCTCCGCACAAGACCTTTTATGGACTGAAGAACCGAGATTTTGAGTCCAAACTTAATACATGTCGAATATGGAATTGCTACCCCAAGAAACAAATTCTCGCTTACGTGGATGTCCTCAACATGCTCAACATTGGAGACAGACTCAAGTATCATCCACTAAATAAGGATGTTTCATCTTTGAGTCAAAATTTCAAGGTTAGATGCATTTCCGCGAGTATACCTACTGGAGCAAGTGGGAAAACAATCACAAGAAAAGTAATAGATTTCGTTTTGACACAAGATCTAAATGTTTATTTCTTCAACGAGGAGTGTATAAAGGAAATGGATACAAAACTAGAGGAAATAGCAAGAATGTTGCTTCACAAGTAGAAACGCGCAGTATATAACGACTGCGTAGCAAGTAGAGATTTTACCCTAATTCTTATGGAAGTTTATGAGAAGCACCATCCACCCGATGAGTTCTCTTTAAATCCAGAAAACTCGGGACGAGTTTTTTTCAAGCGCCGGAGAATTGATGCAGGACAATCTCGATTAAAATTCTTAATTATATTAGATTTTGGATAGTTTTAGGTTTTCCTATTAAATTAGGTTTCCTAACACTATAATTAGTTTGGATTGATTAGTTCTATTGGTTTAGGTTTACTAGCTTGAGTTAGTTTTGGAGAATTAGTCATATATAAGTCTTAGATTGTGTAGAGATTATTATCATCATTATCAATATTATAAACTTGAGTATTTTGGGTTAAATCCGTTTTCTCCCTAAACTTAGGGTTTTATACTTGCTTCGTTTCGAAACACCCTTCTGCTGCATCCTTCTGGTTTTATCTCCCTAAACCAGGCTCTGATACCACTTTGGTGCAGCAGAAGGGAGCTTCAAAATGGTGCTAGAAATTGAAGAAAAGGGTTACATGCCTTCTTTGTTTCGAGGCTCTAATACCATGATTAATGATCACTTTACATACCTTATTGTTAATGGTGCATCGAGTTCGAAATATCTTGTCTTTGTGTTCTCCATTCTCTACATCGGTTGTCAGTGCATGAATATTCTTTTGTTTTTATTGATAAACAAGTGGAAAGTCACATGCATCGTTATCTTTCTTCATTCGTCTTTCGCGGTGTCGATTTCTCAACTCAGATGTATGCGCAGGAAGCATCTGCGTCATGTTACTAAGTGAGTGCAGGAAGCATCGAGTCGTTGCACAACTCGTTCAATCCATCGTTTGTCGACGACGGGTTGGATTCTACTAGTGCCATAGTTGGCCATCATGCCCGGTCAAATCCGGGCTCTGATACCACTTTGGTGCAGCAGAAGGGTGCTTCGAAACGAAGCAAGTATAGAACCCTAAGTGTAGGGAGAAAATGGAATTAATCCAAAATATTCAAGTTTATAATAATGATAATGATGATAATAATCTCTACACAAGCTAAGACTTATATATGACTAATTCTCCAAAACTAACTCAAACTACTAAACCTAACCCAATAGAACTAATCAATTCAAACTAATTAGTGTTAGGAAACCTAATTTAATAGGAAAACCTAAAACTATCCAAAATCTAGTATAACAAAGAATTTTAATCGAGATTGTCCTGCATCATGAATGCTACATGATTGCTTGTTAGTTCTGTGTCACTTTTTCTTCTTCTTCTTCATCCGAAAACGATGCAGTGTATCCCTTCTTTTGTTTTTTCAAGAATTTAGGACATTCCCTCTGCATATGTCTATAGCCTTCACGCTCGAAGCATTATACTCCTTTTTCATTTTCACCTTGTATGCCTTCTTTGTTTTCAGCCTTTTGAAACCGTTGCTGAGGTTTGTCTCTAACATCTCGTGAGACATTCTTTCCAGCCATCTAGTTAAATCTTTTCATGACTTGATTATAGTTTTTGGCAAGCATAGTGGTGGTGTCATCAATATCGCTGTCTGAGTCTGAAAGTATCTGCTCCTTCTAGGCTTGGGTGGAGCTTTTGAAGGCTACGCCTTTGTGCTTTTTCTCCATGGTTGGGAGGGAGAGCTCATAGGTCATGAGAGATCACATGAGTTCATCAAATTTCAGAACTTTAAGATCATGACATTCTTCTATGGCAGTGATCTTCATCTTGAATCTAGAGCTTAGAGCTCTAAGGGTTTTTCTAACTAGATCTTCATCCGACATTGGCTTTCCCAAAGAGTAAGACTCATTGGCTAGATCCCTGATCTGTACATTGAACTCAACTATCGTCTCGTCTTCATTCATAGAGAGAGCTTCAAAATTTGTGGCAAGATATTGTAGTTTCTGCTCTCGGACCTTGGAGGTTCCCTCATAGGCAGTGGCAAGAGCATCCCAGGAAATCTTGGCACTAGTACAAGTGTTGATGAGCCTAAAGAAATTCTTTTCAACTCCATTAAATATAGCGATGAGAGCTTTAGAGTTACCTAGGGCGGCTTCATCTTTTTCGTTTCTTCAGTCTTTCTCGAGTTTTGGACCGGTTTGATTTTCTTGAGCATCGGCATACTGAGGTTCTTCCCAGCCATTGATAACAACCTTCCAAGTTTTGCTATCGAGAGATTTCATGAAGGCACACATTCGTGCTTACCAATAAGCGTAGTTGGTTCCATCGAGCACTGGTGGTCGATTGATCAATCCTCCTACCTTTGAGTCCATACTTGCTATACTGAATCTTTGCAGGAAATCACCTAAGAGTTTAAGGTGCCCCCTCTGATACCAATTGAAATTATGTTAAGTAGCAGGGACAAGATGTCGAACACAATGTTGTAACGATTGGTTTCGACAACTTGCTTAATCACAGTTTATGGACTATAAATAATAAAGCAGTAAACAGAAGATACACAATATGTTTACCCAGTTCGGTGACTCCGCACCTACGTCTGGGGGCACTCTGCCGGTGGAAAGGTTTTCACTATTCGGTAGTCAACAGTACAACTTCAAGCATCAACTAGCTATCACACAAGCTATTGTCCTAAGCTACTAGAGATCTCACCGTGAACAACCTCGACCAGGGACTCCCTCTGTCTTTGAGAACATCTCAATTCCACCCTTCGAGCAAGCCTATGCTCGGTTGTGTTGTCTTCGACAATCTTCTTCCTGCGTCTTCAATCACGAATCAAAACCCAATAGATTACAAACACTCAAATCTCCTTGACTTGATGTATGCAATCGACAACGTCCTTTCTAAATAGATCAGCCTCTCAATTCGCTAGTCGGACACGGTTAAGAGCTCTGAGAATTTAGCACAGAGAAAGGACTAAGTTGCTAAGGGGGTAGCGCCTACTTTTATAGAAACTCCTATTGCCTAATTTGATTCCTATTCTGATTAGGAAATCTCTTGTCGCCTTTGCGTGTGGCTTTGCCCACTCGTTAATCATGATTTAACGGGTAGGAGAGGCAATTTTTTTCTACCTTCTTTTTTTCCGTAAATCTATCGCAGATATCCATGTCTTCTTCATCTAAAACTTGTGTTCAACTTTTGTTCAAAACCTATTCTCTCTTCTCTTCTTTTATGCTTGACCCCAACTTCCTCTCTATTTTGTCTTTATTCCCTTCTCTTTTTACTCCCTCACTGCACCAATACAAGGGTGCTCCTTCTAAAAAAAAATTCTCTTCCGTCTTCTTCCTTATTTTGTCTCAATCTCCATCTCTTCTTCTTCTGCTTCTTCTTCTTCTTCTTCTAATCTCATATTAATCTATGTAATTCCTTTTTCATCTCCTAATCCAAAAAAAAAAAAAACTCTCTCTAAATCTCGCGATTTCTATTTCTTAGTCTTTACCTTCATTTTCTCAATTTTTCTTTTTCCTTATTCTTCTTCTTCTTCTCGTTCTCCTTTTCTTTTAAATTATATTCCTTTACCTATTTATCTTTCTTATTCTTAAATCATATTTTCTTTCTTCTATCTATTAATCTTCTTCTCTACATTCTCGCACCACTTGTTCTTTCTTCCTTCTTTATTCTCATGATTTTCTTCCGTTCACACCCTTTTTTCTATTTCTATATTAATCTCTTATATTATTAAATTCAATCTCCTCAATCTCCTCTATTATTATTCTCTTTTCTTTAAAACAATTTTTTAATATGGTACTGCACCGCCGTAATTGCTTGAAATTAATTCGCACCGACGTAGTTGCTTGTTTTGCACCGTCCTTATGTGACGTAGTTGCCGCACCGTCATTATATGACGTAGTTGCTTTTCCTTCCTATATATTCTTATTTCTCTCTTAGTCAATCTCCCTTTCTATCTTTTTGAAGACTTTTTCTCCAATCAAAGTATTCAGTTTTCTCCTGCTCCGACTGCGGGGGCGTGTTAATTATTATATTATTATATTAGGTATTATATTATTATTATTATAATTATTATAATTATTATTATTATTATAATATCCTATTGTTATATTAGGGTTTAGGGTTAATATTATGTTTCTTTATTGTATTCTATTTTTTCCTGTATAAAAGAACCTCTTATTGTAATTCATCATCAATCATTCATCAATATAAACACTTTTACTGATTACCTGTAAATTCAATACTCAAATGAAAGTGAGCTTTCGCATACAACAAGACGGAGACAGATTGACAGGGTGAAAGAAGAAGAATGCCTTTAAATTTAAGATGGGAATGAAAATGGGTTGATATCGCCACTGTAGCCATGCTTAGTTCTTCTTCATTATTTTGATCTTTGTGAAAATGATTTTTGTGTGTTGTGGATGAGTGATCTCTAACAGACACCGACGAGTTGAGGTAAATGGACAATTCTAAAATGAAAGAACACCCTCGATTCTTAAATATTTTACATTATGGGTGTAATTATAAGTAATCATCAGATATTTATACAAGTTCAAAAATAATCTAAATTTTACTAAATTTTTTTGTGTGCATGATCGTGACCTTATATTTGCGACCTTTTCCCTTTCTCTCAAAGATCAAACTATAGTTTATAACGTTCCAAAGACAAGAGGCGTTGTTGAAATTGGTTGTGTCATTGAAATTTCCAATCCCTTCTAAAATCTCATAACCACATGTTGCGACACCAGTTGTCGTGGGAACTTGGGCGCAATATTTTTCAACATAGGAATAACAAGAATATAATTATAATTTTATTAAATTATTAATGAATTAAATTTACGTAAAATTTATCAAATGTATGGAAAAAATATATTTTGTAAAATTGAAATTGAAATTACATGTCTCAAAAAAAAATTCATCTATATTAAAGGTTTTACGTTCAATCAACAAAACATGACGATGGTTGGCCCTTCAACAACATTTGTTGCGACACCAGTTGTCGTGGGAACTTGGGCGCAATATTTTTCAACATAGGAATAACAAGAATATAATTATAATTTTATTAAATTATTAATGAATTAAATTTACGTAAAATTTATCAAATGTATGGAAAAAATATATTTTGTAAAATTGAAATTGAAATTACATGTCTCAAAAAAAAATTCATCTATATTAAAGGTTTTACGTTCAATCAACAAAACATGACGATGGTTGGCCCTTCAACAACATTTCTATGAACAATAAATGAGTGCACTCACAAGATTGAGCAAAATAATGTTTGAATTCATTAAACTATTTTTGACATACAAATTAAAATTTCATAATATATTGATGGATGAAAGTTTAGAAATGGTTTTAGTTAAATAATAATGAGAATTCGTATATTCTTCTACTTCATAAGTTTAATTAGTTTTACAAAATATTTATTTAATGGGATGTGTTGTCGAAACTTAAGCTAAAACAAACAGTTTCAGTTAAATTGAATTCTACTCCCATAAGGCAACTTGTTCGTGTGTATGAATTGCTACTCTTAAAATATGTATTAAGGTTATTAAATAACGAGTTAATCCATAAACGAAAATAAAATTACAGGAAAACAATATTAAAGACAATTTACCAACACAAGTTGGGTAAAGCGGTAAGGAACTCATTTAACACATGTGAGGTCATAAGTTCGAATCTTGATACATACTAGTAGTGTAAGATAACTTTAATTATTTCCAATCAAAAAAAATATTAAAACGTTTCGGACCGTAATAACTCCGTTTAGACGAATCTGTACTGCTGTTCTCCGACCTATAGACCTCAAAAATTTGTGATTTTTTCTCCGTTGGATTCTTCGTCCTTTGTCTACCGCCTTGTAGTTTTGCTTGGAGCTTCATTCTGATGAGAAGGCACCGTATGGAGCCAATCAGATTCGTCGAGAGTTTTGAACTCTGCATGACAACTTTCCAGCCTTGATTCGGTTAGTTTTTATCGAGAGTCGGGACCGATCTCCTTAACACTATATACATTTCGTATGACCGTAGTTTCCTAGCATACAACGATAGATGAAATTGAACTTATAACCATGCCGAAAGGATAACCGAAAACCAAATGTGGTTGTATATGAGAGTTCGGGTCCATACTTATATTCTGATATTGCTTGGTTTATACAGCAAAACAAGGAGAAAGGGACCGACGTCACAATGAATGATAATCAAATGTTCAAATAGAATGATTGAAAGCACTTAAAAGCAAAACGTTTTTTATTAATTATTTATTTATTTAAAATTAACGTTTTTCCAACAATACGAACATTTGTCCGGCAATTTGTAAGAAACAAGGCACATTGCAGAATATTAAGGACACCTAATAAAGAAGGAACATGAAGTCATAGGTTATGTTTACATGAAAGGAAATAGAGAATGAAACAAACATATTGTTGACCACATGACATTAGCACTGCTGCGATGAACCAATGAAAATTCCTAGTTCTGCGATTCAGCCTCCTTCCTCTCTATCATTTTGATGAAATTGCCAACGATTGTCTTTCCCTCGCTGGTTATGATGCTTTCAGGATGAAACTGAACGCCCTACAGTTTTTTAAACTTGATCATGAAACGAGCGCCATAGACAAAGAAAGCAAGCAACGGTCAAGCAGATATGTTATATTACCTGTAGGAACTTATGCTTCTTGTGACGAGCTGCCATTATCAACCCGTCTTCTGTCCATGCTGTAACCTCAAGTTCTTCACCAGGGAAGCTTTCTTTTTCAATCACAAGACTATGGTATCTGCCGGCAGTGAAAGGACTGAAGATACAATCACAAACAATAGATCCTGTTATAAGTGTGTGCTACTTAAGTAAACTGGGATTGTCATCCTCACATGAGTCAGTTATAACATGACGAATCTGAAATGACGTTTTTGTTACCAGTATTTTCATTCAGTTACAATTATTGACGTCACCTACCTATGCAATATAGCAATTACAAATATAATTTGTCATGTCCCTAGGATTTATCTTTTTAATTTTTCGCATATGAAATGGTGCTCAAACACAGGCAACAAGTGATTTAAAGACATTCACACATAGAAGTAGATGAATAATAAGATTTTGCTAAAAGTGAAGAACATACTTCATTAGCCCGGTAAACAAACCATCTTCATCTTTCTCGTCATAATATACCAAAGAACTTTTTCCATGCATCACTCCATAAGGAGAACGCACAATCTTCCCTACAAATAAGATCCATGTGGACTAAATTAAATACTGGCAGCAGTCAGCTTAGGATCAAGAAAAGCTATAACAAAAATAAACAATTTAGAGCATAACTAACTTCTATTCTTATATGCCTTAAGACTACGCATTGCTGAAATTTGAGCAGTGACAATCCCACTAGTTTTAGAAACACAGAAGAAAAAGACAATAGTGCATACTCATAGGAGCTATCATGCATCCCTAATTCTCATATCAGATTGAAACAATGATGATTTGGTTATGCATGTACTAGTAGTTGTGTTGATTATGCATGAGATCAACCCTTAGCTGCGTCAATGGATCATGTCAATAGTCGGTCATACATCTAAATGAACAGCTCAATATAGAGACAGCTCAAAATTTTGCAGTTGTTCTAGAATAGTTACCCCCAAAAGCCTCTCCGATGCACTGCAGTCCCATACACACACCAAATAAAGGTACTAAAGGCCCAAGTTCCAAAACAGTCTGCAGTGATATCCCAGAATCTTGCGGAGTGCCTATGGAAAGTAAATATTTGATAAGGATTAATTTTTACCATAATGCAGAATTCAATGATTTCCAAGAGAAGAAAAGAAAAACATAAAAAACAGAAGTTCTCACCAGGTCCCGGAGATATAAGCACTCCTCTTGGGTTTTTCCTAAAAAGCATAATTAACGAGGAGGAAAAGTAAAGAATGTAATTAGTTGACAAAAGTAAACCTTTAACTTTCAGTCATAGCATAAATCAATCAACTAGAAAACCTTACTTCTTCAACTCTTCAACAGTCAACTCATCATTCCGATAAACTTCAAAATTACATCCAAGCTCGCCCATGTACTTCAGTCACAATAAAGGGATTAAGACAATGCAATCAATGTGTCTAAGCTAGAGAGAGAGAGAGTTTCAAACATGCCATGAACCCGACTAGATTCAACTTTTTGTCAATGTAAGTCAAGTAATGTTGATGGCCCAACTAAAATCAAAATTCAGAAAGTGTGATCTACAAAAGTAAAAATATCGTTGCAAACACTGCAACTTTGTTGCACCCTATGCATCTACATTTATCTCAGGACTGTAAATTCCAAATGTTTCAATTCATTTATTTTATCTTCATAATATCGAAAGGAATGTAATGACATTTCCCAAAACTGTGGAAGGAAATAAATAAAAACATGATAGAGGTATACATATTCTATACTTAATAGGGAAAGTCGCCAAATTTGTTGACAATATACTAATTACAAATGTAAGATCAAATATCCAGCTCAATGGGGTTATTTCCATACTATGTCCAGCTAGTTGAAAGGCCATAATATTAAACGTTCTCTGATTTGCCTTGTTTGATTCTATTCACATTGATATAATGATATTCTTACTATATTTGTAGAACTGTTCCAAATTATCCATCTACAATAGGAAAATTAAGACACTTTAATTACGGACCTTTGTTATTCTAATCTTGTCTTTCAAAAATTGCATGTTTCATTTCAGTCAACAGATAAACAAAAGTCAAGGCTCGTTCACATAGAGTCAATATTCCACTTGAGTTCAATTTTCCGTTTAACCCATCACAACATCATGTTACACATTATGATAAAACAAAAAAGTTCATCAGTTCATTCAAAAATGAAATGAAACAAAAATACAGAAAAATAGCTTGAATGGACAAATTGATGAAAATTGCTTAGATTTGTCCTCTTTTCTACATTTACCAGCCAAACCAAACAACATGCAGAGCTCAATAAGCACTCAAATACAAAAAATAAGTCACGAACAGCTACAGTAAAGAAAATGAAAAAAAATAAACCTGGCAAAGATTATAAGTGAAACTGTCATAATTGTCAATGACAATGATGGGCTGGTCGATCTTCTTCAAAATCGGAACTTCAGGCCTCTGGTTCGAATTAATGACGGGCATAGCAGCTCTTGCAGAGAACCCATCTCTAGGTTTCACCCCAATATGCAGCCCTACACAGAAGCAACCATATGCACATCAAATTTGAAACAACACAATAATTGTTTAGGATTGAGAAAGAAGGGTATACGCGAAAGAGGAGAAGCAGAAGAAGAAGAAGGGAGGGTGGAGCGCAGGCATGGGATTGATAGGTTCTTTGAAGAGAAGGAAGATTTAGGATTGAGGAAGGTGGTGGAGAGCATTGCAGTAGCAGCCATTGTTTCTCAGAATGAGAGAAAGCGAGCACACACTTAATTTTCGACTTCATCGGTGTTTTATGGCTTTTCTTCTAATAATACTGACAAAATTTCCTAATTTTAGTGATTCTCTCCCCAAAATTTCTCATATTTATTGTAGGGTAATTAATAATTACACCTATACATCCAACTATGAAATTTTTATCAGTAACCCAATTATAAATCACGATTTTGTAGTTACTCAATTTGTATTTGGTTTTACTTACCTTTAACGAGTTAAATCTAACCAAATATAAAAAAGAAATATCCTTAATAATTCTTATTCAAAATTATATTGATTTAACAAATTCAATTCCACACCCATACAAATAAAAAACTGAATTATTTTATTTAATAAATAATCATTACTTAAATGACATAACTACCCTCCTTAGCTGTTTAAATTTACAACAAATGTCATGTCCTTTTAGAATCAACTCATCTTCGTCAAAAAAAAATAGAAAAACAATCAACTCATCAATCAATTTCCAGAATCAACCCAAATAAAAAAACATCTTCAATCATCAAACAAACATATGAAAAGTTATTGTTCAAGTACTCGAAGAGACCCACTAACAATATTCATCTGAAATCATAAATTGAAAAACAATGAGCCTAAATCTGAGTTTGAGTTTTTTTTTGTGGGATTGATCAAGAGACCAATCGAAGGAGGAGAACCACATCTGGTTTATAGGCTCCATGGAATCGGAATCGAAGCCTTCTTTTCTCTCTTCCATGAAGCTCCGAATCAGAGGAGAGGCTGGAATCGAGGCCCGAGACAACGCCAGAGGTGTGGTTCGTCTTCTCCAACCATTCTCGTTCTCTTTATTTTAATTTTTTTTGTGATTGTTATTGTAAATGCAAAATAATTTGAGTTTTCAAAAGTACTGTAAAATATAATTTGAGTGACTGCCAAATTGAGTTTTTCTTTTATAAAAGTACTGATAAAAGAAGAACGTATAATCATGTGTAATGATGTATAATTAACCCTACATATACATTTTCTTGAAGGTGTATATACAATTTATCATTATTTTTGGTGTAATATTGAAATTATTAAATGTTTATCATATTGTCTTTGTTCTTGTAATTGTCTCTGTTCATCCCAATATTTAAAATTCAATTTTGCTTTATATTGCTCGCTGAAAGAGTATAATTCCCGTAGGTGGGTTCTATATTATTTATCAATATATACATAAATAAGGGCACACTTGATTACAACCCTATTTAAAACGTTCAAATCATGTAGAACCGTTGGATCTGAGACGCGCATTATCTCAGATTGCAAAACATGACAAGATCCAACATGTTATACAATATTGCACTACATGTTATACAGGACTTCAATTTTGCACAGATTCAACATGTTATACAACATTGCACTACATGTTCTATGTGATTATACAACATTGCACGACATGTTATACAGTTCGGACGTTTTGACATTTTTAATTGGTTTGTAGCTGATATCTCATATATATATATATATATATATATTTGGTACAAGATTAACCTTAGTAGTACAAAACATGAAATAATATGGAGTCCTAATATATGTAATAAGAAATATTATAATAAATGTATTAATCTAACACGCCCCTGTAGTCGGAGTAAAAGGTAGCTGGATGCTCAGACTGAACCGAAATTTGTCAAAAAGATCCGTCGGGAGTCCCTTAGTAAATATGGCATCAAACTGGCGCGAGTACAGTACATGAAGCAGACGAACCCTTGGTAAATCCATTAATCTAACACTCAGAAAATAAGATTATTTTTTTGAAAATTTACTTTATTTATCATCTACTCATGTATAAAACTTTGGGAGATAATCCTGTGGAAACCATAGATTCAAATATAAAAATAGGAACAGACGTCATCCACACGATGAGATGAGCAACGGCTGAGATTGACGCGGTGGCATTGACGCGTAAATAAGTCGAACCTTAAATTTGTTTTGGTCATTTTCCTATTTTGCTGACTTGGACCACGGGCACTATGGTCATTTCAACCATTTCACTGTTGAGTTGTGCAAGAGAGGCAATTTGCGATAGGCTATTTTTCAACGATTCCGATTAGGGTTCAAAAATTATGAGTCGAAGAACACGAATCTACCAAGATCAATTGAAGAACAAGAGTCGAAGAGCACAAATCGACCAACACGAGTCGAAGAACACGAATCTATCAAGAGGAGTCGAAGAACAACACGAATCGACCAAGCCTAGTCGAAGTACAGGAGTCGAAGAACATGAATCTATCAAGATGAGTCGAAGAACACCAACCAAAGAGCACGAACCGAAGAAGTCGAATCAAAGAAGATAAATCGAGAAGATGCACTACCATAAAGTTATGAAGAAAATATCAAACAAGAGGAAGCGCGAGAAGGTGCAGAGTGTTGTGAAGAATATGAAGAAGCCAAGTAACTGTTTGAAACATGTTTCTCAGTTAATGTTAGGAACATTTTTCAGACTGCTCAAACTCTCTGATTTATGTGGATTTCTGTAAATAGACTGATTTCAATTTTCTATCTCTTTGTTGATATGCGTTCGATTTAATGAAATGGTCTCTACATAATTGTTTCAGTGTCCATTTGTTATGGATTCATAGCTTCTCTATTACTCTTAGGAATGTGTTTCAGACTACTGTCAATTGCTTCTTTATGTTGATATGCGTTCAATTTAATGAAATGGTTTCTCCAAAACCTGTTTTAGTGTCTTTTTGTCATGGATTCATAGTTTCTCAATTAATGTTAGGAAGGTGTTTCAAACTACTCAAACTCTCTGATTTTTGTGGAATTCCTGTGAATATACTAATGTCATTTGCCTATCTCTGTTGATATGTGCTCATTTTGGTGAAATTGTCTCTCCAAAACCTGTTTCAGTGTCCATTTCTCATGGATTCATAGGTTCTCAATTACTGTTGGAAAGGTGTTTCATAACACTCAAACTTTTTTATTATTGTGGAATCTTTGTAACATTGACTGATGTCAATTGTTTTTCTCTGTTGATATGTGTTCAATTTAACGAAATGGTCTCTCCAAAACCTGTGTCAGTGTCCTTTTTTCATGGATTCATATTTTCTCATTTACTGTTAGGAAGGTGTTTCAGACTACTCAAATTCTCTGATTTTTGTGGAATTCTTGTAAGTATATTGATGTCAGTTGCTTTTCTCTGTTGATATGTACTCATTTTGGTGAAAATATCTCTCCAAAATTTGTTTCAATGCCCACTTCTCATGGATTCATAGGTTCTCAATTATTGTTAGGAAGGTGTGTAGGATTTGTGACCTAGGCCAATTTCAGTTTATATGTAATTGTTACATCATCACAACAATAATAAGACGACATTATATTATCATTGTGTAGTGATAATATGTTAAATGTGATTTGATCTATGTCCACTAAAGAAGTAGAGTCATACGTCCGTGTGGATCACGCTTAACGGGTCCCTGGTCAGACAAGCTTCACAGAAGCGACCAGTATGAGGATGACTCTTTATGATTGCGTTCTATTGAACATTGATAATGGGATTACCGGAGTCATATCATAGATATCATTTGGGAAATGATATTGGACGATCCGACCTGAGTATATAGCATAGAAGCTGTCATGAGCATACTTAGTTTTCGTGGCTTGATATTGTGTCCTTAGACCAAAGAGTCTTTATGATCGCTATGTAGTCAACATCTGAGTTTGATATATGTCTAACACTATCTATGACATAATAGCCATAACGGCTATGATTGGTTTAGGGACGGGTTGCATGAGTGATACGAAAGACGGCTAAGGGATTTGTCCCTCATACTCTAGTATGTGAAAGATATCTGTTTAGGCCACTTGATGAGAATGATTGAAAGGAAATGCATGGCCATGCGGATGATACGGGGTATCATTTTCATTCATCTCGCATATCAAGAAACAATTATTGATTAAATAAGGATGACGACTCTATACCTTATGATCAATCAGGATATCTAGTGACAGAAGGATAGTGACATAGACGACATGAGGTTAAGTCGAATCATCGATCATCATGTACATTGGGTAATCATAATGTCTTACTAGAGGCCACTTATGATGGATCGGGTGAAATGAGATTTGACGTCGATCTGCCAATGGGACATGAGCGTATAGGGTCACACACAAAGAGCAAGTATGGAGTAGTGGAAAAAAGAAGGAGAAAACCGAGATCGTGGCAAGTTGGCCACAAGGCCATAGCGGGTAAGAGTTGGCCACGGTCCGTGGCCAAGACTAGGAGTTGGCCACGGGCGACGTGCCTTAAGCGCCATGGGACCGTGGCGGTCACCGTGGCCACCTAGGGCGACGTGGCATGGGCCACGAGGGCGCCAAATCATTTTTCTCGAAGCTATAAATGAGACTCTAGCTGAAGGGAAAAGGAAATGAAAAGGAATCCACCCATTTTCTCTCCAATTTCTTCTTCTCATCATCTCCAATGTATTAGATGATTATAGTAGGTTTTCTATCACCGGTTTCGGAAACCACTTGCTCGTGTGGATACCTCGGGAAGTACGCCGATTCGGGATACTCAATCAAACTACATGGACTTTGATTCTCGTGGGACGAGATACGTAGGCCACCCAAACGGGATTTGGGTCCAAGCCCGAGAAACTCGATTCGATTTTCAAGTAAAAGCTTAAAACCTCTCCTCAAGATCAATCTGTATTTGCATGATTATCTTGGAGGGAACCTGGTCGTTTTTGTTGTTTCCGCTACGTTGTTATAACCATGGTTCCCCAACAGTGGTATCTAAGGCATGGATGCATTCTAGACTGATCTTTTGTGCATGATCTTATGTGTATAGATATGCATGATAGCTTTATTTAAGCTTTTCTGGTGTTATGATCGGTAAAAATTGTTGCATGATTTTTGGTTGAAAAATCCGTCTGAAAAGTTCTGGATTTTTGGAGAAGACGACCGCCACGGACCCGTGGCCATTAGCCACAAGGGATGTGGTGGAAATGTGGCTACAGGCGTGACCAATGTGTGGTCACGGGCCATTAGTCGTGGTCATTTTATGACCACGGGCTTGTGGCGCCCCCCGTGGCGGAGACCACACCACGGGCATGACCATGGGATGGTCGCAAGCCACAGTGCGTGGCGGCTCTTTGGCCCTAAGGCGTCGCCAGATGCTCTATGGGCCACGACCACGGTTTGGGTCACTTTGTGGCCATGAACCGTGGCGCCTTTTCGGCCGCAAAAACTCCAGATTTGCGATTTCGACAAATCATGGATTTTTCATACTTAAGCGGTTTTGATAAACCATATTTTATCACCTTAATTAATCAAATTGGTTAACCAAGATAAAATCGGAATTTGCATCATTGTGTGATAACATGATGTATGATGCTTGGTAATATGGTGTAGAGCATATCCCATCGAGACCTCGTTTGAATGTTTGCAATTTATCGTTTTTCTCATTTTTGTAATCGGGATGTAATATTCTTTTATTGCGACATGCGAGTCGCTATGGTTTATGGAAATGTAAATTAAATATGACCTCTGTGTCGTCTTGTAATTTGTAATAATTCATTTACATTACCGAGACCGGCAGAAGTGAAGTCGAGAAGACGATTATAACACATGACGGGAGTCTTTATAGTGGCTTGGAGCCATTGGGAGGTCGACGAGGATGAAGTCTAAGTGAAAGCAAGAAGGAAGTCCGAATCCTTCAAATTCATTGTAACTCTTCACCCTTAGGTAGACCCGTGATCTACATAGACCTGTTGGGGATTCCCGGGTTCTAGGCGCAGCGGAAAATGAAATATAACCGGAAATCCCTTGCAAATGATCTCTTGCAAACACTAGATGAATCAATAAGTTCTAGAAACAAGAAAGCCTACCTCTTGTAGCGAGTCTCGAAACCAATCCAAGACGTGTCCTCCGGACCCGTCCTCTACGAACACACACACACACGTGAGTTCGACCACGAAGCGTTGAATCCTCCCGAAGATTACTAGATCCCCGTAAAACCCTTCTCTCTCTTAGTTCTCTAACTCTCAATGCAATAGCTAGAAAGACTTTTGGGTGGACGCAGCTAATGTTGCTCAAGGAGTGAACCTGTCAGACAGAGGTTTCGATCGACACCACCAAGGTGCCGATCGGCATCATCCCGTATCTGAGTGTCGATCGACACCCCACCTGTGACGTGTGTCGATCGATACCTCACACGTGGTCAACATTCCCAATCCACAATTAACCTATCTTTAGAACTCTAAAGTCCCACCGAGCTGCTTCGGTTCTCACCCTTGGCGTGTGACCCTGTAGGCTCGTGACCCATTAGCAGATCGGCATGAAATATCATTTCACCCGATCCATCACCAGTGGCCTCTAGTAAGATATAGTGATTACCCAATGTCCACGAGGTATCAATCGGTTCGATATCTCCTCTGTCTTATGCGTCACTAACCCTTTGTTTTCTTTAAGGTGTATACGATCAAGATAAGGCAAAGAGCCGTCATCCTCATCGATTTGATCGAGTTCCTTGATCTAGAGATGACTGAGATGTAACTGGTACGATAATCTTCTTGATGATATCCGTGATATGACCGGTAATGATCAGTACTTGATCATAAGTCATCATCACGCTAGTCACTTATGAATAAGTATTCAACTAGGGACTCGTCAAGCATAATTTCACTGTATCTAAAGGTTCTACTATCAGTGATGACACACTCAATGGCTTTAGATGATATTATTACTTAACTCATTATTACAACACAATAATAATGAAAATGCCTCTTTATTGCGTAACAGAAGAAAATTGCATAGAAAAGACTTGGACTAGGGCACCAGCTTTTACAATCTCTCACTTGCCCCTAGCTCCAACCTAGATCCCAACGTAAACCTATTGACCTTACATGTCCCTCATGTTTAGGCTGTGAGAGAGCCTTTGTCAACGGGTCAGCTGCATTATCTTCTGTTACAATTTTGCAAATCTTCACTTCACCTTGATCGATGTACTCTCGAATGAAGTAAAAGCGACACCTTCCATGTTTGGATCTGGCATGTGCCTTGGGCCCCTTAGCCTGTGCTATGGCGCCAGTGTTGTCACAATACAAGTTCACAGGATTGGACGGGTTTGGCATTACGTCCAACCCTGCCATAAACTTTCAGATCCATGCAACCTCCTTTGCCGCCTCTCCAGCAGCTATGTACTCGGCCGTCGTAGTAGAATCTACAACGGTCGGCTGCTTGAAACTCTTCCGGCTAAAAGCTCCACACGAACACGTACCCAGACTGAGTCCGCGAGTCATCCGGATCAGTCTGGAAACTAGCGTCGACGTATCCCGTCACCTCAAGCTCCTCATTGTTACCCCCGTATACCAGGAAGGCATCTTTTGTCCTCTTGAGGTACTTAAAGATCGTCTTCACTATTGTCTAGTGGTCCTCACCGGGGTTAGACTAGAATCTGCTAATGCGGGATAGAGCGTAAGAGACATCAGGTCTCGTGCAGACCATGGCGTACATGATGGATCCTACTACAGATGCATAGGGGATCCCACTCATGTGCTTCAGCTCATCAGGTGTTGTGGGGCACTGAGTCTTGCTGAACTTAACTCCATGTCTGATGGGGAGGAATCCACTCTTGGATTCGTGCATCGAAAATCTCTTCAAGATCTTGTCGATATAAATGCTCTGACTCAGGCCAAGGATCCTCCTCGGGCGATCTCGATAAAATTCTTGATCCCCAGAATATATGTAACGCCCCAAGATCCGGTTCTCCGAATCTTAGTCGTCACGCGATAAAATACAAGTATCGATAATACATATACGAAGATACATATACGAAATAGTTATGAAACACCTCGAGCGTCCTCGAGTGTATCATAACTATACTCGCACAAAGTCAACACCTTTAGTTTAGGCGTCCCTAACTTAAAGGTGATTGCACAAGTAAGTAAACCAGTTCTAAAACAATTCCATCAAACATCCTTTGAAAATGAAGCAAGTAACTCATAAATAAATACCATAATGGTGAGGCATAACGCCACCTCACCGAGTGCTTTACAAAATAAAGTAATAAACCGGATAATGAAAAGCAGTAACAAAACAGGTTACGACTCAACAGAGTCTACAACAGCCGACCAAACACCACTGGCAAAGACACGTCGACACGACACGCCCCCAAGCTCCCAGTCAAAAGATCTAAACGCATCCATAACCTGCACAAGTTGTAGGGGTGAACACGCTACCTCCAAGACTCAAACATCGCACATACACAAGATGATAACAATGCAAAAGTAGTTGTATAACATAATTAACTACACCCTAGGGTAACCGATTTCAGCCCAGGGAATCCACCCTTGCCTCGGTTCACCCTCCCTTAGGTAAAGGTAACCGATCTCGATCAAGGGAGTCCACCCTCAACTCGATTCACCTTACACCTAAATAAAGGCAACCGATCACAACTAAGGGAGTCCACCCTCAGCTCGGTTGACCTTTCCCACAAAGATAAAGGTAACCGATCTCGATCAAGGGAATCCACCCTCAACTCGGTTTACCTTACACCTAAATAAAGGTAACCGATCACAACTAAGGGAGTCCACCCTCAGCTCGGTTGACCCTTACCACAAATAAAGGTAACCGATCTCGATCAAGGGAATCCACCCTCAACTCGGTTTACCTTACACACCACCTGTAACACAAGTATCACACCATACTCATGCAGAAAACATACTAGGTGCAAGACGGAATAAATCATCGTCTGAAAAGCAAATAATATAATACCTGGCACAATCCCATGCATACAATCAGTTCAGAGTTATACTAAACTAATTCACCCAACATTATCATGCAAATCTCACTATTCGCATATAATCACACCAAGCATATTCACGCCACTACCATAGTGCCAAATCATGCTCACACATATATATACACACATATATAATCAAACAAAGGCATCAAGCCATATAGTCTAGGTAGCTATGTCCCCCTACCTTAGGAAAGCTCCACGTACGCTCCTAGCCTCCCGCTCGAGCTATTCACGACTTGCCTTTCCCGCGAGCGTCAAAATCAACTAATAATTATATTCAATAATTAAAAACTCAAACAGACTCCGAAACGAATGCAATAAATTTACAAGTGTACTCCAACAAGTTCCTAACACTTGGACACACTTCAAATTAATCAAAGTAGCCAAAATGGGTCCGGAATGACCCATTTTTCCCGAAACACCCAATCTGCCCGGAAACGAGTTTTTGACCCTCGGGACTCCGAAAATTACGAAACTTGTTTCTAAACTCCTCATTTAATATTCTAAGACCAATGAAATTAACGGAATCGAATTCCGACACCCGAGCGTTAAAATACTTCAATTAAAGTTATTGGTGGAAAAACCGTCTTTCACAATTTAAATTCGGAAATTATCAAATACGCAAGTTATCGACTCGGGGGTCACCCGGGACCACCCGAACTCACAAAACCCGAGCCCCGGGCTCGTGGGCCCCACACAAGCCACCACATTAATTCTCGGGAAACAAAATCGAGCTACGGGATTTACTTCGAATCTGTCCAGAGACAGATTCGGCAGAATAATCCACTTCCCGGACTTGCAGCTCCAAATCCGTGGCTCGTCTGGAAAACACGTAAACATGAAAGTTGAAGCTCTGCCAGTCCTCTACAAACTTCATGTTTTGCTCGGAACCAAGTTCGAACGGGAACGGCTCCGTCCGGAGCAAAAAAGATTGTCCGTCCGGCTGGACAGATTCAGCGGTTCAGTCACTTCCCGGGCTTCTAGCTCCCAAACCGTTGCTCCTTTGGAAAAACTCACAAGATGAAGGTTGAAACACTTCGAGTCAGCGTTCCATGGCCACCGGAATCAGCCACCAACGTTGCCGGAGCTCCGGCGACCCTCCGGTCACCGGAATTTGTTCAAATTTGTCTTAAAACATGCCTAATCATCTCTAGTGTCTAACTAAACTTAAAACAACACATTTCTACTTAAAACCCACGAACCAAACTACTCCAAATCGAAAAGAGAACCATACCTCTTGTAGTCCTCGATGCCGGGATTCCGAATACGAAGAAATCTCGAAGAAACGACGGACGGATTGACGGGAAATCCTCCTTGCTTGGCCGGGCCCTCCTTCTCCTTCCCTCTTTCTCTTTCTCTTTCTCTTTCTCTTTCTCTTGGTTGTTCTCGGATGAAATGGGAGCTCCCCCTCCTTATAACAACACATTTTATTTAATTAATTACTTAATTAAATAAAATAAAAACCCAAAAATCACCCTTTTTCCTCTTTCCCAACATCACCAAACCCCACACACAACAAGTCACTTCCTTGTCCCCTTGATACCTAACCCATCAATCACATCGGTCACCTTTTCCACCAACCGAAAACGGATCAGATTTCCCAAAATCGGACGTTTCGGACCCTGAACGGGCACTTTTATCGAGATTTCAGCAAAATCTCCCGAGTGACTTAAAATGGGCTAACTAAGAATACTACATCGACCATTTTGCGATTCGGGACTTAACAAGTCCAGAATCGCCCAAAACGTCCTCGGTTGACTTTTCCGGCAATAAGTCAATCTAAGTCAACTTTCCCCGAATGGGTCACGAAGTGGTCTTTAGTCGCCCTGAACTTAGTTTGGTCAAAAATAACGTCATCTTATGTCCAAAACAACTCTCGGGGTCAGGTTCAGACTCGATCTGGTCACTATTCAAAAAATTTGAATTTTCCCAGATTTTAGTCTAACTGCCCGGGAGAGGTCCTTACAATATACGCGGCCTCGCCTATGTTCTTCATCTCGAAACACTTCCCCAACCAAGCTTTTGTGTCTTGCATGGTGGGGATGTCGTTTCCGATGAGGAGTATGTCATCGACATATAGCACTAAGAATACGATTTTACTCCCATTTTCCTTCTTGTACACGCAAAGTTCATCTTCATTTTGCATGAAACCAAATTCTTTTATGGCTTCATCGAAACGACGATTCCAACTCCGAGAAGCCTGCTTCAATCCATAAATGGACCTCTACAGCTTACAAATCTTTCCTACATTCTGTGGATCGACAAAACCCTGAGGTTGTGTCATATACAAGTCCTCAGTTAGCTTCCCGTTGAGGAAAGCAGTCTTGGCATCCATATACCATATCTCGTAGTCATTATATGCAGCTAAGGCGAATAGAATGCGGATTGATTTGACCATGGCCACTGGCGGAAAGTTTCATCATAATCTACTCCTTGTATTTGTCTGAAACCTTTTGCAACCATTCGGGCCTTGTAGGTCTGAGGAACTCCATCCATGTCATGCTTGATCTTATAGATCCATTTGCAACTGATGGTCTTAACACCAGGGGTTGGATCCACCAAGTTCCATACTAGGTTGTCGTGCATGGATTTAATCTCCTCCTTCATGGCTCTTAACCATTTCTCAGAATCACAACTCCCCGTGGCTTCTTGAAAGGTAGTTGGATCATCAGAATCAACGATCTCCAAGTCACCATCTGACGGGTGCCTGACGTGGCCTTTCAGAACGCTGTGGGGGCTTCAAGAACTATGTTAGGCACCGCATGTGCCTCTTTGTCTAGCTCAAGTTCCACCTCTACACTTTCTAAGTGGGAATCCCGAATTTTTTCAAGATGCACAATTCTCCCACTTTCTGTTTTGAAGAAGAATTCTGTCTCCAAAAAGACATCTTTGTGGGAAAGAAATACTTTGTTCTCTTCAGTTTTGTAGAAGTAGTATCCAAAAGTTTTTTCGGATATCCTACGAAAACACATTTGTCAGATCGTGGTTCGAGCTTGTCCGTCATGAGGCGTTTGACACAAGCCTCGCAACCCCATATCTTTAGGAATGACAACTTGGGAAGTTTCTCACTCCATACCTCGTATGGTGTTGTCTCCACTTCCTTCGTAGGTGTCTGGTTCAAGATGAACGTAGATGTCTCAAGAGCGTATCCCCAAAACGATACGGGGAGATCTGTCTGACTCATAATAGAGCGAACCATGTCTAGTAAGTTTCGGTTCCTCCGCTAAGACACACCATTCAGTTGAGATGTTCCAGGGGAAGTTCACTCAGACAATATCCCACACTCTCTTAGGTGGTCGATGAAGTCTTGGGTCAAGTATTTTCCACCTCGGTGTGATCGAAGTGCTTTAACTTTCTTCCCAAGTTGATTCTCAACTTCAACCTTATACTCTTTGAACTTGTCAAACGAGTCAAACTTATTTCTTATAAGATAGACATAACCATATCTACTGTGATTATCAGTAAACTTGATAAAGTATCTGAATCACCTTCTAGATTGTGTACTTATGGGTCCACATACGTCTATGTGTATCAGGCCCTACAAGTCTCCCGCCCTCTCACCCTTACCGGTGAAGGGCGACTTCATCCTCTTGCCCATCAAGCAAGATTCGCACCTATCAATTTGTCTGAATTCAAACGGACTTTACAGTACACTTATGTAGCCCAGATGGAAGTGCCAAAACTGAGTTTCACTCGATTCATCAACCTTTAGCATATTGGTATTTACATTGTAAGTTTTCAAAACATAGAGACCATTAACAACTGTCGCTTCCCCATATCAAACATTCTTTCTATAAAGTTTAAATAAACCATTATCAATCGTAAAATTAAAACCTTCAACGTGCAAAAATGAAATAGAAATAATGTCTTTACGGAAAGTCGATACACAATAAACATTATTCAATATCAAAAGAAGTCCCAACGGGAGACTGAGACGAACGATCCCTACGGCTGTTCCCACGACACTCTTTCCATATGCAACCCGTATCTTCGCTTCATCCCCAGCCAAACCTTGGCTACTTTTCAGCACCTGCACATCAACACAAATGTAAGATTGCGATCCAGAATCTAGCACCCAGCAAGAATTAGTAGACATGTTTACTTCAATGTAGTAAATACCTAGCGCCGGTACCACCGGCCTTCTTCTACTCCTCCAGGAACTTCTTGCAGTCCCTCCTCTAGTGACCATGCTGATTGCAGAAGAAGCAAATGGCGTCCTTCACATCCAACTTGGCCTTGCCTTTTCCCTTGAGCGTATACTTGCCCTTTTGGACCATGGGACCCTTTCATTTTCCCTCAGTCGGTGTGGAAGACTTGACCAAGCTCCCACTAGCTTTCTTGAAGCTAATGCCCCTTTGTTTACCTTATCACCTCCTTGGGTTTACCCTTGAGGTTTATCTCAGCCAAGATGAGCATCTCGTGGAGCTCTGCGATGGTCTTGTCCATGTCATGCATGTTGTAGTTCATGATGAACCCATCATACATTGAAGGGAGAGTTGACATGCCCATGCCGACATTCAACTCATTAGTAAATTGGACACCGAGTCGGGCAAGGGGCCCGAATTGACCCTTCATTTTCAGAACGTGACGGCTAATTGCCTATCCTGATGGCATCTTAGTGAACATCAAACCCTTGAAGGATTTGAACCTTTCGGTCCTAGCCCGTTCTTTGAACATCTCCTTGAGTTGTTCCATGATGGAAATGTCTGCACTAATCTTCATCAATTGTTTTTGGATGTCAGGTTCCATCGTGCTCAGCATGATGCATCCCATGTCGAGCGAGTCGTTGAGGTGCTTTTGATGAGAATTCACAAAACTCCTCGTGGAACCAGCAGCTTGCTCAGGGGTAATGGGCACGTCAAGCACATATTCCTTCCTCTCGTGTTTGATTAAAATCCTCAAATTACGCTCCCAATCGAGGAAGTTCGCACCACTAAGTTCCTTCTTCTCCAGGATTGACCTTAGTGACACGACGTTTGTTTGGCTCGCTGCCATAATCTACACAGATAAATAAATTAGATTTAGTTTCTGAACTTATATCTAAAGATTTGTTCCAAAACATTTTGATCATATCTAGGTTTGATCTTTATGGGGCCGGTCCATAAAGATCATGGTCTCATCCTAATGGTGAAGGTTACAACAATCAAATGTCATCTTCATCCATGGCGATGCTCCCACTGGCTATTTGACTTCTCCAAGACTCAATGCCTCCATCAATACCTCCATTGTGCCATCCTCGCGACTGCTTTTACAAATTTATCATCGGCTCGCAGGCCGGGTATAAATAGAGTACAAGTAAAAGCTATGATGCATTTCGCCGCGAATAATTTACAACCCAAGTACTTTCTTTAAAATGGCATATATATTTACAAACCGCCATATATATTTACAAACCAATTGAATGCAAATAAACAGTATCGTCTTGATGGGCTAGGCTATACATCATGTAAACTAACTAAGCATGTTGTAATCATATCATGTTATCAAACATAAATGTTGTCACACAATGCATGTTATCAATCACATAATAATTCAAATTTTAACCTTGTGATTTTAGTGCATCGATCTCACTCGGCACTGGAAAGTCCCGATCTAGAAATCCTAAGCCGAGACTCTCCATATTTTGAAATGAAAACTGAAAATCGGTTCTTCGAACCAATCGCAAGGATCTGGCCCTACCGCTAATTGATGTAATCACCTCATCGGCCGTTATGTTGAAACTCTAGTACATCGAGTAAAACCCCGAAGGTCGTTGGGCGATACAAAAAGTTCAACACAATGTGCCAACGACGTACCGCGTACATCAAACGACACAACAATAAGGTCCTTCGGTTTCTCTGGTCATTAATCTCGTGGAAACTCGAGACCTTACTTTATATCGATGGAAAAATATTTTTTTGAAATCTTATATAATCGATCAAAGCATTTTTGTCCATATCGAGGATCGAATATATTTATGGCATCAATACAAAATAAAATGATTCAAGTCGAATTCTCGATTTGCCTTAGGTCGAAATTTTGACTTAAACCGAACATCCCTTTCTGGCGAACCACATGATGTCGATCGACACCCTTTCAAGTTGACAGAGAAATCAAGGAGAGGTGTAGTTCGCCACCCTATGTGTCTCGATGGACACCCTCCTCGACCTGGTCAAATTTTTGGTTTTTCTCGAGCCCGATTCTTGACCTGATTTCACTTGGGTCGAGTGTCGACCCCCGAGAATGATTTGATGCATCGAAAACACCAATCCTAAGCCGAAATAACATTCGAGGATAAAGAAAAATCCTGCCTTTATCCAAAGAACGATCAAGGACGAATTTTTATCTAGTCACTTGGTCAAATCAAGAAAACAAGTAGAGATTCATGCATCATACAAGTATAACAAGAATCATAAATCATCAAGCATGCATTTTTATCACAAAATCATGCAAGATTGATTCGTCTAGAGAGCAACCATCCTCTCATACTACTGTTGGGGATTGACGGGTTCTAGGCGCAGCGGAAAACGAAATATAACCAGACGAAATTTTGACTTAAACCGAACATCCCTTTCTAGCAAACCACATGATGTCCATCGACACCCCTTTAAGTTGGCAGAAAAATCAAGAAGAGGTGTAGTTTGCCACCCTATGTGTGTCGATGGACACCCTCCTCGACTTGGTCAAATTTTTGGTTTTTCCCGAGCCCGATTCTTGACTTGATTTCACTTGGGTCGAGTGTCGACCCCCGATAATGATTTGGTGCATCGAATACACCAATCCTAAGCCGAAATAACATCCGAGGACAAAGAAAAATCCCGCCTTTATCCAAAGAACGATCAAGGATGGATTTTTATCTTGTCACTTGGCCAAATCAAGAAAAAAGTAGAGATTCATGCATCATACAAGTATAACAAGAATCATAAATCATCAAGCATGCATTTTTATCACAAAATCATGCAAGATTGAATCATCTAGAGAGCAACCATCCTCTCATACTACTGTTGGGGATTGACGGGTTCTAGGCGCAGCGGAAAACGAAATATAACCAGACAAAATTTTGACTTAAACCGAACATCCATTTCTAGCAAACCACATGATGTCCATCGACACCCTTTTAAGTTGGCAGAAAAACTAAGGAGAGGTGTAGTTTGCCACCCTATGTGTGTCGATGGACACCCTCCTCGATCTGGTCAAATTTTTGGTTTTTCCCGAGCCCGATTCTTGACTTGATTTCACTTGGGTCGAGTGTCGACCCCCGAGAATGATTTGATGCATCGAATACACCAAACCTAAGCCGAAATAACATCCGAGGACAAAGAAAAATCCCGCCTTTATCCAAAGAACGATCAAGGACGGATTTTTATCTTGTCACTTGGCCAAATCAAGAAAAAAAAGTAGAGATTCATGCATCATACAAGTATAACAAGAATCATAAATCATCAAGCATGCATTTTTATCACAAAATCATGCAAGATTGATTCATCTAGAGAGCAACCATCCTCTCATACTACTGTTGGGGATTGACAAGATCTATGCGCAGCGGAAAACGAAATATAACCAGACGAAATTTTGACTTAAACCGAACATCCCTTTCTGGCAAACCTCATGGTTTCGATGGACACCCCTTTAAGTTGGCAGAGAAACCAAGGAGAGGTGTAGTTCACCACCCTATGTGTGTCGATGGACACCCTCCTCGACCTGGTCAAATTTTTGGTTTTTCCCGAGCCCGATTCTTGACCTGATTTCACTTGGGTCGAGTGTTGACCCCCGAGAATGATTTGGTGCATCGAATACACCAATCCTAAACTGAAATAACATCCGAGGACAAAGAAAAATCCCACCTTTATCTGAAGAACGATCAAGGACGGATTTTTATCTTGTCACTTGGTCAAATCAAGAAAACAAGTAGAGATTCATGCATCATACAAATATAACAAGAATCATAAATCATCAAGCATGCATTTTTATCACAAAATCATGCAAGATTGATTCATCTAGAGAGCAACCATCCTCTCATACTACTATTGGGGATTGACGGGTTCTAGGCGCAGCGGAAAACGAAATATAACCAGACGAAATTTTGACTTAAACCGAACATCCCTTTTTGGCAAACCACATGGTGTCGATCGACACCCCTTTAAGTTGGCAGGGAAACCAAGGAGAGGTGTAGTTCGCCACCCTATGTGTGTCGATGGACACCCTCCTCGACCTGGTCAAATTTTTGGTTTTTCCCGAGCCCGATTCTCGACCTGATTTCACTTGGATCGAGTGTCGACCTCCAAGAATGATTTGGTGCATCGAATACACCAATCCTAAGCCGAAATAACATCCGAGGACAAAGAAAAATCCCGTCTTTATCCGAAGAACGATCAAGGACAGATTTCTATCTTGTCACTTGGCCAAATCAAGAAAACAAGTAGAGATTCATGCATCATACAAGTATAACAAGAATCATAAATCATCAAGCATGCATTTTTATCACAAAATCATGCAAGATTGATTCATCTAGAGAGCAACCATCCTCTCATACTACTGTTGGGGATTGACGGGTTCTAGGCGCAGCGGGAAACGAAATATAACCAAAAATCCCTTGCAAACACTAGATGAATCAATAAGTGCTAGAAACGAGAAAGCCTACCTCTTGTAGCGAGTCTCGAAACCAATCCAAGATGTGTCGTAAGGACCTGTACTCTATGAATACACACACGTGAGCTTGACCCCGAAGCGTTGAATCCTCCCGGAGATTACTAGATCCCCATAGAACCCTTCTCTCTCTCGGTTCTCTAACTCTCAATGGAAGAGCTAGAGAGGGTTTTGGGTGGATGTAGCTAATGTTTCTCAAGGCATGAGGAGCTCTCACCTAAAGGCCTCTATTTATAGGTTTTGGGTGGATGTAGCTAATGTTTCTCGAGGCATGAGGAGCTCTCACCTAAAGGCCTCTATTTATAGGTTTTGGGTGATGCCTAGAGTTTTGAACCCGTCAGATAGGGTTTTCAATTGACACCACCATGGGTCTGAGTGTCGATCGACACCCCACCTGCGACGTGTGTCGATTGACACCTCACACGTGGTCAATATTCTGAATCCACACTTAACCTATCTTTGGACTTCTAAAGTCCCACCGAGCTGCTTTAGTTCTCGCCTTTGGCGTGTGACCCTCTAGGCTCGTGACCCATTTGCAGATCGGCATGAAATATCATTTCACCCGATCCATCACCAGTGGCCTATAGTAAGATATAGTGATTACCCAATGTCCACGAGGTATCGATCAGTTCGATATTTCCTGTCATATGCATCACTAACCCTTTGTTTTCTTTAAGGCGTATACGATGGAGATGAGGCATAGAGCTGTCATCCTCATTGATTCGATCGAGTTCCTTGATCTAGAGATGACTGAGATGTAACTAGTGTGGCCGCACACTTCCTCAATCATGCTCATCAAGGGGCCCATAACTATACCTTTCACCACGTCTCACCGTAGGGAAACAAATCCCTTCGGACGCAACGTGCGCTCCCACTACAACCCGTCCAAGAGCCAACGATGTCAGTTATGAATACCCTGTTACAAGTAGCGTTAGGACTCTTCAAACTCATGGAGTGATGTGCATGTTAACGACTCGCTCTAAGGTCTTAAGGTTATGATCACACGACGACGGAGTATGCGTTACTGACTTAATCTATGCGCCATATGTAAGAGCTTGTGCCCTAGTCCAAGTCTTTTCTATGTAATCTTCTGTTTATCAATAAAAGGCATTTTCATTATTATTGTGTTGTAATAATGAGTCAAACGATAATTTTATCTAAAGACTTTGAGTGTGCCATCACTAATAGTAGAACCTTTAGATGCTATGAAATTATGTTTGACAAATCCCTAGTCGAATACTTATCCATAAGTGACTAGCGTGAGGATGACTTAAAATCAAGTTCTGCAGATCTAGGTAATGGGATTACCAAAGTCATATCACGACTATCACATGAGAGATGATATTGGATAACCCGACTTGGAGTATGGCGAATAGATTAAGTCACTAACGCATACTTCGTCGTCGTGTGTTCACTTTCTTAAGACCTTGGAGCGAGTGAATCACATGCACGTCACTCCTATAGTTTGACATTATCCAACGCTGCATGTAACATGGTAGTCATAACGGGCATCGTTGGCTATTGAACGGATTGTAGTGGGAGCGCACATTACGTCCGAAGGGATTTGTTTCCCCACGGTGAGACGTGGTGAAGGGTATGGTTATGGGTCCCTTGATGAATATGACTGAGGAAGTGTGCAGCCACACCAATTGCGTATCAGTCATCTTAGAATTCAAGGAATTAGATCGAATACATGAGGATGACGGCTCTATGCCTCATTTCAATCTCATACGCCTTAAAAAAACAAAGGGTTAGTGATACAGATGACAGAGAGGAGATAACGAGCCGATCGATACCTCACGGACATTGGGTAATTACTATGGCTTACAAGAGATCACCAGTGATGGATCAGGTGAAATGACGTTTCATGCTGATCTGCCAATGGGTAACGAGCCTACAGGGTTGCACGCCATGAGCGAGAGTCGAAGCAACTCAATGGGACTTAAGAAGTCAATGATGGAACTACGGTGGAATACAATTGGGGACCACATGTGGGGTGCCGATAGATACCTAAGGGGTGTCGATCGACACACGTCATATGTGGGGTGTCGATCGATACCTTGGTGGTGTCGATCGGCATATAGACATTGGTGGTGTCGAAGAGGCATCTGGCTTCGACATCAAGCTCCCGCGTGTGCGAGACAGTATAGGACGGGTCTGGAAGACGTGTCTCTTGATCGGTTCATCTTACGCTCCAAGAGGTCAGAATTCGATCTTTCTTGACACATGATTCATCTAGAGATTGAATAATATCCTAGTCGGGATTCTCGATTTATATCCACTGCGCCAAACCCCGGTAATCCCTAACACCATACTCTAACTCGGATCATCCAATATCATCTTCCTGATGATATCCGTGATATGACTTTGGTAATATCATTACCTGTGATCAGTAGAACTTGATCATAAGACATCCTCAAGCTAGTCACTTATGAATAAGTATTCGACTAGGGAATGGTCAAGCATAATTTCATACTGTCTAACTGTTCTACTATTAGTGATGACACACTCAATGACTTTAGATGAAATTATCGTTTGACTCATTATTATAAAACAATAATAATGAAAATGCCTCTTTATTGTATAAGAGAAGAAGATTACATAGAAAAGACTTGGACTAGGGAACCAACTCTTACAAGACCGACCGTGTGGAAATCACCTTGATATGGGCTATGCTATGCACATTTTATATGCTTATTGGATATGACTCGTATTGAATGTTTTAGTTTATATGCATGAGATGTATGATATAATGTAATGAACATGCAAAGATTCAAACCGGTTAATAATATATTTGCATGTAAACTGGATCTTGAAACATCAATGCATGAGATGCATTTAGATGATTATACATTTAGATGATTCAAGAAGAACATTGTATGGGATACAATGCTAAGATTCAAACACCATCAAATCACAAGTAATTACGAGTCATGTGAGATACCATCTAAATGTCAACACTCGGATTGGCTCCCATCCCGTGGGTGTCGTGCGCCTTTGCGGAGCATCACGGGGATGCGGGTCTTGAGGAGTTGGTCAGTTTCATGTGGGTGTGTGCGCCTCCACGTAACAGTCACATGAGAACTGGGCCATAAGTTGAATTTGGTTGACTTGTCTACGATAGTTAGACAGGTCTGACCTAGGGTATTGGATAGGGCATGCCCTAGCCAGGAATTACATTAGATGTAATTGGAAGGGTTTTTCCTACCTACATATCCCGATTAGAACGGTGAGACTTCATTCACTTCAATCGGGTGAACCAAGGGTCATGATTATGATTCTATGGATTACAATCAATGATTGTGGTTTAATTCAGATCTTCAAAGACACGTTAAGTCATATTAATGTTCAATTTTTGTGATGCAAATCAAAACATGTGCTTAGTAAAAGAGATATATCCGTTGGAAGGATGAGATCTCTATACTGGTATAAAATTTAAGAAGGCTCACGAGTAAATAAAGAAGCAATTTTCTTTGACCAAAACAATCCCTAACCAGTTCTAACGCCACTAGAGCTCTTAGAGATGCATTCGTAAAGCACTCTATCTCTCTACTGATGTGGGTTAGGTTATGTTAGGTTGCAAGAAGACATGGTCTTCAAAAGGCAACATATGTGCATGATGAGTTCGTAGAGAACTGCAACATGCACAACATGTATAGAACCATTTCAGTGTTGCATGGGATGCTTCAAATTGATAAAATGAACATCAATAGTTGAAAAAAAAATGTTCTGATGGTCAACAAATGGTTAAGCTTTTTGGAAAGCTGGTGTTAACAAGGGTGGGACTCTTAAGTAAGTTTACAAGAAATTGAGAGTCATCCATGATCCAAAAGACTAAGGCTAATTCAAAACGCACGGGTGACGTTTGTATTTCTTAAATTAGTTTGGTCATAGGAAAGGGACTTGATGAGAAACTAAGATGAAAGAGGAGGATGTGCAGGGTCCACATTTTAAGTAACTTATGTTACTAATCTGTCTACTTCTGGACCACACATTAGATTTGTAGGATCTCAAAAGTAGAAGATGTTTGACCAATGGTGAGATGAACCTACGAGTAAGTAGCATCGTAACTAATAGGGCAGTTGTTGTAGTATTCATCGATTTAACTATGCCTAATGGGTTTAGTTTTGGCATTTAATAAATGTTAAAAATGTACCTGATTTTAGTAGGAACATGATTTTGGTTTCTTGTAGGACAAGAATGATATCTTGTCATTTCACAATGACATTCGTGATATCCACCGAAATAACACTTATTATGCAAAGAGATGAACCTACGAGTAAGCAGCATCATAACCAATGTGGCAGTTGATGTAGTATTCATCGATTTAACTATGCCTAATGGGGTTAGTTTTGGCATTTAATAAATATTAAAGATGTACCTTATTTTAGTAGGAACATGATTTCGGTTTCTTGTGGGACAAGAAAGATATCTTGCCATTTGAAAATGACATTCGTGATATCCACCGAAATGACACTTATTACGCAAAGAACTCCAAGAATTAGTAGTCACTATGTATGGGACATATATGATACTAACAAAAGATCAGTTTATAACATAATTGGAGAACGGCTAGAATCTGGTGATTCAAACCAAGTTCTAATATGACATTGTCCTTTAAGATCAATTAAACAAGAAAGGAATATCAACACATTACAAGTGTGGACTTTTAGGTTCGTTTGAATTCAATTTAAATTGATGGGTGCAAGCTCGTTTGATGAGAAAAAAATGACAAAGACCCATTTCACAGGAAAAGGTGAGAGGGCGAGTGATTCATTGGGTCTATTACACTCTAATGCACGTAGTCCCATAGCCATGAAAGGGTAAAGCTACTTCATCACATTTACTGTGGAATTCAGTAGATGTGGATATAGGGGTGTCCATATAAACCCGAAAACCAGGAAACCGACCGAAACCGAACAAAACCGAAACCGGAATAAATTTAAATTTAATGTACATTTGAATTTGAAATAAGTAAGACTTTTAACTATTATTGCATATGAATCAGTGTTATCTTTTTTTGTTCACTCACTAAACATAGTATAATTTTAGGTTCAAAAACCACATCTCCCTTTTTTTTCTCTTTGAAGCAAAATTTGCAAATGTGTGAATTTAAATAAAATAATTTTAATTTAACATTTTATTCATCTATTGAAATTACTTAACATGACTCAATAAATCATATTTAACCATTTGAAGAAAAAAGGAGAAAAATATGTATAAATATTAGTTATTTTAGTGTAGAGGTGTTAATCTTGAAGTTAGCTTTTGCAGGTTAGACTTGAAGAAGACAAAAAAAATTAATTTAATATACATATGAATTTGAAATAGGTGAGGCTTTTAACCGTTATCGTATATAAATTAATGTTACAATTGTGTGTTATCGCATAAATCGACATTTCGGAGTTAGGTGAAGGAGTGGGGACATCCAAAAATATTGTTCTCAGCGCAGAAAGAGCGAATTAGGGATATAGAGACCCATTCCTAAATCCGGTAAGGAAGGTTGTAGCGTTGGTTAATAAGATGACCCAACCCAAATTGCTACAATAGAAATTGTAGGCCTTTATGGCCGGAAAAGATTTTGACCACCAAGATATTAATATATTTTGATCGATTAACAGTTTCGAACCCAAAAATATAAGACAATTATATCGAATATATAATAAATATTTTGATTATATTATATAATGAAATTATGATACAAAATATAATTTTAGATGAGAAATAAATCATCACCCTTTTCTTTTTCTTTGAAGCAAAACTTGGGAATATATAAATTCGATTTTCAAATAATTTTGAAGTCTCACAGCGCCGAACTCCTACGGGTGTCGACGTCTGCGTGGTACTGGAGGCGTGGTCAGCTTGGTATGAGATCGACACCCGTAGGAGATCGTCGTCGTGAGACTTCGCCCAATTATAGCGAAACACACCCTAAATGTAGGGTACAACCCGGCATGCAATAAAAGATAAAAGACTCAATTATTTCAAATTCATATACATTAAATTAAGATTTTTTTTTCTTTTACAAGTCATGAAATTACCGGATTTAGGAATGGGTCTCTATATCCCTAATTCGCTCCTTCTGCGCTGAGAACAATATTTTTGGATGTCCCCACTCCTTCACCTAATTCTGAAATGTCGATTTATGCGATAACACACAATTGTAACATTGATTTATATACGATTACGGTTAAAAGCCTCACCTGTTTCAAATTCATATGTATATTAAATTAAGTTTTTTTTTGTCTTCTTCAAGTCTAACATGCAAACGCTAACTTCAACATTGACAGCTTTACAGGAAAATAACTATAATATCTATACATATTTTTCTCCTTTTTTCTTCAAATGATTAAATATTATTTATTCAGTCATGTTAAGTAATTTCAATACATGAATAAAATGTTAAAATTAAAATTATTTTATTTAAATTCACACATTCGCAAATTTGCTTCAAAGAGAAAGAAAAGAGAGATGTGGTCTTTGTACCTAAAATTATACTATGTTTCGTGAGTGAACAAAAAAAAATAACACTAATTCATATGCAATAATAAGTTAAAAGTCTCACTTATTTCAAATTCAAACGTGCATTAAATTTAGATATTTTTTGTCTGTAACAAGTAAAACACTAACTTCAACATTGACAACTTTACTCTGAAAAATAACTATTATATTTAAATCTTTTCCTATTTCTTTTCCTTTTAAATGATTAAATATGATATATTTATTTTAAACAATTTCAATAAACAAACAAAAAAGGTCGTAAAATTATTTGAATATAAATTCACATGTTTTCAATTTTACTTCAAAGGAAAATAGAAAGAGCTATATATTTTATGGGTGAACAAATAAAGGTAAATGTAATGATGGAACTTATTTTGTCATATATAATCAAATATTATTTGTAGAGGTCATCTAGAGATCCCAATAGATGAGTCTGACATTTAATGAGAAGAGTCATAGGTTTGAATCATGTTGGAAGGAATGTATAAAGTTTTAGGTATGCCACTCCGGTAAAAACCAACATTCAAATAGGAAAATAGGAATAGATGTCAGTCATTAGATGAGAAATGATCAATCACTCTTATAATTTACTAATTTGTGCTGAAATTTAATTCAATAACCATGATAAAGAGCAAATCTGTCATTCTACATTCACAAATTCTGCGTAGAAACCTTTCGAATTAGCAATTCTTGACGCGATTGATGGCGATTCGTCGCGATTCTAGGCGCGATGGATGGCGATTGGTCGCGATTCTACATCAATTGGTTGCGATTCTTCATCAAAAATACTGATTCATCACTCAATAAATAAATATTCAACAGTCGATCATGAAAATTATAATTATATGACTCTTCTTGATTTTTGTGTTGATCGAGCAGTCAATCAGTCATTGTTAATTGTTCTTTGTGATTTCTTAGCAATACCGTGATTTCACCCAATTATGTCAAATTCTGCAACATAATAAATTTGTTTGAAACATGATCCCGACATAGAGTTTTCCAAAGATTAGTGCATGATTTCACCAAATGTTAGCTTCTGCAATAGAATAAATGTCTTAAACATGTTCCGAATAGAGAGTTTTCCAATGATCAGTACATAATTTTAACAAATTCTGTCAAATTTTAGCTTCTGCAATAGAATAAATTTCTCTAAAACATGTTCCTGACAGAGAGTTTTCCAAACATCAGTGTAGGATTTTACCAAATTCGGTCAAAATTTACCTTCTGCAATAGAATAAATTTCTCTGAAACATGTTCCTGACAAAGAGTTTTTCAAATATCATTACATGATTTTACCAAATTCTGTCAAATTTTAGCTTCTGCAATAGAATAAATCTCTCTGAAACATTTTCCTGAAAGAGAGTTTTCCGTACCAGTTCATGATTTCACAAAAAAAAATCATAAGAAAAGAACATTGAAATATGTTTTGCAAACACCATTTCACCATGATTAGCACACTTCACATGTGGGGTGTCGATCGACACCCCACACGTGGACAACATTCCTATTTAATGCATATCCCTTGGACCTCTTGAGTCCCATCGAATTGCTTCGGTTCTCGCTTATGGCGTGTGACCCTGTAGGCCCGTGACCCATTGGCAGATCGGCGTGAAAAGTCATTTCACCCTATCAATCATAAGTGGTCTCTAGTAAGATGCAGTGATTACCCAATGTCCACGAGGTATCGATTCGACATCTCCTCTCTGTCACATGTATCACTAACCCTTTATTTTCTTTTAAGGCGTATGAGATCGAAATGAGGCATAGAGCCGTCATCCTCATGTATTCGATCTAGTTCCTTGATTTTCGATATGACTGATACGTATATGGTGCGGCCACACACTTCATTAGTCAAGCTCATCAAGGGGCCCAGATTCATACCCTTCACCACGTCTCACCGTGGGGAAACAAATCCTTTCGGACGCAATGTGCGCTCCCAGTACAGTCCGTCTAGTAGCCAACGATGCCCGTTATGACTACCTTGTTACAGGCAGCGTTGGAGCATGTCAAACTAATGAAGTGACGTGCATGTGAGCCACTCGTTCCAAGGTATTAAGGCAGTGATCACACGCCGACGGAGTATGTGTTGGTGACTGAATCTATGCGCCATACTCCAAGTCGGGTTTGCCAATACCATCTCCCAAATGATACCCGTGATGACTTTGGTAATCCCATTACCTAGATTAGCAGAACTTGATCTTAAGTCATCCTCACGCTAGTCACTTATAGATAAGTATTCAACTAAGGACTCATCAAACATAATTTCATAGCATCTAAAGGTTCTATTATTAGTGATGACACACTCAAATGATTTTACATGAAATTATCGCTTGACTCATTATTACAACACAGTAATAATGAAAATGTCTTTTATCGCTAAACAGAAGATTATATAGAAAAGATTTTGACTAGTGCACAAGCTCTTACATAGGAAGAGGTTACAGCTAATTAAGGTTATGTAACCTCCAAAACAGATTACCAAAAATAAATAAATTCTGTGAGTTATTACCGAGAAATATTAATCTTTCATAGTTAATCATGTTTAAAATAATATTGTGGTGAAATATAGTATAATTGTGGTTGCTATACAAGTTAATGAGTTTTTCTTTCTCTTTGAAGCAAAATTTAAGAACAGATGAATTTAAATTTGATATAAATTTTACCATCTTTTTGTTCTTTTATTAAAATTACTTAAAAAAATATCTAACCATTTGAAGAAGCTAAATTTTTTGTAAATATCATAATTATTTTTCAGAGTAAATTTGTTATTGTTGAAGTTAGTATTTGACTTATAGAAGATAAAAAATAATTATTTTATTGTACATGTGAGTTTTAAATAAGTAAGATTTTTAACTGCACATGAATCAGTGTTTTGATAGTGTTAGTGTTTGATTCTAACATATTGACATTTTCGTTATGAGGATAAGAGGGTGCATGGGTTAAACTGTGGGATAACCCAAAACATTGGACCTAACTTGAAAAGACTAAGTTAAAAATTTAGAAGCCTCTTTTCAAACTAGATTTGGCGAGTTAAACTTGGCGAGTTAGTGAGGCAACAACTAATACGATAGAAATCTTGGGCCTTAATAACTCAAAATTATTTTGACTTTCAAAAAATTAATAGATTTTGACCAATTAATATATTCTAACATGAAAATGAAATAATTATCGTCATATACACAATAGATACTTTTAATTATATTATATAGTTATGAAATATATGCATAACTTCTTCGTACAATATCTTTTTTTTGTTAACCCATGAAATATAGTATAATTTTGGCTAAGTTCTCACTTTTTTTTTTCTTTTTGAAGTAAAATTTTGTGAACATGTGAATTAAAACTTCCAATAATTTATACCAATTTTTTGTTCATTTATTGAAATTATTTAAAATAAATATGTCATATATAATTATTCGAAGAAGAAATAGAATATTTAGGTATTATAGTTATTTTTAGGGTGAATAAAACGAAATAATGAGTTTGATATTAATTTTCTTGATGATGAACAATGATTTACACTACTATATATACACTACACAAAGTAAAAAATCTTCTTACATATATGGCAAATCCAAATCATTCCATAAGACTAGGACGAGAGCTTGAGTGGGTCCATATTGTTTTACTTCTTCCTAAGATACCGTTAATACCCCTCGAAAAGCTCAAGGCCGGGACGAACTTGCAGCTTGTTGCGAAGAAGAGCAATGCGATCTTTAACGAGAGGTTTGGTGAATATATCAGCCAACTGATCAACAGAGGAGACATGACAAATCTTAAGGTCTCCAGATTCAACTTGTTTTCGTATGAAATTGAAATGCAAAGAAATATGGTTAGAACGTGTGCTGAGGACCGGATTCTTGCTCATAAAAACGGCACCCACATTATCACATAGCAGTAGAGGAGGATGACTGATAGGAGCCCGAAGATCATAAACAAGTTGTTTTAGCCACAACAATTCAGCAGCAGTATAGGCAAGCGATCGATATTCAGCTTCAGTACTGGAGCGAGCAACGACACGTTGTTTTCGAGAAGTTCAGCTTATCAGATTTGTGCCATGGAAGATGGAAAAACCATACTGAGAGCGGTTGTCATCACTGTCTGAAACCCATCCCGCATCCAAAAAAGCAAGAAGAGAAGTTGATGTCGTTGGTGTGAAATGCAGGCAGTGATTTAATGTCCCGTTTAGATGCCTTACAATTCTTTTAACCGCTTGCCAATGAAGAATAGTAGGGGCATGCATAAATTGGCAAACTCGATTTACAACATAAGCAATATCAGGACGAGTAATAGTAGCATATTGGAGAGAACTGACGACCTGCCGAAACAACTTTGGATCATGAAACAGATCTCCTTAGCGAACAAGCCAAGACTGAGGGTCAGCCGGAGTAGATACTGGGGTAGAGGTCAACATGTTGCTACGTGCTAGAACGCCCCCAATGTAGCCTTGTTTTGACAAAGCAATACCACTGTGACTTCTCTTTATTTCCAATCCCAAAAAAATGCGGAGCCCCAAGGTCTTTAAGTGCAAACACGTGATTCAATTGTGTGATGAATCGTTGATGAAGTGCCTCATTTGTTCATGTAATTATTAAATCATCCACGTACACAAGAATGTATATGACGACAGAGGGAGAAGTGTGAACAAACAAGAATATGTCAGACTAACAAGCACGAAATCAATGAGTGACAAGATAATTTTTTAGCTTGATAAACCAAGCTCGCGGGGCCTGTTTTAGGCCGTAAATCGCCTTGTGTAACCGACAAACATGATTAGGGAAATTTGGATCCTCAAAACCTCTTGGTTGTTTCATATACACCTCCTCTGACAAGTCACCATTTAGAAAAGCATTGTTGATATCGAGTTATCGGATGCACCAATAGTTGGAGAGAGCAATTGAGAAAGCCAACCGAATAGTAGTCGATTTGACAACGAGGCTAAATGTCTCAAAGAAATCAACACCCTTTTGTTGACTTAATCCTTGTGCCACTAACTGAGGTTTGTGACGTTCAATAGAACCATTAGAATGTCCCTTGATCCTGAAAATCCACTTACAACCAACAAGTTTAACATTAGCAGGACAAGAAACGAGAGACCAAGTGTTATATCTCATGAGAGCATCATATTCTGCTTTCATCGCATTTTGCCAAAATGTATGCTTAATGGCCTGAGAATGTGTGGGGCTCAATGTTAGGATCAAGGGAGAGAGTAGTGGTGAATGTCTTGGATTTAAGTGAGTTTGTATGGGGCGAGTGACCATAGAATGTTGATTGTTTTCATCGGGCCGATAATAGGAAGGGACTTGGTGAGCTTGAGTGGTCGTTGTTGTATGTGGAGAATGTGGGGAAGGTGGGTCAGGTAGAGGTATAATGGAACAAGGCGTCTGGTGGGCACATCGAAGGAATGACAGCGGCTTGCTCAAGAAGAGTTGGAGAAATGAGAAGCGAATCAGTAACATTAGGATGCTCGAATGATGTAGACTGAGAAGTAGCATACGGGAAGATATATTCATTAAAAATAACATGGCGTGAGACATAGATACGAGATGTGGGCTTGTGGAAACAAAGATATCCTTTATGAGATGCACTATAGCCAATAAACACACAAGGAAGAGACTGAAAATCTATTTTGTGAGCATTGTATGGTCTAAGAAATGGGTAACACAGACAACCAAATGATTTGAGAAAACCAGAATCTGAAAAAAAAAATTTTAAGTGCTTGGTAGAGAGATTGATAGTGGAGTGATGGTTCGATTGTGGAGATATGTAGCGGTTTTGAAGGCATGTTCCCAAAATTGTTCTGGTAGAGAGGATTGAGCTAAGAGTGTGAGACCTTTTTCAACGATTATACGATTTCTACGTTCAACTGTGCCATTTTGTTCTTGAGTGTGAGGACAAGAAAGACGATGAACAACTCTATATTTTTGAAGAAATGTGGAAATATTTCGGAACTCCCCTCCCCAATCAGATTGAAGGCTCTTGATATCACTGTCGAATTGTGTTTTTATCATCGTACGAAATTGCACAAATGTTGAAAATACTTGAGATTTATTGACAAAAAACAAATCCACAGAAATTTAGTGCAATCATCAATGAACAAAACAATATAACGATGCCCATTTATAAAAAATTGAGGATGTGCTCCCCAAACATCTGAATACACCAATTCAAATGGCTTAGTGGAAGCAATGTGAGATGTAGGAAGATGAAAACGATGACTCTTTCCAAGTTGACAAGAATCACAAACAAATTGAAATTTAGTTGAAGAAATAGGAAGTTTATATGAAGAAATTAAACGTCTCAAGAGAGACTCGTGAGGATGAGCAAGCCGTTGATGCCATTTGTGAAGAGATGTGCGAACTCCAGTGAGAGCCTTGGTGGATGTCGGTTTATTGGTGGTGGAAGGGAGCCGATACAAGCCACTTTTAACGTCCCCTCAAAGGATTGTTTTGCCCTAAAAATTCTTAACAAAACAATGAGTTGGCCAAAATTCCATGAATACATTGTGTTCACAAGGTAATTTAGACACACTAAGAAAGTTTTTTTGTGAGATTGGGTACAATAAGCACACTAGGCAATTTGTGATTCGGCAATTAACATGAACCAACATGAGAAATAGACAGATGATTACCATTTCCAACCTGAGAAATAGTAAGTTTATTGATTTCAGGAGAGACATTATCGGTGGCCCCGGTGTCGAAGTACCATGCAGGATCGACCACTGTTGATAAACTGTTGTGGTGGACTACATTAGCTTGCCTGGAATTGTCCCTCGGGTTTGGACGACGAGAAGGATAATCAGTTTGGTTTGACCGCTGCCAACAATTAATTGCCTCGTGGCCGGGTTTGTTGCATAGTTGGCATATAATGCGATGACGTCGGGGATCAACACCGTGGGAGACTGAGGAAGAACCATGAGCTCGATTGTTAGTTGATGGGGAAAACTTATCGTTGGAACGATGCACATTGAAAGCCAAGGATATAGGGAGTGACTGGGTTGGAGGTGGAATAGATGCTTGGCGAACAAGTTCATGTTCTAGACGAGCTTCTTCTTTGAGGAGTAGCCCAACAAGATCATCAACAGATACGATGTCTGCCTTCATCATGAACGATGTAGCGAATGGACCATTGGATGAATCGAGGCCATTCAAAATATGACCAATGAGATCTTCATCAAAAAGGGGATGGAGACTTTCCGCAAGAGAATTAGCAATGGACCGTTTTCGCTCGATGTAGTCCATCATGGTCATCGACCCTTTAGAAAGAGTTTGCAGCTAGACCTTCATGGCAATCCGACGGGCTCGAGTTTGAGCCTGAAAGGTTTTCTCAATATTTATCCATATCATTTGAGAAGAATTTGCACGAGCTACTATGGAAAGAGCACGTTCAGACAAGGTAGACTTTAGCCACAAGAGAACAAAGTAGTCACACTTTTTCCAAATAGTAAAATCAGGATTAGCTTCGGTAGTCACAACACCATTACTAGCAGTAATCGAACGGACCTCTACGGGTGGTTTGGCATCCTAAATATGGGCCTCAAGATCGAAAGTTTCAAATGTCGAAACAACGGTAGTTCGCCATAATGAGTAATTGTCTCTTTCCAAACGAATTTGGATGGACGGAAGTTGAAAATTGAGAGTAGAAACGGTGGCACTTGCAAGAGCAAGGAGCTGGGAGTTTGCGTTGCTACCAGCCATATGAAAATTAGAGGGAAAAAATTGAAATCTCTAATACCATAAAACGAAACAATGAGTTTGATATTAATTTTCTTGATGATGAACAATGATTTACACAGCTATATATACACTACACAAAGTAACAAATCTTCCTAAATATATGGCATATCCAAATCATTTCATAAGACTAGGACGAGAGCTTGAGTGGGTCAATATTGTAATACTTCTTCTTAAGATAAAGTTAATAGTGAAGATGTCAACTTTAAGTTAGTGTTTGACTTGTAAAAGATAAAAAAAAATATCTTAATTTATCGCGAGAGCTAGTGGGAGTGTCGCCAAGGATGAAGAAAACTTGTATAGTTGAAATCTTCACCCTTAGGATGTGACCCCGATCATTATGGACTGGCCCCGTAAAGATCGAATCTAGTTATGGGCTTAGGCTATACATGTTTAAATTGTGCTTTTAGAACTGCATGATTAGTAATGTATGTTTATTTTATATGCATGAAATCATGCTAAGTTTAAACGACTATATGTTTTGCATGTCTGAAATTGGTTAAATAACGTAAACTTGAACATACAAAACTAAGTGAAGCATGAAACATATCATCGTACCCGGTACAGATGAACAGTTGTCATGTAGAGAATGTACTAGGTACATGTCTCGCAAAACTTGATCATATCGCAATGAAATTGAGTCATGCGATGATGCTATCCAATTTTGACACTCTACATAACTGCGTGACCACGAACGTCGTGAGCGTTAGCAGAGCGTTTGTGGAAGCGAAGCTAGTAAAGGTGGACGTTTTTGTTTGGGGCGTAGATGTATTAGTTCTCGCCAGTTCAAGTTCTGGTCCATAAGTCGTTAATTGGTTGACTCAATTAGGCCATGAACGTTGTGTGCGTTAGCAGAGCGTTCATGGAAGCATTGATAGAGGATGCGGAGAGATTTGGTTGGGACGTAGATGCATTAGCTCTCTCCAATCAAGATCTGGTTCACATATATGTGATTGCGCCGACCGAGAGCATCAGACAGAAGAATGCCAATGTACTTAGTACATATGTTTTGGCCAAGACTCACACGTGGTGTGATTGGAAAGTATTCCTACCTACATAACCTAATTGAAGCGCTGATGCATTAGCTCACTTCAAGAGGGTGAATCAAGGGTCTTGGTTCTTGATAATTGCGAAGGATCAAAATGGTCAAGGTTTTGCAACAAATCTTCATAGATAAATTCAGAGTTTAACTTGAATTTATTGATATGTTTAGACAATGGCAGCAAGCCAAGAACACACGTTGTCACTAAGGTCGTTCCTTGAAAAGTAGGAACTTAGTGGAACGAACTTCCTCGACTGGGAGTGTAACACGAGAGGATGGAATGTTTCCTTGACGAGCTCATTTCTCTGTGTCAGTTGTTGGTTTCGCGAGGAGTGTTATGAATGCCCACCAAAGGCAATCTAACGACTCGCTCGACGAGGAACGCATCATGCTAGGCACAAGAGGGGCATTAGCTTCAAGAGACTTAGAGGGAGCTCGGTCAAGTCCTCCACACAGACTGATGGAACAAGATAGGGTCCCAAGGTCCATAAGGGCGAGTCCAAGCCTCAAGAGGGTAAGGACAAGGCCAAGTTGAACACGAAGGACGTCGTTTGCTTATTCAGCAATCATCGTGGTCAATGGAGGAGGAACTGCAAGAAGTTCCTAAAGGAGCAGAAAAAGGCCAGTGGCACTGGCGCTTCAAGTATTTACTTCATTTAAGTGAATCTGTCTACTGATTCTGGCTTATTGCTGGAAACAGGCTCGCAATCACACATATGTGTTGATGTCCAGGCACTAAAAGTAGACGAGATTTAGCTGAAGATGAAACAGACATACGGGTTATGGACGACGAGAGAACCCTGGCGAAATCCGTAGGGGTCGTTTATCTCAGCTCCTTGTCGGAACTTCTACTGAAATTAAAATTGTGTACCGACTATCCGTAAAGACATCATTTATGTTTATGTATTCAACGCTAACAGTTTTAATGTTACCATTGATAATGGTTTATTCGAACTCTGCAGAAATAATGTGTGTTATGGTACTACAACACTTGTTAAATGGTCACCATGTTTTGAAAACTAGTGACATTAACGAGCGTTCGATACACAATGTAAATACCAAAATGCTAAAGGTTGATGAATCGAGAATAACTCAGTTATGGCACTTGCATCTAGGCCGCATAAGCAAGAGACGACCATCAGCACTTCGCAAGTGTGGACTCTTAGGTCCGTTTGAATTTGATCAAAATGATAGGTGCGAATTTTGCTTGATGGGAAAGATGGCGAAGTCGCCCTTCACCGGAAGGGGTGAGAGGGCGGGTGACTTGCTACGCCTAATACACTCCGATGTATGTGGGCCTATAAGTTCACATGTCAAAAGAAGATTCAAATACTTCATCACATTTACTGATGATGTCAGTAGACGTGATTATGTCTATTTTATGAGACATAAGTCGGACTCGTTTGTCAAAGTTCAAAGAGTTTAAGACTGAAGTTGAGAATCAACTTGGGAAGAAAGTTGAAGCATTTCGATCGCATCGAAGTGGCGAATACTTGACCCCAGACTTCATCGACCATCTAGGAGAGTGTGGGATATTGTCTGAGTTGGCTCCGCCTTGAACACCTCAATTGAACGGTGTGTCCGAAAGGAGAAACCGAACCTTGTTAAGCATGGTTCGCTCCTTGATGAGTTAGACAGATCTCCCCGTATCCTTTAGGGGATACGCTCTTGAGACAGCTGCATTCATTCTGAACCAGGCACCTACGAATGTGGTGGAGACAACACCATACGAAGTGCGGAGTGGGAAACGTCCCAAGTTGTCGTTCATCAAGATTTGGGGTTGCGAGGCTTATGTCAAACACCTCATGGCGGACAAGCTCGAACCAAGATCTGACAAGAGTATCTTCGTATGGTACCCGAAAGAGACTTTTGGGTACCATTTCTACAAACCCGAAGAGAACAAAGTATTTGTTGCTCGGAAAGGTGTCTTTTTGGAGATGGAATTCCTCTCCAAAACAGCAAGTGGGAGGACTGTGCATCTGGAAGAGATCCGAGATGGCATGTCTGCTGAGAATCCTGAAGAGTTTTGGGATCCCCACTTAGACAGTGTTGAGGTAGAGCTTGAGATGGAACAAGAGGCACATGCGGTGCCCAACATAGTTCATGAAGCCCAACGACGTTCTGAAAGGCCTCGTCAGACACCCGTCAGATCAAGAAGTAACTGAGGGTGGTGACTTGGAGATTGTGGATTCTGACGATCCGACATCCTTTCGAGACGCCATGGGGAGTTCTGATTCTGAGAAATGGTTAAGCATTATGAAGGAGGAGATGAAATCCATGCATGACAACCAAGTTTGGAACTTGGTGGATTCAACCCCTGGTTTTAAGATCATCGGTGGCAAATGGATCTTTAAGATCAAGAATGACCCTCGACGAAACTTTTGTTACCACGATCGTCGCGTGCCCTAGCAGCACGTTCGTGGTAGTGAAACTCGAAGAGGTGGACAGTTCTTATTTGGGGCGCAGAAGCATTAGCTCTCTCCAAACAAGTTCTGGTCCGCACGTCAACAAACTTGACATGGATTGAGTTCCTCATACCAGTAAGGCCCGACTGGGTGCGAAAAGTTTCAGTCAAATCCAAGGAATGGATTGTGATGAGATTCCCTCGCCAGTGGCCGTGGTCAAATCAATCCGCATTCTACTCACCGTAGCTGCATATCTGAGTGATGTGGCAGTTGCATGTCAAAACCACATCCCTTGATGGGAAGTAAGACGAGGACGTTTACGTAACGTAGCCTCAGGGTTTTTTCGATTTACAGAATGCTGGAAAGATTTATAAGCTGCAGAACTCCATTCAAAGATTGATGTTGTCTTCTCGGAGTTGAAATCTTCATTTCGATGAAACCATTGGTTTCATGCAAAAAGAAGATGAACCTTGTGTGTACAAGAGGGAAAATGGGAGTTTAGTCGTATTCCTAGGTTCTATAAGTCAATGACATACTCCTTATTAGAAACGACGTCCCCTCAAACTGCAAAAGCTTGCCTAGGGAATTGTTTCGTGATGAAGGACCAATACAAGGCCGCCTGTATCCTAGGGATCAAGACTTTATCGAGACCGCTCGAGGATGATACTTTGGATGACTCACAACACTTGGAGATTTGCGATGCACGAATACAAGAAGGGATTCTTTCCCAATAGATATGGCATAAAGCTCAACAACATTCAGGGTCGCACAGGAGCTGATGAGCTGAAGCACAAGAGATAGATTCCCTATGCATCAGCATTAGGATTCATCATGTATGACATGCGTTGTACGAGATCTTATATCTCGTATGCCCTTTCCTGCATAGGCAGATTCCAGTCTAACCCCGGCGTGAGCCACTGGACATCTATGATGACGATCATGATGTACCTGAGGAGGACAAAGGATGTCTTGCTGGTCTACAGGGTTAGAAATGAGAAACTGGAGGTGACGAGATACGTCGACGCAGTTTCCAGACTGTTCCGGATGATTCGTAGAGTCAGTCTGGGTATGTGTTTGTGCTTAACGGTGGGGCTTTAGTTAACTGGAAGAGCTTAAAGCAGCCGCTCGTTGCTGGTTCTACGGCAGAAGTCGAGTACATATATGCTTAAGAGGCGGCAAAAGAGGCTATTTGGATCCGAAAGTTGATGACCAGACTAGACGTAATTAAAAACCCGTCCACACCGGTGAACTTGTGCTACGACAACACTAGGGCCATAGCACATGCTGATGAGCCTAGGACGTATGCACGATCCAAATATGTACTGTGGCAGTTTCACTTTATTTGAGAGTTCGTTGATATTCGAGAATTCATCGATCAAGGTGAAATGAAGATTTGAAAGATTGCGACAGAAGATGATGCAGCCGATTCATTGACCATGTAAGGTCAATGGGTTTACGATGGGATTTAGATTGGAGTTAAGGGAAAGCTGGATATTGTAGGATCCAGTGCCCTAGTCTAAGTCTTTACCATGTAATCTTTTATTTTCTGTTAAGCAATAAAAAGGCATTTGCATTATTATTTTGGTGTAATAATGTATCAATCTATAACTTCATCTAAAGTCGTCAGTGTTTACACAAGGACAGCAGAACCTTTAGATATCATGAAGTTATGCTTGATGGATCCCTAGTCGAATACTTATACATAAGTGACTAGCGTGAGGATGACTTACGATCATGCTCTGCTACAGATATCGTCTGGGAGACGATATCGGATGACCCGCAGTGGAGTATGGCGCATAGATTAAGTCACCAACGCATACTCCGTCATCGTGTGATTATTGCCTTAATACCTTGGTGTGAGTGGCTCACATGCACGTCACTCCCTTAGTTTGACATATACTAACGCTGCCTGTAACAAGACAGCCATAACGGACATCTTTGGCTATTAGACGGACTGTAGTGGGAGCGCACATTGCGTCTAACGAAGAATGCTGATCTTAAAATCAACCAAAGGGGGAGATTGTAGTTACGACGTTTTGGTAATTGGCTTATTTTTAAGGAACTAGAAAAGATGTCAGAAAGAATGTCGGAACATCGTATGCGACATCTTGGATGACATTATTGGCGATATCTCGGCTGACATCCTCTTCGACGCAAAACATGAAAGTCTCTTTCCTTCATAAAGTACAACTACAATTAGGACTTGTGAAAGTTCCAGCGCGTCTCCGATTCTAGAAAGAAGAAAGACGGTGACAAAGAGGAAACCCATTAGGATTAGTACTAATACTTGATTGCTATAAAAGCTCAGGCTACCCCCTTAGCAATCGTGTGGTCTTTTATTGTTTCCTAGCAATAATTTACAGAGCTCTTAGACGTGAAGGCTTGCAGGTTGAGAGGCTGTAGATTGTGCTAAGGATATTGTGTATCACCTTAACTATCGAGAGTTAGGTGATTGAGGGTTTACTGATCGCGTGAGTGAAGACTGCACGCAATCAAAACGTTCAATGACAACTTGAACTGACAGAGTAAGGCGATTGCTCGAAGAGTGGAATCAAGACCGCGTCTTGGATTTGGGGGGAGACCCTGAGATAGGTTTGCACTTGTAACAGTAGCATAAAGTATAGATCTTGTGATAATCATAGGTACTTGTATGTTTTGACGTATTACCACATAGTGAAACCTTTCCACTAGGTTGAGAGCCCCCAGACGTAGGTGATGTTGCACCGAACTGGGTAAACAATTTGCTATATCTTTGTTTATTACGCTTGATATTTACTGTCCTTCATTATTTACGCCAGTTGTCATACACTGTGTTATAGCATTATACGTAAAATTGTGTGTGACATCTTGCATAACTATCTGATCAAAATTTCAACTACTCTCTATTATCAAACTTTCGCATGTCACTACCCTCTACTTTTTTTAATTGCATGTCATCATTGTAAGGTTTCATTTAGTTGTACCGTCCATCACAGAGTTAAGTTTGATGTAAAATGTCCATAATACCCTTATATTTAAAAAATTCAAATATTAAAAAAAAACTATCTTTTGAACTTTTTTAAAAATATATATATTTTATCAGATAAATAATAAAACACTAATTTCAAAATTATTTATTTTTAAAAATGGCTTTTTAAAAGTGTTTTTTTAATTTTAATATTTTTAAAAAAAATTATTTAAAAATAATAATATTCAAATCAGTTATTATTATTTATTCCATAAATTTTAAAAAAAAAATTTGAGCAAATGATTTTTTTTAATTTTTTAAATATAAGGGTAATTTAGTCATTAGTAAAATTTGAAACTGAAATATTTAAATGATTAAAATACCCTTGTATTTGAAAAATGAAAAAAAATCATTTTTTTAACTTATTTTTTTAAAAATTATTTTATGGAATAAATAATTAAAAAATGATTTGAATATTATTTATTTAAAAATAATATATTAAAAATAAAAAAAGTTGTTAAAAGCTGTTTTTTATTTTTAATATTTTTTTGAAAAAACCATATTTTTGAAAAAAATAATTTTAAAATCAGTTTTTTATTATTTAAAATGTTCAAAATACATTTTTTTAAAATTTTTTCATATAGGGGTATTATGAACATTTTATATCAAACTTAACTCTGTGATGGAAGGTGCACCTAAATGAAACTCTACAGTAGTGACGAGCAACTAAAAAAGTAGAGGATAGTGACGTGCTAAAGCTGCATTGTATAGAGTAGTGATAAGCAATTTCCCAAAAAATAATATTGGCCTTTATAACTTGCAGAAAGTCTAAGTTGGACCGTTAATTTTGCATTTTTTTATGTACGAAAAAAATTGCAAGAAGTAATTGTACAAATTAGTCAGAACTATTAGTTGAACTAATATATACCGCTAAATATTAGTCATGTAAAAGATTCAACAAACCAAATGGTTGGACATGAGTGAGAGTGATTTTTGTTGGAAATAATTATTTAATAGGGCCACACATGTAAAATATGTGTTGGACTATCATATAAATTGGCCAAATAAAAGTGATATGCATAATTAATAAACGTTTGACCTTGTGGATATAATTGTTATGAGAAAATATGTGTATATGCTATCGAAGTATTTTATGATTTGATAAGAGGTCAAATCATAAACATCATAATTAGTTATATGACATAATATAATTAGGGTTGGGTCCCAAATAACACACACTAAGCATTAAGTTATTCTCTAATCCCTTTGCAGAAAATTATTGAACGGTGCTTTCTAGTGTGACTCTTTGAAAATCACCTTAGTCTAAGGTTTTCAACACGATGAATCCAAGTACGCTTTCGTTATCGATTCTCTAAACATCAATATGTGTTTTGTGTACGAGTATCGCGTTTAATTATAAACATGATATTGATTTATATAAATAAATATGCATATTTCATATATATTTTGATTAAATCTCATCAATTGATATCAGAATTACTCATGTTTTTAGAGATATGTAGTTATTTATTTATTTTGATTCATGCTTTTGATGATTTTATCATTATAAAATTGTTGAATATGAACTATTGTCTGTTTATTTTTTTATTATGCTCTGATCATCAATTTCGTGATATTTAGATTATAGCAGATATGGTTTGAGAAACTGATGTACTTTTCTTTTTTTGTTTTGTTTTGTTTTGTTTTGTTTCTCTGAATCTGTTATAATTTCTTTTGGGTTTGAAGTTAATGTTATTGATGATTGTGTATATCACAATTTCAGCGGGAGTATATTCATTTTTCTGGTTTTATATGTTGATGATATATTACCTGCCTCAAGTTGCGAGATTTTGTCACATGTTGCAAATTGTTGAATGAGTTGAAAAACCACTCAAGTTGTTTTGTAACAATAATTCTACATTGATTTATGCAAATAACAAAAAGAGTGCGTCAAAATCAAAGTTCATTGAGATTAAGTTTCTAGTTGTTAAAGAAATGATGCGGAATGAAGAGATATCGATAGAGCGCATTAGGACAAACTCCATGATTGCAAATCCTCTTACTAAAGGATTACCACCCTTGGTCTTTCGTGGGCACACTGCTCACATGGGTGTTAGTCTATTAGAGGATATTTCAGTTTAGTGGGAGTTTAAGTTATTATGAACTATTGATTGTTTTGTTCTATGTTGGTTTTGGATATTTTCTGATCAGATTTAAAGTTTTCAGTTCATCTCTCTTAGTATCATTTGACTATATTGTTGGGTTTCGGAGGATTCAAATACACAGAATTGAAGTGGAATAAAAATTAATAATCCCCCCGAAACAGCCCTTGAATCGATACAAGCCTAGATCTCATATTTCTATCCCAAAACCTTAAATTTTAGTGGTTTACCTCGAGATTCGAACCGGATCAGCAAAGTGGAAATCCCGAATCAGTCTCTCCTTCTACCAAGCACACACGAATGCACAAGGCCACCAAATCAAACTCGAATGCTCCTACTAGAAAGAAAATAAGCTCGATTAGTAAATCCGGTAGAGTAACGGTATGTAAAAATCAAAATTGTTATTTTTCAGCTAATGGGGCCTCTTATTTATAGAGATGGCTAGGGTTTTGGGAGCACGAACCAGCCCATATAATGGGCTAGGTTCGGTTCCCTCCAAACCCTAGCCGCTACCCATAATGGGCGGCTTGGGCCTCATGGGCTGAACCCATTGGGGTTTCGGCCTTATGCGCGCTCGTCATGGCTGCCCAAGAGGCTTGTCATCCTCATGGGCTTCGGCCCCATTTCACCCATCATGGCCATCGCCCAAAACAATTAGCCACTTTAGGATGTTGTGTATAAATGTTATACAGTCTATGTATAATATGTCGATGTGCCATGTATAACATATTGTTATACATTGTTATATCTTGACTATTTTTAGTGCGAATCACTGAATGATCGCGCTTTAAATGCGCTATTTTTAAGTGTGAATCGATGAACGATTGCGCTTTAATTGCGCGATCACGCTTTAAATGCGCGATCGCAGTTTAATGCGCATATTTCTAGTCATAATCGCTGAATGATCGCGCTTTAAATGTGCGATCACAATAACAAGCGTGCCCTCATCTATCCGTCTATTTGTGACTAACGGGGTCAACCAATCGTTGTGCCACGTGTCGCTTGATCCTAGCGCGCAGAAAAATGGATGGGTAGATGAGTGTTTGGACGTTTGGACAATTTGTGGGAGTTTGAAGCCGAGTGTATCCCTATATATATATAATTTAAATCACATACAAACTTTTGCTTATTTACAAACTAAAGGTAAGTGTCCAAACCAATAACCAGCCAATCACAAATGATGTTTTATAGAAATATGCGCGCATGCTTTCCCATTGTGCGACACGTGTCAATGCGCGTGCATGAAAGTTGGCACACCGTGACTTTTGGAGTCGCAAAAAGTTCCATTCTCAAAGCAAAAGTTCCATATATATATAGGGAAGCATTCCATTGAGAACTGAATGTTTCGTGAGAATGTGAGAACAGCTGGACATTCATTTATTTTCAGAGACCATAAATTTTTCGTTGGCATTCCCTTATTTTTCATGTACATTCACTTTCATTGGATATAACCTTTTTCATTGGACATTCACTTATTTTCAATGGACAAACTCTGGTGTCACAAAAGAATTGTGTTCTCACGTGATTTGTCTTATGTATATATATATATATATATATATATATATATATATATATATATATATATATATATATATATATATATAATTTAACTTTTGGTGCATACGCTCTGTCGCCATTTGCACGCAGTTGGGAATGCAGGGGAGTACGCGATCGGTGTGTTGAGAGGAGATGTAATTGAAATTAGGCGATGCTAGGCTTTAAATGAGCCGAGCTTTTAATGTCGTGCTTGAGCTCGGTTCATTAAACATTCAGTTTGGGCTCGTAATAATTGAGCTTGAGTTCGAAACTTGGCTCTTTTAATAACGAACCAAGCTGGAGAGTGAAATTTAAAGTTCGGTTAGGCTCGCGAGCCGGGTCGTTCAATATTTAATTAATTATATTTTTAGAAAAATTTAGCAAATATTTATAATGAAATTAGACGAGTCGATCTCGAGCTGGCTCATTTAACATTTAATGAAATATATGTTTTTTATTCAATATTTATTTTATTTTTAATGAATATTTATATTGAAAATTAAGCGAGCCGAATGGAGCCGAACCGAGCTCGATCTTATCCTTATTTGTTTCGACCCGAACTCGAGCTTAATTGCATAAACTCTTTCGAGCTCGAGACAAATCCTTTTTCTACAAGCCAATTCAAGTCCTGTCAAATTCAAACTCGATCCGACTCGCTTGCACTCTTAGGCGCTGCAGTATTTGGAGGTGGATATGCTCTCCAGTAGAGTTGATAGTAGACTCGTTCCATATGTTCAAATAACTCATAATTGTGGGCTAGATAGTATTATGGTGAATTTGCTTTTGTTGCCGGTGAGTGATGTAGTGAGAACTGCACGCTACAACAGGCTTTCAGCCGCAGGCATTCTCTACCCAGCGACGCTTCACGTGCGCCGCTTGTGTTACAAAAATTCTGTAGTGTATGTTTCCAGCCCAATACCTGCATTGAAGGACTCTAAATTCTAAAAGTTTGGACCAATTGTACTTCATGTTATAGACATCTTCATTAATCGTCTCATTGCATATCAATGCTTATTGCTTTAGATATATTTCTTTTACATGATAATCATATATGATTCCCTTACTCTCCAAACAATATATAATTCACTTTTCTGAATATATAGGATTTGAATACCGATCATAATTTTTTATTGGATTTTAACTTAAATATTTTTTTACATCCATTATATTATATATACTATATTGGTGAGTCTGAGTGAAGTTGTTTGAAAGTAGTAAATTGGTGCAGAACATGGCCAAAGACATCATAGAACTTGAGGTTGGCGGTGCGGTTGGTGATGTCCATAGACACAAAACCTTGTCCGTCATGGTACATCTTCAGTTCCTCCGGCGGGTTCCATGCCTTCACATCACCTTTCCACGCCTTGGATCCTCCTCCACTCGTTATGAATTCTATTCCACTGCATGCAAATACATATTTCAATATAATCTTAAGGCGATTATTCGAATAAAAATGTAGGCCAATCTCACCTCTTATTGTCCGAAATGCGCTCCAAGCAGTGGTCGTGCCCGTTGAAATAGAAATCCACTTTATTTTTCTGCAAAATAAAGTTATATAATTAATATAGACCCTAATTATTAATAAAACCTTCCCTCCCTCACATTATATGAATATACATAGTTATGATGATGATGACCTGAAGAATGGGAAGGAGGAGGTGGACCAACTCGCTAGTTACACCGTGATGTCCTGCACTTTTGATTGTGTGGTGTCCCACTACTATTTTCCATTTACCTCTTGAATACCTTAGTGCTGAATCCACATCCTGCATTACATTCCCATGAGTTTCAACTTCCAACTTCATTACATATATGTATAGGGATGCATTTCAGTAAGAAGCAAAAGATGTGTGAGGACGTGAGAATCAACATAGGAGCACCACGTAGCAGAGGGACGAGTATTTTTCTAACCCTATAAGTGAACCATGTCGAGGGAGTGATTTAACGAGGGTTTGGAAAATAAATTTTTTTTGGGTCTGCCACACGCGTGCCAATTCAGTGCCGTGTGTTGCGCTCCTAGCATTTCGCACTAGCTGGTCTGGTTCGCACCAAATCACACCTCTACATACATGATTGATTTTTCTTATTTCTCCCCTTTATTATTATTACTTACTTACTTTTAACACTCTCTGAATATATTTGTTTCTTGGAAGTACTCCTCTCCAGTCGTATGTATGTTTTCCAATCTCTTGGAAATATTTGTCTACCATCGGAGTTGTGTCTACAAAGAAAAAGTCCACCAGTCCTGCACACAAAATTAAAGGACAGAATTACAAATACATGTCTATTAAAATTTGAAATAATAATTGAGTAGTGATTTGAAGAACCTGTTTGAAGAATGAAAGATCTCATGCAAAGCCATCTGCGATCCCTTTTCCTGAGGGCACGACTCAATTGTGCCTTAGCATCACCCCTATAGTCATGATTTCCCAAAACTGCACCAAACAATAGACACAAATCAATTCTAATTTTGGAGAAAAGAAAATACTCATGAAGCCAATTATAGAGAAGGTGTTTGTGTATTGAAATTACCAGAATACCATGGCTTGTGCAAGCTGGGAGCAGTGTAGATGTTGGTAAAAGATTGGAAAAAAGCAGGATCACGCACACCTGTCAGCCCATCGTCGTAGAAGTTGTCTCCAGTTGATATCACAAAGTCTATGTCCAGTTCTTCTCCAACTATCCCCATCTATTCATTAAAATATATATGTGCCACATTCAATTAAATACCCCAACTCTCTACTTGAAACTCTGATTCATTCATTATTGAAAAAAATTGTAAAAACTCTTCTTATAATTATATTTTTTTGCACACTCTATATTCGTTGTATTTTTGTAAAGAAAAATTTTCACGCTTACTCATGTTTATTTTTGGACTGTATATGCAAATCCGTGAAAATTAATGAAAATGTCACTTAAGTGTTAACTCAAACGTACTAAGGGACGGACACTTTGGCAACGGAACAAGAGACCGAATCCAAACCTAACCGAAACTGAGATTGGAGAACCGGGAACCGCTGGTAACGGTTCTACTTTTGGTTCTTAAAATGAAGACCTGAGAGTCCGGTTCAATCTAATTCTTGACTCGTTCGGTCTGGTTCTAGACTCACGCCCACCTCTAAACGGAAACCGCTGGTACGTGTGTTTTGAGTCATAGGGGTGAGTATGAAATTTGATGTAATAAACATGAGACCTTTGAGTTTATTGATAAAAAAAGGTTTGATGGTAAATTAGAAGGGATTAGACCTGTTGTGCGACTTGAGATTGGTTGTAGAAACCTTTTCTTCCCCAATCGCCGAAGACCAGAAAGCTGAGAGGAGGTGCATGATGAGCTTTGAGAATTGGGTGTTGGATTCGTGGAAGCTCAGCCGCACAAGGAGGAGGAAGACAAGAGAGCAACACTAAACATGGTATCCACAAACTCTGTGTGAAGAACACAGACAATATTTGAATTTTGGTTTGGGCATGGAGAAAATTAGGCATGGCTGATCGACGGCTCTGTAAAGAATACCAAAGAGTCATTTATATAGAGCCAGATTTGGGTACATGCTATTTATTATGATTCTGATACCAGTGACTATTAATTACTAAACATGTGAAGCCATTTCCATGTGATTATATCTACTCTGCATAACCTTCAGTATGTTCAACATTTAATAAAAGATGTGATAGAGTATCTCACGAAATCTCAATATGCTTTTTACTTTTCTATTTTTGTAAAACATTCACTTCAACACAAATGGCATGTGTCAACTCTAGTTTTTGGCTAATGTTTGGATTTAAATTAAAGAATAACTCTATTTCATTGTCAGGAGGCGCGTGTTAATTTCCATTGTCATGTGTCTTTCCATATAAGGCATTTAGCCGGTGTTTCAAGTGTTTCTGACACCGGCGGATTCAGATTTTTTTTTAATTAATAATTTTAATAATAAAATAAATATAACAAAAACTAATTCGAATTTGACTAATTAAGAAACTGATTATATTGTGTGGTTGAATTTTGTATTGGTTATTTGAGTTTGAGTACTTTGGAATTTTGGGGTTAAAATGAAATCAACAGCTAACAGAGTGTACTCATAATGAATACATGATTGCTTCATCATTTTCAAATGAGCAATAACATATTTTATTTGATTTACTCCTAAAAGTATGGCAAAAGTTACATATTTTCACCTCAGGAACGAACCACTGAGGGCGGTTGCGGAATTTACATGTTATAAAAATCGATCCCCTGTCCCTCTCCAGTAGGTAGGTAGAGCTCCATTCATTGTTGTTGTTATTGTTTCATACACACTTGAATTCAATACATTGATACTAAGGAAATAAAAGAAATATAATCAAGGACGTACGTAATAGGTATATATGTTGACATGTTGATGGATAATTAAATGGAGGCATGGAGTTCCTGGTCGTTGTCGTCGACTAGAGGGTAAGTCCACTCGTGCAGAACGTCCCCGTAGATGTCGTAGAAGGCGAGTCGACAATCGGTGGCATTGACCTGCACGGACAAGAACCCTTGCCCGTCGTAGAAGAACTTCACCTTATGCGGGTACTCTTCCTGTGCCTTCACATCTCCCCTCCACGCCTTTGATCCCGCCCCGCTAGTCAGATAATGCATTTTCCTAATCAAATATATATCTTTTTAATTAATTATGTGATTAATGTTGAAGACGATGGCAAAACCGAGGTTGTAAAATTAAGAGAAAATTGTAAGAAGATGTTATGTTGTATGACATTTTTGCAAGAATGTGTCATACCCTATTGTTTGTTAATGGCAAAAAAAACCCAATTGTTTTATTTTGTTCTAACATTTCCTATTCTCTTCTAAAAGAAAATTAAAAAAAAATTTATAAAAAATCATTCATACTTTCATGGGCAGTTTCATAAATTTTACAAAAACTTACACATTGTGTAAAAGATTTTGAAACAACAGGGTTGCCATTAACAAATAATGCACCTTCTTGCAAAAATATTATACAACAAGACACTTTTCCATCAATTTTTGCTAAAATGAATTTGTTACCCGTCGTCGGCTGAAATGTGCTCTAGGCAATGGTCATGTCCGTTCATGAAGAACCTCACATTGTATTTCTGGTGACATATGTTATTGAATATTAATCAGGTAGTTAGTGTTAAAGTAGATTGTTTTTTTGTTTATTTAAGAATTAATTGTGTAGTGACCTTCATAATCGGTAGGAGTTGATGAATGAGCTCTTGTGTGTCTCCATGGTGGCCGATGCTCCTCACTGCATGATGTCCCACCACGAATTTCCATTTTGCTTCGGATTGGCTAAATGCATATTCCACGTCCTGTTTTGAAATTTTTATTTATTATTATTAGAGAAATATATGTATATATATGAATGAATCGTTGGGTTGACCTTGAGCACGCCGTTAATGTATGGCTCTTTTGTGCCGATATCGACCCAGTTGTAATTATGCTCCGTCTCGTTCCAGTAGTTATTCACAAATGGGGTTGTGTCCACCATGAAGAAGTCAGCAATTTCTACAAGCATCATTACACAAACATTATTATTCAAAACAATTTATGTTCGTTTAAATTAAGGGTCTTATAATAATAATACATCATTACCTGCACTGACCATAAATGATCTGAGGCAAAGCCATCTTGGATCCATCTTCCTCAGGACAGGGCTCAATTGGGCTTCTGAATTGCCTCTGTAGTCGTGGTTTCCAAGAACTGAACAAAAATAAATGTTTAATATGAATAAAAGAAAAGAAATATAGATTTTGTGGGAAATTAAATTCAATGACTGACCAGAGTACCACTGCTTTTGGAGGCTCTTAGCCGTGTAAACAGCCGTGAACGACTCGTTAAATGCCGGATCGAAAATGCCCTCTAATCCCTCGTCGTAGAAGTTATCCCCCGTCGAGATCACGAAATCTATGTCCAGTTCCTCTCCGATTTTTCCCATCTGTTTCAGATAACACAAAGCATTAACATTCATTCATTCACACAACATTATGTGACAAACCAAATTTGCATTCACCTGAACGGCAATTTCAGATTGATTGTAAGTCCCCTTTCTTCCCCAATCTCCGATGACCAAGAAGCTCAGCGATCCGTCGCTTTTCGCGGCGTGCTCGAATCGCTGAAGCTCTGCACGACTCGAGACCGCGAAAACGGACAACAATGCAACCATCAGGTGAATGGTGTCAAGCAACCGAGACAAGCCATGGCTGACCATTAGGACAAACTTTAGTTAATGTGGAAACAGAGAATGAGAATTGAGGATGATTTTGAGGTTAGATCCAGAGTTGGGAATTTATAGGAAGAAGCAGTTTGTGGGAGAGCCAGAGCTTGATTTCAGGGATGCGACTCTATCTTAAGCCATCAAAAATACAACTGCTCTCTCACAAATGTCTCTTTCTCATGCCATCTCCTAAATTCTAAATACTTAATTTAGCCTTTTTTTATATAAACAAAATTCATGCCTTTCTTGTGCCCTAACTGCCATCCATATTATTCACAATATAGAAAATTTTACTAGTCAAGTGAAATTTAGAAATTAAAACCACTTTTTTCTAGAAAAGATAACAATTGATTATATACTCGCTGTCCTATTTCATTTTTTTGTAAAATTAACAAAAGTAAGATAAAATTAGTATATTATGTTTGAGAGGTTCATGCATGTTGGGAGGGACTAGGAAACAAAATTAAATTTAACCTTCAAACTATACAAAGAATATTTCTTGTATAACTTACCTTTCACAAATATAAAGTAAAAACTAATTTGTAACACCTTATTCTTAAGGAAGAATGGAGCACTTATTTTGAAACAAAACTATAACTAATGTATGTATTTATATGGCATTATAACTATCGGCATTGTATGTCTGTTTTCCCTCTCGGGCTTGGTAGTGTTGTTCGTGTTTAGTATGTGTGGTTTGTCTGCTTCATGTATTGAGATGGTTGGTCACTCGATGTAAGAATAGAATAACCGGAATGACGTGACACGCAACACCTTAATCCAAGTCCTTATGTTGTTGATATCTGGAAGATGAGCACATCCTAGAAACTCGAGTGTTAGAAGATTGGAACCGTGACGTGGTATGGGAGCCACTGACTTGAAAGCAATTTTCGGTAAGACCGTGGTGGCGATCGTGTGCCGGATGCCTCCTGCTAGCGCGCACACTCGCACAACAGAGAATCAAGATTGCAAGACCAGAATCCATGAAAGAGATGAAAAGAGAGGAAGCATGTTTCGTATATTTTTGTTTCTAATTCACATATGATTAAGCTCTGGTATTTATAGGACCTTTATAGAATACCAAAAGTATGATCATAATGTTAGAATACAAAAATGAAAAGTCTTCATTAAACTCAAATAAATTTAGAAAATGAAAAGTTTTCATTAAAATCTAAATTTAAATATTTAAAATCTGATTTATTAGAGATTAAAATTGTTTATTTTTTCCCACAAAAATATTCTCAATTTATCAAAAGAGATAAAATTACTTCAAAGCATTTTAAAGAGACATAAACCCAACACTCGATTTCAAATCACGTGAACCTGAACATAATTGCATATAGACACTTAAAAACCACGGGTGAGTTGGACCGAGAAGTGAACCTTCGTGGTGTCTGTATTGCCCCTTGAGGTAGGGTTGTTCAAAAAAAACCGAACCGACCAAAACCGACCGAACCGAACCGAACCGAACCGAAAAATGGTCGGTTTTGGTCGGTTCGGTTTTGGTCGGTTTTGTGTCTTGGTCGGTTCGGTTTCGGTTCAATCAACCAAAACCGATCAAAAACCGAACCGACCGAACCGTTCCAAATTATAATGAATTCTCCGGTTTATGCTTCAATTTAGGGTGTTTTTCAATTGGATTTTTCTATTTTGGGCTTTATTAATGTTTTATTTTAGTTCGTGTAAGAATATTATACATAATTTCTCTAAAAACTGATCGAAATTTAATCATTTTTTGCTTGATTTATGATTTTTTTTGGTTTTTTGGTTGATTTTCGGTTCAATTCGGTTCAAACCGAAAACCGACCGAGCCGGTCGGTTCGGTTTGACAAACCGAAAACCGACCGAGCCGGTCGGTTCGGTTTGACAAACCGATCAAATTTTTTCGGTTCGGTTTCGGTTTGAATTCTTCAAGAACCGAACCGGTCGGTTCGGTTCGATTTTGGTCGGTTCGGTTCAAAAACTGAACCGTGAACACCCCTACCTTGAGGTGTTTGTATTGGTGGTTGTAAGTACTCTTTGGGAGTATATTGGAATAGAATGGTTTGCTTTGAAAAAACAGTAACTTATTCACTAGAATACTCTATTATGTAAGCAACCTGTTTATCAGGAGTTACGTTTACCCTCAAATCGTTGTCCATTAACAGAATTTTAACTAGTAATAAATGTGATTTGATGTTCACAAAAACTGACAAAATTCATGACCATATGGCCTATACAAATTTCAGCAGCATTATTACACACAAAAGGTCAAATCAAATAGAAGGGGAGAGGCAATTATATGTATAACTTCATTTCAGATACTATAAACATAGAAACAAACATAAGCATTACAAAAGGGTACTTTGACAAGAACCAGACTCTTTCTCAAGGATTCTAGCTTCTGCTCAACATTGGTTCTCAAACTTTGTGTATGTATATTATTTACATGTATACGAAACAGATCAAAACCAGTTATGTTAATTCTCTCTTCTCTTCTCTTCTCTTCTCTCTCTATGTTACACAGGTTATATATATATTAGTATAGCAACAATTAATGGGTAGGGCCTAAAAGAGCATGAAGAAAGGTCCTGTAATAGCCTGAAGTCACAGAATGCACAGCATCATGCAGCAACTTCCCGTTTCTTTTCCGGTACTCAAACTTTACAAACTGCAAATCGAGTTCACACCTTGTCACCACTATTCTAATCATCGTACTGTCATCGGTTCTCATACCCTTCATTGCCCTGCGCAATAGCTGCAACACATAATACACATTTCAATTTCTACATCATCAACACCGCTTGGCGGAAAATAACTTCTAAAAATCTGAGGAAATGATACCTTTGCGAAATAGCGACCAGGATTGTCAGCACATCGTAAAATTGTCAAGAGGGCAAACCTTAAATTCCCGAACGTTACATTTTTGACTGCCTGCGGTAGTTTTTGAGCTTCATGGAATTAATATACCTTATGAGGACATAAATAAATGCAGGCAATTATCATTCATACATATATATATACCTTTTCTAATGACTTTCCAAACCTATGATAAGCGGAACAAACAGCAGACAAATGTACCCTGCTTCTGTCGCTAAAAATGGAAATGAATGTTTTCACATCAGCTCCCAATTTCTTCTCTCCAGCTTTGTAAAGAGATCGAGCATCACCCTCCACCATCGTGCCATCAAGTTCTGGCCCTTCATACCGTGATGTATTTACATATGCAAGCAGCAACTGCTCATCAATACCTCAAATCAGCATATGAGATACTGAATAATGTAGTCTTGCAGTGGATGGACAGAGTTAAATAACCTTTTTATGATCACCGGACGTGTGATTTCCAATATCATGGTCCAGGTTATGACTATATGTCGCATAGTAAACCTGTTTAATTTGTCGTAACTGGGATGGAATACGAGAACATATAACCTCAGCTGCCACTCTCACATCATTAACAGTTCCAGTTAAGGCATGCCTCAGAATGGTAACATCTCGTGAAACTGGATCAGGAATCCAGAGCAAGACAGCTTTCTGAGAACATCAAATAGAAAGAAATAAAACGTAATTATAAGGATGCAAAATGAAAGATATAGAAATTATTGGCGTAGAAAGATCTTCACCGGGTTACTAGCATGCTGTTGCACAATGCATGGAATAGTAAATGTTACAGCTCCTGTAAGAGAGGCCAAAAGCCAATAAAACCTGTATTGCATACCTTCAAGTGGCCACTAAGTCCTGAAGACAAGTGTTTTTTAAGCTCTTCTTGAAACAAGTTTCTATATTCTCTCTGGATAAGAGCTCGTTGTGTTGCATCTCGGTGGGAAAGGATATTAATAACTTCTTCAGTGGCACAGCTATTTCCTGGGAAGATACACAGAGAAGTATGGGTGTATTTTCCTCAATCAAATGTCAAAACTATTTGAAAAACGCATTATGTTGCTGCAACATACATAAAAATAGCTTTTCTTTTTTCTATTCTTCACATTTTCTAAACTCATAAAGAACACAAAGCAATTAGGAGTTCATTTTCTAAATTATAAAGTAGTCTATACGTTTTCTATCACCCATGTGTACAAAAGGTTGGGCTCCAGACCTTGCTTATTTGGAAATGTAGTAGATAAGTTGGAGGGGGTGAAGAGTCTAGGGTAGGATATGTCAGATTTGTCAGTATTGTTTTGTATTGTGACCTAGGCAGGAGAGAAACCGGGTCTCTCGAATACATGAAACTATTCAATAAAATATGTATCTTTTATTATCTACATCTCCCTTTTATAGCTTTATAGATAGACTTCACAATCGAACTTTACATGAGATTCATAGTTGCATTACTTATAGCTTTCAACTGATACACTACTCACAGTGTATCAATTGTTATCATAGACACCCATTCCGCAACATGTGGAAGAGATGACTTCAATTTCGTGGATGCAGAGGATGAAAAGGTAGATTGAAGGTCTCGAAATGAAACAAATTACTCAACTGCTACATGTGGAGGACAAGAAATAAGAGTTCTATAACTACTACCGTGCTTTTCCATGGGGGCAAGAAACAATCTGTCGTAGGGCAGAGATTTATGTGATGATGGACCAAGTGGACGAGTGGCTGATCCGGGAGTACAAGTTGAGGGAAGAGCTAGCGTTAAACAGAGCTTCGTGCTTTAATGGAGAAACGTCGCCAATCAGATCTAGTTGCTGTAAAGGAGAAGGAGCATCAGACTAGGCTCAAAGGGGAAAGGAGGAAGCTAGAAGTCGAGCTACAAGAAATGTAGACAATCATTTGGAAAGTTCGAAACTTGTTTGTAGCCAAACTCTACAACAATGGCTATGAACAATATTGGAGGGGACTCAACAACTTGATGGAAGAATGAAGAAAGTGAGGAAAAAGAATCGAATTCCCAAAGAGCATATTCAACATCGTCTATAGATCTGACGTGAGTGATCCGACCACGAGAAATCGGGATCTTCTCATTTGATGGCAATTATTCATGTTAGGAATTTCACATGTGAGTCTAGGTCCCAAATCGGAAGTGCACGGGGTATAAGAATAGTTTATATACACATTAGACTCAAGACTCACTAGGCTAGTCTTTTGGGTCAAATGTGGGCTCTAATGTGCGTATGAGCTTTCCTTGTGGTGTGCTCCTCCTTGGTAAGGCCCGGTTCTCCCCAACAAGTGGTATTAGAGCCAGGTTTGCACAGATCTCATCGGGCCGGCAGGCCAGTGGATCAGAGCAAGGTAGGCCAGAGGATCAAGAGAGCCATGATTGCCAGATGGGCCAGCGGATGAGAGTGCAAGGCGATTTGGGCTTGGGGGGAGCAACCCGATGTGACGGGACTCAATGTGGAGGGGGAGATTGTTAGGAATTCCACATGTGAGTCTAGGTCCCACATCAGAAGTGTACGGGGTATAAGGAGAGTTTATATACACAATAGACTCAAGACTCACTAGGCTAGTCTTTTGGGTCAAATGTGGGCTCTAATGTGTGTATGAGCTTTCCTTGTGGTGTGCTCCTCCTTGGTAAGACCCGGTTCTCCAAAACAATTCAAACATATAGATATTAAAATTTGCACATGATGGCAATTCTAGTCACATGGTAGAAGATATAAAAACAACAAGACAAGTTCCATTTGATATCATACGGGTAATGGACATTAAAACTCAACTCAAGAATCGAGCTCTACCATACATGTTACACCCGTTTGACTTTGCGTTAGCAAATAATGAAGGAAAATATTTGGTCAGCAAATAAGGAAGGGAAGTATTAGTTGGAAAATAAGTTTTCTTGCCAAACAAGTTTTTCCTATTATTTTTCTTTCCCGCTCTAGTTTGTGATCTATAAAAATAAGGTAGAAGCAGCATAGAGAGTATCAAATAAAATTGAGAATTGTCTTGTATTGAGCCGAGACAGAAGAGAACCATGTTTCTCGAATTAACTGGAACTATGTTATCAATAAAAGCTTTTACTATTATACATTGGGAAGAGCTAGCATTAGAGACTCAGAAACGAGAGCAAGAAGCAAAGTTATTTGAGGGAATAGCATATATTCGTGCGTTAATGGAGAAACGTCGCCAAACAGATCTTGTTATTGCGAAAGAGAATGAGTATAAGGCTAAACTCAAAGAGGAAAGGAGGAAGCTAGAAGTCCAGCTGCAAAAAATTGAGACGATCTTTTGAAATATTCGAAACTTGTTTGTAGCCAAACCCTACAACAATGGCTACGAACAATATTTGGGGAGACTCAACAACTTGATGGAAGGAGAAGAAATTGAAGAGAAGAAATTGTGTTACCAAGGAGCACATTGAACATCGACTCTAGGTCTAACGTGGGAGATTCGACCACGACATATTGTGATCTTCTCTTATGATGGTGACTACTCATACATATGGATTTTAGATTTTGTACATGATGGCCACTCATGTCCTGATGCAGGAAATATGAAAACGGCAAGTCAATTTCCCTTCGATATAATACTGGAGGGGATATTAAGACTCAACTCAAGAATCGAGCTCCACCATATCTGGGTGTAGGAAAATGGTGCACGGGAATTGGCACCTCCTTGCAAGTTAGTCACATTGAGAACAAGGTGAAAGTAGGGCGGCTTATAATGTTACACATGGTTGAGTCAAGAGAACTAATAAGAGGAAAGGTTTATTTCGTGATTAAATTCCCGTTTTATTATATTGAGCCCGAAACTAAAGAGAACCAGGTTTTTCGAATTATCTCGACTATCTTATCAATAAAAATATTATATTATTATTTTTTTATTAATTTTTTTATATTCACTTTTCTAGTCGATAAACTGTCAGGGTTTATCAATTGTTTCTACAAAACTAATGCCTAAAAGTTGGACATTATACTTGACATTTTAACCATTAACAAACATCTCAAATAAAAAAACTCGGGCCGTCATGCATGGTGCCTATATTTTATTTCATGCTTTACAACAATAATCAAGTCAAAACAATCTAGAACAAAGCTATGTCAAACCAGTAAGATTTGTTCACAGGTTGTTTTTTTTCTTATAAAAGAACATGGAAAACAAGTATATCATCACTTAGCAAACACACAATAGGTTTTGAACCTCGATGGTACTTAGACTGCGTATAAGCTTTATGGAATGAGAATGAGAATAACCTCAATGTATGCATAACCTACACATACATTTCATAAATAAAGCTGCAGTCAAATGCAAGAATCCCTTAGCAAAACATAATGTGATCATCTACTCGTATTTTTCTCGTCCGCCCAATTCTATCTACTACAATGTTCTCCATTAAGCCAAACTTTGTTATGTGTTCTCTTATGGGAACAATTTCTTTCCAAATTTATCTTTCCGGCTAACCTACCTGCATTATTCTAAAAAAGATTGTAAAACAGAAATTGGAGATGAAATATGGATTGACCTAGAATTCAAAATATCAAGTAATGACTTGCTTATTGAATATACATTTTGTATGACAATCATCAAAATAACAGAATTCACAACACTTTTGATCAAAATGCTTTTGGGGTAGCAAAGTATAAAGGAAAACAAGGGTTTGACCTCAATTATAACTGTTCAAGTAGAGGATTGTCCACTTTCCATCAAGGTTTCAAAAGGGTTTATGTGGTTAATGGGTATTTATTAAATCCAATTAGACACAGATGGAGAAAAGGGAACATGTTGAGATGGATCCAAATGAAATAGCCATAGAATAACAAAAAAGACCTTTCAAAGCAAGGTGGAGATTGTTGGCATCGTCATAGGGATTTGGTACCCTGGGAGGTAGACATAGAGTCGCCATTGCAGCTGTAGATAAAAATCAAAACAAAAAATCCAATGGGAAGATGAAAAGGCAAAACATAATTCATGCCATGGATGATTTGATTTGATTTGATGAGATGAGGCTGAGAGTTGCAGACCCACCAATCCTTCATCCAATTTTATTGGTTGATTTCCCATATTTAGGATGTTTCTCAAGTTTACTAAAAAGAACCGCTCTTTTTGCTAAATTTATTTGGTAATTGTTTTATGGGTAAGACAACTATGTATGTACTATCAAATCATTTCATTAGTTCATCAAACCAGGGGGGCAAATCCACACCCATAAACGGAACGTATGTGTGCAACATTTGTCACAAAAATCATACTTTGAATTTGTATTTTTCATTTACAAAAAAATTAGATTATTGACGTTAAATTTTACAATAAACATAATATATGATATATGGGAAACAATTGCAAAACTAAAATACTATACGTTTCTTTCCGATAAAAAAAATACTATACGTTTTAAAATATATATATTCATTGAATTTCTTTTATAAACTAACTTTACTAAAAGCATTTAAGGAGACAAGCCGAGTAAAGACGGAGCAACCCTAGCAAGAAAGTGAGCTACCCGTTCGTTAATCGGTTAAAAAAACGAAATTTTACATTTGACATCAATAAAGGCACAACAGTGCAGTCTGAAAGAACAGCGCCAAGCAGGGAAGACTATCTGATCACTTCGTTGCGACGATGAACAATAGTCAGATAGTCTATTTCCATTTCTAACGCTTCCACCATAACTGGGTATGAGCATCGAAATCGGTCAAGCGACATAGTTGCTTGAAGTGATCTCGAGAAGTCTAGCAAGACAAAACACACACAATACTTCCCATTCTCCCTGTATAGAGCATCTTTCATGTTCAATTTTATGCATCTCTCCTTCGCAGACACATTTTACGCCACTCACCCGATCCCGCGACATATTGAAGATAACAGGGTGAGCTCTTCGCTGATCAGGCATACAGGACGATGCTAGAGAGAATCAAGAAGAAAGAGAACATGACCAAGTTCCATACCATATCATTTCGTAATTTTCAAATACCACGCTAAAAAAGATTTTTAAAAATGTACCCAGCGGTCCGAGATAGGAATCTGACATGCCTGTCAGGGAAAGCACCAAATCTAGCTTTAGTCTGCCTCAACTCCGGAAGCTGCGGGATCAGTCATATGGGTGTGCAGTCTATAAACCACTGATTCTGGAGCTTCCGAACAGAATAAGAAAAAACCAGAATGTCGATTTCCCTTGCTACAACAGTGGCCATTTTTCATATTTTTGACAAAATAGCAACTTTCATCTCCGATGAGTATTGATGTATTTACATTGCAAATTGTCAAATTTAGTACACTATGTTGGCATAGTTGACATAAATTTATATTGTTATTTTATTAGTTTTTCAATTAAATTTCTATTTTACAAAAATGGGGTTTTAATTTATATATATATATATATATATATATATATATATATATATATATATATAGAAGGGTTCGGCTGAGAACCAAATGTGCAGTGAGAACATGAGAACACTGGACATTCACTTATTTACACTGAATATTCACATATTCTCGTTGGACATTCACATTCATTGGACATTCATTTATTTTCCGTTGGACATTCATTTTTACTAAATTTCATTAGACATTCACTTATTTCCGTTAGACATTCACTTATTTTCAATGGCCAAAAATCGGTTCTCAAGTTCTTATAAAGGAGTTTGGTTCTCACCTGATCGAACTCCTATATATAATGTGTAAGTTTATATACAAATATTATATTTGTCCACTGGTACTGCTATGAAGCCTAATTATTTTGTTTATTCAAATAATATTATTTAAAAAATCGAAATTTGGGAGAGAGATAAATATTAGGGATAATGACACTTTGTTACACTTAACTATATCAAAATGACATTTTCATACCCTAACTATTTTTGTCTCTTTTTTAGTACCCTAACAAACTTTTTGTGACAATCTATACTAAAATGCCTAAAATACCCCTAATTTAAGAAATCAAAATAAAACTAGTCCAATATGATTTATCAAACCATATTTGAAATGGTTCAAATTTAATTTTATATTTTCGGGCATAATTGTATTTGCATCTTAAGTACAAATCAAATTGAACAAAAGATAAAAAAAATTGAACCAATTCAATTTATAGTTTCTTACACCAAGGGTAGCTTAGGTATTTTAGACATTTTAGAGGTAGGTTGTCACAAAAAAATTGTTAGGGTACTAAAAAGGAGAGAAAAGTAGTTAATGTATGAAAGTGACATTTCGCTATAGTTAGGTGTATCAAAGTGTCATTATCCCTAAATATTATTTAAACAAGCCTGCGTTACACTGGTACTGCTCTCGAACAGACATCAAACTCTTGCGGGTTAAATATGGTAGACATTGAAAGGTTGCAACCTTTCTTTAATATTCAGTGCATTTGTATCATAAAAATCGGAGCAGTTAAAATTAGAATAACTGTCTCATCACAATTCAGAAACACACTAAAAAAAGAAAGGAAAGAGCGCAACATGTACAATTTGCATATTCTTTTTATATACAATATAGATTAAGTAGAAACTAGTTGAAGTTATGAGTTCAATAAATTATTCCTTAATCTTATATTTAATCACAAAAAAATAATCGGTCAAAATGTATATATTTAATATTTGCTAGTTAAATCACATGTTTGGTTACTTGAATCTAATTATTTTATAGGATGAATGTAGCTGTAAAATCTAAAGATATTAATCTGAGAGTTAAATAAAACATGCGAACGTACACTCTTTTTGTGGCTATTAAATGTGATTTGCGCTAGATTGTTGAGGTGTCACTTACGCAATATTATTTATTTTGATTATCTTATCAATCTTAACCTAGTAAATCTCCTAGAGTGTAAACATTGGAAAACCGTACGTTATTTTGAAAATCTGCAAACCCACATGAGTTGCAAATTTTATCAATAAATGGTTGGGAGATGGAGCATGCTAGAGAGTGGCACAGATTGGTAATTATGACAATAAGTTTCTTTATTTTTTTTAGGGGATAATTCTAGTTGGCTACACCTAAATATTATCATTTATCAAGTGGGTACACCTAAAATTTTGTTTTTCCAGCTGAGTACGTTTAAAATGTGCAAAATTTCCATTTTGCACTTTCTGTCCAAATCCGTTAATTTTTAACATTTTTGATACGTGAAAAGACTAAAATGCTCTCAACTATACATCTAATTTTCAAACATATGCCTTCTTCACACACTCTCTCTCCTCCTCGCTCAGACAACCCGTTTCAATTGAAGATTTGCCTGACTGGGAAGACGCAGATGTTGATATCCGGGTGGATGATGGTGGTGACACTATAAATGTTGCAACAACACCTGCTTCCCCATCTATTTCAAAGATCAACATAGGATTTTGTTTTCGTCCCTCATCAATCTGACTTCCATTCTCGAATCATCATGGTCGTCAGTGTTGAGTCTCAGAATTTTCGGTGAATCGCTGAGGTAGTCGTGGTGCGTGTTCAAATTGGGAGCTTCCGGTGGCTATTGGCTGCAACATGACGGCGGAGAAGCAGCTCATCGTGGCCGTCGAAGGCACTACCGCGATAGGTCCTCACTGGTCGACGATTGTTTTCAATTACCTGGAGAAGATCGTTAGGTACTTTCAATTTCACCAACTCAATTTTCTCAATTTCGAGAATTTGGGTCGTATTGTGTTGATTGGGGGTTTTGTGACTGCGATTAGGATTTTGTAGTTTTTGACACTGTTGGGGAGTAATTGGCTTGGGCAATTTTGTTATCGGGAAATTACTGGATGATAAAAATGGAATTTTTTTGGTGTTCAATGACCTATTATGTCTTTTTTTTCTTTATTCCACTTAATTTGGTGGCATGAATTATGGAAGTTGATTTACGTTAGGTTTTGGATTAATTCTGTGAAAAAAGATAAAAAAAAATGAATTTTGTTTAATATTATACTTGCAAATTGTTTTTGATGTGAGAATGAGTTACTGTTTTTGCCGTGGCATGCTCTGGTCTGAGTCTGGTGGTGTGGAATCTGATTAAAATTGGGATTTCAAACTAATTTTGTGGAGTTGAACGGTTGTTACTTCATGTATATGGTTGTATGTTCCAGACTCATTCTTGATCTTTGAAATAGATGGAGAAGCAAGTGTTGTTGCAACATTTATAGAGTCACCACCATTATTCACCGGAATATCAATATTTGCGTCTTACCAGTCAGGCAGATGTTCAATTGAAATGGGTTGTCTGAGCGAGGAAGAGAGAGGGAAGAGGGCATATGCTTGAAAATTAGATGTATAGTTGAGGGCATTTTAGTCTTTTCACTTGTCAAAATGTTAAAAATTAACCGAATTGGATGGAAAGTGTAAGCGTAGTAAGATGGAAAAAAAGAAAATTTGAAGTGTGTACCCACATAAAAAAGGGCATAAATGTAGGTGAAGCCACCTAGAATTATCCATTCCTTTATATTATGAATTCTAATAAGGACATGGATGTAATTTCAAGATTGGATGATTTGGATAACCGAACTGAACCGACCATAACCGAACCGAACCGACCGGTTCGGTTATTGAACATTCGTAACCGAAAACCGAACCGATGGAGGTCGGTTTGGTTCGGTTATAACCGAATAACCGACCGGTTATGGTCGGTCGGTTGGTCGGTTAACCGATTGAACAAATGGGCTTTTACATTTTGGGCTTTTACAAATGGGCTTTTACATTTTGGGTATATATGAATCAGGAGAAATAAAAAACCCTAAAATTGATATATACCTTCAGTGTTTTTGGCCGAGAGAGGACGCCGTTGGAGGCCGAGAGAGGACGGACGCCGATTGGAGGCCGAGAGAGGACTGGACGCCGCCGTTGGAGGCCGAGAGAGGACGGGCCGCCGCCGTTGGAGGCCGAGAGAGGACGGGACGCCGCCGTTGGAGACCGGGAGAGGACGGGACGCCGCCGTTGGAGGCCGAGAGAGGACAGGACGCCGTCGTTGGAGGCCGGGAGAGGACGGGACGCCGCCGTTGAAGGCCGAGAGAGACGGGACGCCGCCGTTGGAGGCCGAGAAAGGACAGGGACGCCGCCGTTGGAGGCCGAGAAAGGACAGGGACGCGAGAGGAGGCCGAGAGACGAAGAGAGGACGGGGACGCGAGAGAGTAGAGGACTGTGTGTTGTGTGCATGTGTGGAAGGAAGTCAATGGACTGAGAGACAGTGAGTTCTACATCTATCTAGTTTATTACTTTTTTATTATTATTATTATAATATTAATTAATTGTTAAGTTATTTTTTATTATTATTATAATTTATATTACTGAATTTATAATTATAATTATAATTATAATATATAATATAATTATAATTATAATATATAATTATCATCGGTTATTCGGTTCGGTTCGGTTACGGGCAGTTCCCGGAGTCCCGTAACCGACAACCGAACCGAATAAGGGTCGGTTACATGGCATAACCGAACCGATTTAACCGAATTAATCGGTTCGGCTACCGATTGGTTCGGTTTCGGCTCGGTTCAGTTCGGTTCTCTCGGTTATCGATTTTCTGAACACCCCTAATCGTTGGTAACAAGTTGGACACTACCTAGTAATCTAGGTAACATTAGAATAACGGTGTCATGACTGCGAACTTGAAAGAGGCAATACAAGTGAGAAGAAGTGGAAGACGTCGCCGTTTTGGGGAGATTATGTCCAATCAACGCGACATCGTTTGAGTAAGTGGAGAAGGGACAGGTGTTAGAACCTATGGATCAAGCAATTGGAGAATACGTCGTCGTTTTGGGGGTCTAAGGAACCGTTGGGGTTCTTTGTCGTCTTCTTCGCTGCGCTGAAGCAGAGGATTGCAGAGATAGTGCTTTGGGTGTTACAGCTCATGTTGAGCCCTAGGGTTTTGCTGGTATTGGGTATTTATGGTTAGCTATTATCGTTTCCGTCTTCTAGCTTGAATTTTTCATAGGTCTTTTCCTTAGAGGAACCCTAGTTTAAGCTCTCTATAAATTAGCACAAGTTTGGGACTTTATCTTGTAATTTCGGTTTGATTATCAGTAAAAGCCTTCGGGCGTGGTTAATTTCTATCTCATATGGTTACAAACGGGTTTAATAAGAAATTAGGGATCGCTATGAATTGAATGAAGAACTTGTAGAGAACTCACTCGTTTCTGTGTGGAAGTTATGATCAAGAGAAAATCACAGCGAATAATCATCTTGCAAAAGATATGAAATCAGGTAAACAATGAATTGAGAGTGTTAGTGGATACGAGCTGATTGTTGGGAGGACCGAATGTGCGGTGGGTATGATTAATGTCGACGATGAAAACACATGTACCCAATGAAACACAACATTATGTTGTGTTTTCATTGGGTACATGTGTTTGGGGTTCAGATGCTTTTCAATAACGATGAATTTGGTGATCTTGAGTGAAATCCTCTGGTCTGAGGGGTTTTTTTTTTATTGTATTGTATTTTAATTTTGATTTTTGGTTTGTGACGTGTTTCTGTTGAGTTGCTTGATTTGATTTTGGTGTAATGCTATTTGGTGGTTCGATTGTCTTTTGACAAGTTTTTATTGTTTGTCTATGCAGTGCGGTGGGTTCAGAAAGGAGCTACATAGGAGACTAGTACATCAAGTAAAGGTAAGTTAAAACAGTACATGTACACAACACAACCTTGCTTGTGTCTGATGAAAAGTGTGCCCATTATTTTGTTCATTTATATTTTGCAGGGTTTGGATTTCGGTTCAATAAAAATAGATGTGCCAAACCAAAAAGTTGAAACAAAAACTGTCAACAAGCCATCATATTCAATGTATCCCAAAGACATGAAAGGAATATGGTTTCGGTCATATGCTAAATGTGATTTTGTTTCTTTATGGCACTTCTTTGGTCGTGAGTAACGAATGACAGTGTGGTGAATTATCTACGGATAGATGGTGGTTTATATTTAGTTGGATTGGTTTTATATTTTGTTATTTAAATTGGGAAATGTAGCAGTATCCTCTGTTTCATATAATAAGGAAATGTAGCAATATTTCTACATTGCCATCTTGTATATATGTTTCTCCAACCACACCAACTCGGGTTCGCTATCAATTTAAAAAATAGGAGTAATTTTACGTCAGTACCTAAATTTTGCCTCATTTTGAAATCAGTACCCCAAGTTTAAAACTTTTTTCGCCGGTACCCCAAGTTTATTTACGTTGCAGTTAAGGTAACGACTGTTAAATATAACAGAATTGGTGTGCAAAAAGTCTAAAATGCCCTCAATACTTTTGGTCTGTTAAACTGGTCTGATTCGTTCAATTGATATGATTATGAAATGATTATTTTACCCCTAATTGAATACCAATTTAACTAATAAATTGAGAGCAAATATGACTTTTCACTTACACAAATAATAATTCTTTAATAATTAAATAAATATATTATCATTAATTGATTATCAATCATTAATTATATTATTATTAATTTATTATATTATTAATTATTAATTAAATCTAATTAAACATAATTAAACCTAATCAAACCCTAAACCTACTGCTACTCTACTCCCTGGAGCCGCGCTCAGCTGCGACTCCAACCGGCGACCCAGACCGGCGACTCCACGACCCCGACTGGTGCTCCTCGCGGCCTCCGTCGCGAACCTGCTGGAGGGAGGACGCCACCGCCACGCTCATCGACGCCTGGGGCCGCCGCTACCTCGAGCTCAACCGCGGCAACCTCCGCCAGAAGGACTGGCAGGACGTCGCCGACGCCGCCAACGCGCTCCACGGCCACACCAAGAAGATCCACTGCGACGGAGGTTCGCGACGCAGATTCGAGCAGGAGCACTACCGTCGATTGCAGAGAGCGGAGGCGGAGGCTGAGCGCGGTGGCGTCATAGGCGGCAGCGTCGTCCTCCTCTGGAACGTCGCCTCGAGACTCGGCGATTTCAGTCGCCGCGGAGGAGGACGTGAAAGAGATCACCACGGGTTCCAAACGATGAATATCATGCAGCAGACTTTATGTAACCGTGGTGATCGTAAAAAGCTAAGATCTTAATGCCATTTGAACATGTTATAAACATAAATATAAATCTGATATTTACCTCTTGTAATCGACAAAAAAACAAGTGTAGTGTTCTCTCTATCAAGTCCACACAAGCACCACAACCGAAATGATTTTTCACTCAATATTTTGCTAGAAATTTTGAGAGAAAACAAGAGCAACAATGGAGGAAGAGAGGGAGAGAATTTTCAGCCATTAGAGGGAGAGAATAAAGGGAGAGGTTGCTGAAAAAATCAAGGATAAAATGAATAGATATTATGTGATTTTAATTTGAAATTAAATTGAATTTCAAAATTAAAATTGCATTATCTATCCCTTTATTCTTTCTTATTTGCATTTGTTCTCTCTCTTATCTTAAATCCCTAAATGGGCTTTAAGCCCGTTTAACTAAAACCCAAATTAAACCCATTAACTTGAGTTCTAATTTCGGTTTAGTCAAAACGGCTCAATTTCCTCGAATTGATTTCTTCAACCGTATGGTTAAAACCTTAGGCCAGAAAACTACCGAATTGTTCTCAATTCTCATCCATAATTGTTGTCATGTATCGTGCTTAATGCGTGTGACCCTCTAGGCTCACGAATAATTGGCAGACTGGTAAAATTACCATTTTACCCTTTCCATCATAAGTGGCCTCTAGCAAGACATTATGATTATCCAATATTCGTGATTATCGATTATTCGACTTAACCTGTTATCGTACATGTCACTGTCCTTTTATCAAACCGATATCCAGATTGATCAATAGGCATAGAATGGTCATCCTATTTTATCAATCACTGTTTCTTGATATCTGAGATGACTGAAAATTGATACTAAGGTATCACCTGCATGGCCATGCTCTTTCTTCAGTCATACTCATCAAGTGGCCTAAACGGATATGTTTCTCATACCGAAATATGAGTGATAAATCCCTCAGACGCCTTTCGAGTTCACTAGTGCAATAAATGCCAAAGCCAATCGAAGCCGTTATAGCTACCCTTTTACATATAACTTTAGACTAGGTCAAACTTAGGTATTCGTTACATAGTGTACACAAAGTCTCCTTGGTCTTAGGATATAATGACAAGTAAGGATATGTGAGTATCTCATGACTGGATCTATGCAGCATACTCACAATCGGGTTGTCCGATATCATCGACCTGATGATATCTATGATATAACTCCGGCACATACTTTGCCATGATCAGTAGAGCGTGATCACAAGGAGTTAGTCTCATACTGATCGCTTCAGAAAGAAGCTTAGCTGATCAGGGACTCATCAAATGTAATTCTTTCTGATCTATAGATCTACTATTAGTGGTTACACACATAATGACATAGATCAAATTACATTCGATATATTACTACAACACATTAGTAATATATGCCGATTTATTTATTCGGAAAGATGATAAAACATTACATCTGTAGATCACTTTTATATTGGACTGGGGTATAACTCTAACAGGACGTAGGGGGAGCGGACGGCGGAGAGGAAGACGCGGAGGACGCCGAGCCGAGGTCGGCGTCGGAGTCGCGGCGGCAGGGAGACGGGAGAGTGGCGGCTGAAGCAGGTTTAGGTTTAATTAGGATTTAATTAGGGTTTGATTAGGTTTAATTAATGATTAATAATAATATATAATTAATAATATTATTATATTATATAATATATATTTAAATATTAAAAAATTATAATTATAATTTGTGTAAGTGAAAAGTCAGATTTTCCCTCAATTTATTAGTTAAATTGGTACTCAATTAGGGGTAAAATAGTCATTTCACAATCATATCAATTGAACAAATCATACCAGTTTAACAGACCAAAACTATTGAGGGCATTTTAGACTTTTTGCACACCAATTCTGTTACATTTAACAGCCGTTACCTTAACTGCAACGTAAATAAACTTGAGGTACTGACAAAAAATGTTTTAAACTTAGGGTACTGATTTCGAAATGAGACAAAGTTTTGGTACTGACATGAAATTACCCCTAAAAAATATGAACCTTATAACGAATTCCACACTGCTTGTCATTTGGAGAAAAAGAGTTGAATTATCGGTTGTATTGGCCAATTATTTGGTTTTTGCCGGTCTGGTCAAATTTAAATTGAGAATCTCACTGTTCTAAACTCTTAACTAGCAAAATAACAAAATTATTTGTTTGAAGCTATAATCGATCACATTTAAAGCTTTTAGCCACAAAACATGTTGTATTGAGGAGTCAAAGTAGAATAAAATTGAAAGCATGCAAATAAAAATACATAGATTGACGCGGGTAACAAAAAATTGTTACTGAGAAATACTTAATCACCAATTACCTCAACCCTACCAAAAAGTACTAAAACAAGATGTTTTTCATGTTATATTTTGAATCGGTTCCATGTATTGTGACTAGTCATTCAAGTATGAAGGTGCATAGAGAATGGTAGACGATGTATAGTTGATTTGTGTTCTTAACGAGGATTATTATTTTCTCGATTTCATTTATTAATCTTATTGGTGTTCTTAACGAGGATTATTATTTTCTCGATTTCATTTAATAATCTTACTCAATTTCATTTTTACAAACTTGTGGGCCATTTTCTAATCCCCAAGTTTCGAGTTCGTTTCTTTCAGGTCCGCTTAGATATTAAATACCAAAAATTCTTTTTCAACTACTCTATTAAAAATGATATTTCACACATTCCATACGAAATAGTATATATTTCATAGTATGTTTCATTTCATATTATTTGACACATTTCAATTTTTGCTGTGTTTTTCAGTTCATTAGTAGTACTTGTTTCATCCGTGACTAACTAAATCCCATAAAATATATATTGTCATCCAGGTATGGAAGTGCTAATTGATAGAGAATGGCATACAATATATGGAGTTGAATGGTGTTCGTAACAAGAATCATAATTTTTCTAGATTTCATTTTTATGAATACATTATTTCATTTTTACGAGCACATGTTATAAACACGTGATCTCATTTCATAAATATACTCAATTTCAATTTTATAAATATGTGATTTCATTTGATAATTATACTAGATTTTACTTTTAGGATCTTGTATTTTAATTTTATGAATACTTGTCCATGTTGAATCGTCAATCGGAATACATCACGGGAGTCGTGTTATAAGAATAAAATTTATTTCATAATTATACTAAATCAATTTTTAAACACGTGATTTCATTTCACAATTATATTCAATTTCATTTTTATGAGTACGTGACTTCATTTCATAATTATACTGAATTTCAATTTCAAAATATTATATTTCAATTTTATGAACACTTGTCCAATGTTGAATAGTCAATCGGAATACATCACATGAATCGTGTTATAAGAATAAAAAACACAAGGACTAATTATCCTAACCTATTATCATTATATTGTACCATCCAACGTGGAGTTTACAGATTAAGAAAATCAACCAACCCATATGTTTAAGAGAATACATCTATACAGAAGTAGGAAATCAAGAACTTACAAATGCACATCCAAGTGTCAAGTACCTAGTGCACAGTAAATAAACATGTGAACTAAGAACGCAGTGATTGAAATTGAAACGTAAATGCTTGTGCATACAGATAGGCAGTGGTTATAAGTAACCGCTAAACTATTTCAATTGTACAAGAGAAAGCTGAATTGTTAAAACACCCGAATAATGCATACCACGCGAAAAAGAAAGGTTGTTGCACAGAAATGGGACCATCGCGCCTGCTATCAGAGCTCGTCTGGTGGTCGTTGATTGACAACTCATCACTGAAAATGACCTTCAAGCCGGCGAGACTTTGCTCCCGCCGGACAAGAGGTCCGATCTCGCAGGCTTGGCCAAGCTGGCGCGATTTTCGCCCGAAAATCGCCGGCTTGGTTCTCACATGGGCAAGTGTCGCTGGGAATTGTCATACCCGGCGAGATATTGCATCAATATCTCGCCGTGTTGGAGGTGCCAATATCTCGCCTGCTTGGTGAGAATTTGCCAGCGAGATTTTGGCCCAAATCTCGTCGGGTAAGGTTGGACACCTAGCCAGCGAGATTTTACAAAATATCTCGCCGGGCAAGGTTTGAACACCTAGCCAATGAGATTTTGGTCAATATCTCGCTGGTCAATGTTTTAACACCTAGCCGGCAAGACTTTGGTCAATATCTCGTTGCCTAGGTGTTAGAACCTTGCCCGACTAGATATTGACCAAAATCTCGTCAGTCAGGATTTGAACACCTACTCGACGAGACTTTGGTTAATATCTCGCCGGCTAGGTTTGATAAAATTTTGCGCAGAATCTGCCCCAATTTTCCAGTTTCCCGTTACCAATTAAACCTGTAACATCGTGCAATTCAACTAAATCCTAAAATACAATTTGCAGCGATTGAAAATAGATAATTATCACCAAATTAAAAGTTAACAACATATTCCAAAACATTACAACGTCTACAAAATCCGTATCCTATCAACCTACGGGAGTTGTCCTAGCCGTTTTGTTTTCAATGTCTTATTCGCCGTCTTCTTGAATGTCTTGCTCGAGCGCGACTATTTGTCGGCATGTGCTGGAGGCTACTTTTGGTCCGAAGGCACTCTTGGCGAGATAGTCGGATGCGTCACCGTCTGAGTCGGAGTCAGGCCCAGGGTGGAGTCGGAGTCGAAATGACGACGGGGCTCGGGGGCACAAGCTGGAAGCGGCATCCGCATATTAGCCGACAAGCCGACCTTGACTAGTAGATCCTGGATATTGGCGTGAACTTTGGTCTTAAGCTGAGCATCAATCTAGGCCTTAAGCCGAGCCTCGACCTCGTCCTTAATCCGAGCGTCCGTCTGAGCCTGGATATCGTCGAAACGACGTTTCAACTCAGCAATCTCCCCCTCCGCAGCAGCAGCTCTATCCGCCAATTCTGCCTCTCTCTCGCGAGCCCTGTCCTCCATTTTGGCCGTTTTGGCAGCAACTGTAGCATCTATCTGAAATTTTGATCAGGTAGTTGTGCAAGATTAATATAGGCCTTATCCGCACAAGTAACGGAGAACATACGAAAGCTTTGGAATATTATTTGCGGGCACTAAAGCGAAACCCATTCTTACCACAAGCTTTTAATAATATGGCTGTGATCTGTCATTACGTGCGGCTATCTCCACTATAGAAAGAGAAAGAAAAAAGGAAAGAAAGTTAAGAGCAAAGCCACTACAAAATACTACACACAATGTTATGTATAAAGCTATAACACCGCGTATGACAACTTGCGTAAATAACGTAGGACAGTAAATATAAAACGTAATAAACAACGACACATCAAATTGTTAACCCAGTTCGGTGCAACGTCACCTATGTTTGGAGGCTCTCAACCTAGTGGAAAGGTTTCACTATCAACAATACGTCAAAACAAAAAATTACATATGATCATCCCAAGATCTATACTTTATGCTACTTATTACAGTGCAACCTATCTCAGGGTCTCCCCCTGAATCCAAGACTCCGTCTTGATTCCACTCTTCGAGCAATCGCCTTGCTCTGTCGGTTCAAGTCATCGTTGAACGTTGTGGTTGCGTGCAGTCTTCACTCACGCGATCAGTAAATAGTCATCACCTAACTCTCAATAGTTATGGTGATACACAATATCCTTAGCACAATCTACAACCTCTCAGCCCGCAAACCTTTACGTCTAAGAGCTTTGTAAATTATTGTTAGGAAACAATAAAAGAACCACACGCTTGTTAAGGGGGTAGTCTAAGCTTTTATAGCAATCGAGCATGAGTACTAACCCTAATGGGTTTCCTCTTTATTACCGTCTTTCTTCTTTCCAGAATCAGAGACGTTCTGGAACATTTCATATTTCCTAATCGTAGTTGTACTTTCTGCAGAACATGGACTTTCCTGATTTTCGTCGAACAAGATGTTTGCCGAGATGTTGTTAACAATGTCATACAAGATGTCGCATACGATGCTTCAACATTCTTTATAACTTTTTCTCTAGTTCCTTTAAAATAAGCCAATCACCAAAAACGTCGTAACTACAATCTTCCCCTTTGGCTATTTTTAAGGTCAGCACTCTACGTCGCATTCTGCGTCGTATTTGTCGTCATCTTTTACTTGCAACGATCGACAGTCGTCAAGTCGCGCATCATCGCGTATCTTGTGCGTATGCGTCTTACTCCCCATTGCTGGCTCAAAAAGAGCCAAACTTTAAAGAAAAAAAACTGGAATAGTAGAGTAGGGAATAATAAAACACAAACTTAACTCACACACATTCCCGATCAGCAGGTCGAGAATATGTATGAAACATATTCAAAGAAAATACAAAATAAAAGTTGTTCAGTTTTTAGCGAATCCATAAAGTACTTAAAATTCAAACATAACTGCTGCTGGAACTAGCAGTATCTTCTTCGGTAGTATTGACAGAGGCATATTTGGTAGTGTCTTCAGTAGAATCAGGTAGGGAGGAGGAGCCATTGTTGTCAGAGTCTTGAGAAGGCATCGACTTCAGCAGGTTAGCACATTGAGATCTACGCTGGGACATATGCTTCACCGCCATCTTCAGGTTGACGATGTTCTCGTCAAGTACAACTATCTCTCTCTCGAGTATTATTGCATCTCTGCTGGTAGTCTTTGTTGGAGGGGCAGCACCGGGAGCTCGACTGGTTGTCACCTTGGTTGGTTTGACTTCTGTCCTGACAAGATCAGGAGCATGCTTGCCCTCGAACAACTTGTGGCTCACCACAATCATTCCTCCGCGCTTTCCTGCCTTATCGGCTGTCTTCAACACACCAGGGTGCTGGTGCACTAGTAGCTCAGATATAAGAGAGGGAAAAGCAATAGGTATCTTCACAGCTTGTGATCTGGCATGTCTAACAAGGTGGTCAATAACAAACTGGCCAAAATCAAGTGTGGGACCAGTACCTATTTGGAAGATGAGAATTTCCAGCTCCGGTTTGATGGAGGATGCATGCGTGGAGGGTGCCCAATTTGCTACTCCGATACGGAACAGTATGGAGTATTTTGAAGTGAGATCCGAGGCCGCCACGATGCCCTTAGCAGGCCACACTCTGCTCTTATCACCAGTTATCTCCTTGAGTACCTTGTTCAGGTCAGGTGGGGGTACAGAGCGGACACACCTCCTCCCCAGGAAGGCATTTATGATGTCAGAGGAGATGTTGAAGCGTAGGCCTCTGACATAGACCTTCTCACATTCCAGATCATCCGGAGAACCAAATCCAGCAGGCAAATTTGCAATAAATTCTTTAACCAACAGAGGATAGTGATTACCTATGTCGGTGACAGTCTTCATGAGTTCCGCCTTTTGCAAGAGCTTGACGATGGCTTCCAATCCAAGGATCTCCGAGGAAAGAGTCTTCTCGGGATAGGCCGTCCTTTAAATTGGGATAGATGACTTACCTTAGGGTGCACATACTCCCACATAGTAGGCAATATCAGGTCGACTGGCGGTAAGGTAGAGAAGACTACCAATGATGCTTCTATATAGGTGTTGGTCGACGGCTTCTCTTGGATCATCTTTAGTTAGCTTGATGTGTGTAGCTGCTGGTGTCCGTTTATGTGAAGCTTTCTCTAGCCCAAATTTCTTGACAATATTCTTCGCATATTTTCTTTGAGAGATGAAGATGTTATCTTTTAGCTGTTTGATTTGGAAACCTAGAAATAGGTAAGCTCTCCCACCATGCTCATCTCGAATTGTGATTGCATTTGTTGGATAAATTTCTCTACCATCTTTCTTGACATCCCTCCAAAGACAATGTCATCGACATATATTTGGGCTATCAGCAAATTCCCGTCCTCATTTTTCACAAATAAAGTCTTGTCGACTCCCCCTCAAGTGTAGCCTCTTTGAATCAGAAATTTTGTGAGTCTTTCATACCAAGCCCTTGGTGCTTGTTTCAGTCCATAGAGGGCCTTCTTGAGTTTATACACATGATCAGGGGAGCGAGGATCAACAAATCCTGTAGGTTGTGACACATACACTTCTTCGTTGAGATCTCCATTCAGGAATGCACTTTTGACATCCATCTGGTAAAGCTTGATCTGTAGATGGCATGATATCCCTAGTAGGAGTCTGATTGCTTCAAGCCTTGCGACTGGAGCAAAGGTCTCATCGAAGTCTACTCTCTCAATTTGAGTGTACCCTTGAGCTACTAACCTTCCTTTATTGTGAGTGATCTTATCAAGCTCATCGGACTTATTTTTGAAGATCCATTTTGTGCCAATGACATTTCCTTCACTTGGCTTGGGCACTAGTTCCCAAACCTGGTTCTTCTCAAATTGAATTAGTTCATCTTGCATGGCATTGACCCAATACTCATCATTGATGGCTTCGTTGACATTTTTAGGTTCAATCTTTGAAACGAAGCATATGTTACCTATCATCTCATTGTAATTCAAAGGAGCTTTTGTCCGAGTCCGTATGCCTTCATTTAGACCTCCAATTACTCCAGAGATAGGATGATTAGCCTGAATTCTTCGTGAGGGGTTCTTGTTGCTGACTTCAGGAACTGCCTTATCGTTATCATCATTGTCTTTTGGCTTGCTGCTAGCATCTTTACTAATATCAGTAATAACATCCTTCCTAACATTGTTGAGATAAACTCCTTCTTTGTCTGTCGCATCTTCTGGGGCATCTTTACAGTCATCATCAATAACAACATTGATTGATTCCATCATAGTCTTGGTTCGTTTGTTGAAGACCCGGAATGCGCGACTATTCCTTGAGTAGCCAAGGAAGATACCTTCATCACTCTTTGGATCAAGTTTTCGACGAGGTTCTCTACCAGCCAGAATATAACAGGTGTATCTAAAAATATGGAAGTATTTAACATTAGGCTTTCTCCCCCTCCATATTTCATAATGAGTTATTGACATACCTGGTCGGAGAGTGACTCGATTATGGATATGACAAGCAGTGTTAAGTGCTTCTGCCCAGAAGTGAGTTGGTATGTCCTTGGCCAGCCTCATAACTCTAGCCATATCCTGTAGAGTCCTGTTTTTGCGCTCAACAATGTTGGGAGTGATTGGTGCTGAGAACTCATGGGCTATCCCTTCAGAGTTGCAGAACTCTGCAAATTTACTGTTTTCGAATTCTCAACCATGATCACTGCGAAGACGAATTATTTTGCCAATTGTCTCCCCTTTTTCTCGTTGGACTTGGATGCATAGAGTCTTGAAGATCGAAAAGGTATCCAATTTGTCATGAGGGAAATCAACCTATGTGTATCGTGAGTAATCGTCTGCACACACAAAGACGTAGCGTTTTCCTCCAAGGCTTTCAACTTGCATTGGCCCCATGAGGTCAACGTGTATTAGCTCAAGTACTCGAGAGGTGGTGATATGCTGCAGATTCTTGTGTGACATCTTAGTTTGCTTTCCAATCTGACATTCTCCGCAGATCTTTCCTTCCACAATTTTCAGGTTCGGAATTCAAGTAATGGCCTGCTCTGAGATTGCCTTCTGCATGCTCCTAAGATTTAGATGTCCAAGCTTTCTATGCCAAAGTTTGGTTTCTTCTTCTTTGGAGAGAAGACACTTTGCCGCTTCGATATGTGAATCGGGCGACCAGATGTAAAAATTATCCATTGAGCGGATTCCTTGTAGGATGGTGACTTGATCTAAATCCTTTACTATACATGCTTCTTGTGTAAATTTTACTTCTGAACCTAGATCACAAATCTGGCTGATGCTAATTAGATTTGCCTTGAGTCCTTCTACAAGTAATGCTTCAGTTAGGCAAGAAGCTCTTGGATGCTTGAGTAGTTCTTTTCCAATGATTCGAGCCCGAATCCCATCTCCAAAGGTAACATAGCAGTTTGTGTATAATTTGAGATTGGAAAGAAACTCAAGAGTACCTGTCATGTGTCGACATCCACTATCGAGATACCAGTCCTTGTTGGTTGAAGCACTCAAGGAGGTGTATGCAACATTAGCTCGATAGACTAGATTTTTTGGTCTCCATTCAAGGCGGGATGTTTTCTGAGGAGTCGAGAGATGGCCTTGATATCCTTTTTGTGGTAACTGAGCTTGCTTCTTCCCATGGAGTTGAAAGCAGAATGGTCTGATGTGACCCCTTCGACCACAGTAATGACATATCCACTGATATTGATGTGCTGGATTTCTGCAATATCGATGTCTGCGTGGAGGATGTCTTCTGGCAGTTGATTGACAAGAACATGTTATAGAAGATGTCACAACATTTTTTGTAAATTGTCCTGTAGGATGTGTTGTGTCATCTTGTAGTTTTTTGTCAGCCATGGCTTGTTGTGGGACAAACTTTGTGAGTGCTGATGAGGAGGTATTATGTGTGTACCCCAGTCCCGTCATATCTTTAGACTGCTTTCCTACTGATAGGATTTTGTCAAGACTTTCTGTGCTGATTTATCATCTTTACAGATTTCTCTACGAAGATGACCGAATCCTTCACATTCATGACACTGAGGTCCTTTGTTCTTGTTGTTTTCCTTTCTGCTTCTGTTTGGTTTGTCAAGACTTCCTCCTGTTGGGGCTTTTCGTGGAGCTTTGTTTCTGGCTTCTGTTGTGACATTCCTTCCGCTCATTCGACTGAATCTTCTCATGACTTTGTTGTAATTTTTTGTGAGAAGGGCCATTGTAGCATCAATGTCTTCGTCTTCGTCAGAATCCTCAGATTCTGGTTGCTTGTGTGTTGAGCTTTTGAAAGAACCTCCTTTATTCTTTTTGTCGATATTGGGTAGAGATAACTCATAGGTCATTAGAGATCCCATCAGTTCATCGAATTTTAAGATCTTGAGGTCATGAACTTCTTCAACTGCGGTGATCTTCATCTTAAATCTAGGGCAAAGAGCACGCATGGTTTTTCTAACCAGTTTTTCATCAGACATTAGTTCGCCCAGAGAATAGGATTCACTGGCTATATTTCAAATTCGAACGTTGAATTTTTCGATTGATTCGTCCTCTTTCATGACAAGGGCTTTGAAGTTGGTTGTCAAGTATTGCAGCTTTTGTTCTCGAACCTTAGTTGTTCCTTCATATGCAACAACCAGGATATCCCATGCGGATTTGGCAGTTGTGCATGTGTTGATTAGTCTGAATACGTTCTTGTCAACACCATTAAAAATAACATTCAGGACTCGAGAGTTTCCCAGTGATTCCACGTCTTTGTTATCAGTCCAGTCTTTTTCTAGTTTTGGGCCGATAGGGTTACCATCATTATCACTGAGTTGTGGGGCATTCCAACCATTGATCACAGCCTTCCATGTTTTGTTGTCAAGGGACTTCATGAAGGAACACATGCGAGCATTCCAATAGCCGTAGTTACTTCCATCTAGAACATGTGGTCGGTTGATGGATCCTCCTTCTCTGGTATTGTCCATCTTGATGATCAAAATATTTGTTTTAGGAACTCATCTAAAGCTGTAGATGCCCCCTCTGATACCAATTGAAATTTTGATCATGTAGTTGTGCAAGATGCCACACACAATGTTATGTATAAAGCTATAACACCGCGTATGACAACTTGCGTAAATAACGTAGGACAGTAAATATAAAACGTAATAAACAACGACACAACAAATTGTTAATCCAGTTCAGTGCAACGTCACCTACGTCTGGGGGCTGTCAGCCTAGTGGAAAGGTTTTACTATCAACAATACGTCAAAACATACAAGTACCTATGATCATCCCAAGATCTATACTTTATGCTACTTATTACAGTGCAACCTATCTCAGGGTCTCCCCCTGAATTCAAGACTTCGTCTTGATTCCAGTCTTCGAGCAATCGTCTTGCTCTGTCGGTTCAAGTCGTCGTTGAACGTTGTGGTTGCGTGCAATCTTCACTCACGCGATCAGTAACCCCTCAATCACCTAAATCTAAATAATTATGGTGATACACAATATCCTTAGCACAATCTACAACCTCTCAGCCCGCAAACCTTTACGTCTAAGAGCTTTGTAAATTATTGCTAGGAAACAATAAAAGAACCACACGATTGCTAAGGGGATAGCCTAAGCTTTTATAGCAATCGAGCATGAGTACTAACCCTAATGGGTTTCCTCTTTATTACCGTCTTTCTTCTTTCCAGAATCGGAGACGTTCTAGAACTTTTCATATTTCCTAATCATAGTCGTACTTTCTGCAGAACATGGACTTTCCTAATTTCCGTCGAACATGATGTTTGCCGAGATGTTGTTAACAATGTCATACAAGATGTCACATACGATGCTTCTGTTGGGTTCCGGGGCATCCTAATCACGTTCATGTCAGTGGAAGCAACCTATAAACCGCCCCGAACCTGCGCAAGATCGACTACCAAGTTAGATCCTTAGGAAATCGAGTTTTCGGGTTTTACCAGAATCTCCCCAGCAGAAAACCGAGACTTTGAAGCTCCATACCTCGAGGTACAGATCTCCAATTGCTTCGGTTCTTTTTGAAGATTAAACCTCAGCCAATTCTCGACATCTTTTGTGTTTTGCTCCGAACCCAGTTCAGACGAGAAGACCTCCGTCTGGAGCTAAACATTTTTCCCATCTTACTGGATAGACTCTGCGGAGCAGTCAGCTTCTCGGCCTTGTATCTCCCAAACCAGCGCTCTTTTGGAAAATCATTATTTCACCAGTTTCAGGTCAATCGGAGCTCGAACGAAGCGGTAATGGCTCACGCAATATAGGTCGCCAGAACTGGACAATCTGGACAGTTTCTCCATTCTTGCTTTTACTCTTTGTTGAATCAAGAAAGAAGAAGTATATGATCTTCTTCTCTAGAGCAAGTCCACACCAAGAGGATAATCGTTAAGATCCTTCACAAAGAGCCTACAAGAACAATTATGTGAAGAACAAGAGAGCAAGAAGACAGGAGAGGGAGAGTGTGGGAGAGAGAGTTGTGTGAGTTGTTTCTTCATTTGTCTACTTCATCAACACATAAGGCATGGGTTACTAAAGTGACAAATGAGAAAACATGGGTTAAAGGCAAGTCATTACCCATACCCCTTAAATCACTCACCTCTTAATCAACAACACCAACTAAGCATGGAGTGTGTGGCCCCAACCCTTGGACCCACCAAGGTGGCCGCCCACTTGGGCTTATTGGGCCTTATTTGGGCCCTTGTTGGGCCGCCTAAGTGACCCCATGGGCCGAGCCCAATGGGCTCGCCCATGTGGTCGCCTATCGTGTCCAAAAGTTGTCTGACCCTTTTTGTCGTTATTTATCAAACAAAGTCCAACGCGACATCAACGAAAATCTTAGTTTTCTCGATTCGCTAATTATTCTCTCAAACCGGACCCATGGGCCAAAACCTTTAGTTTTGTCCATGTATTGCTCCTGAATAAACGTTAAGGTTTCCTTGACTCAAGTTATCCGTCTTGTATGTGTGTGACCCTCCAGGCTCATGCCACCGTTGGCAGACCGGCGCAAGAGATCTCTCTTGCCCTATCCATCCTAAGTGGTCTCTAGTAAGAGATTATGATTACCCAGGGTGCATGATGATCGATGATTCGATTTAAACTTGTGCATACAAGTCACTATCCTATTATCTCTAGACATCCCGATTGATCACAAGGCATAGAGTCGTCATCCTTGTTTAATCAATCATTGTTACTTGATATGTGCGATGGCTTAGAACTGATAACCCGTATCACTGGCATGAACATGCTCTTTCTTTAAGGCACTCTCGATCAAGAGGCCTTAAGGGATATCTTTCCCATACCGTAGTACGAGGGATAAATCCCTTACCCGTCTTTCGTGTCACTCATGCAATCCGTTCCGCCACCCAATCATGCCCGTTATTGCAAACCTGTTAGGAAAGCGTTAGGCGCAATTTAAACCCGTAGGTCGACTGCATAGCGATCACAAAGACTCCTTGGTCTAAGGATATCGTGACAAGCTATCGCATTTGAATATGTTCATGGCTTAATCTATGAAACACTATTCATAGCGGGTCGTCCGATATCAATCACCTCATGATATCTATGATATGATTCCGGGATCCCACATCCCTACGAATAGCAGAACTACATCATTGAGAACCATCCTCATACTGGTCGTTTTGATTGAAGCATATATTGACCAGGGACTCGTGAAGTGTGATACGTACAGATTTATGGTTCTACTACTTTAGTGGTCATAAATCAGATCATGCTTAACATATTACTTCAACACATAAGTAATACAAAACCGTTTTATTTATTACAAACGATGACAAACTATTACAGACATTTACAGACATTTACAGACTATTCCAATTGGACCCTTGGGCACAAATGCTATCAATCTCCCACTTGCCCCTAGTTCTAATCTAAGTCTCAGTTTGTACCCATTGACTATACATGAACTTCATGTTTAGGCTATGAGAGAGCCTTCGTCAAAAGGGTCGGCTGTGTTTTAATTCGTCGTAATGTAGTTGATCTTCTCGTTATCTCCGTAACGTCTGAATATATATTTGGATTTGTTATGTGATATGGGCACTTTAGCTTACGCAATGGCCCTAGTGTTGTCACAAGATAAGCCTACTAGGTTAGACGGGTTTTTAATTACATCTTATCCAGTCATGAAGCTCGAAATCCATACAGCCTTCTTTGCTGCCTCCAACGCAGCTATATACTTAGCTTCTGTCGTAGAATTGGCAATTGGTCCTACTTTCAGCTCTTCCAGCTGAAGCTCCACCATTCAACATGAAAACGTATCCTGACTGACTCTACAATCATTAGGATTCGTCTGGAAACTAGTGTCAATATAACCTTTGACTACTAGCTCAACATCATCGTGGCCCTCGCACACAAGAAAGGTGTCTAAAGTTCTCCTCAAGAACTTGAGGATAGCTTTGACCGCAATCCAATGTTGTCCACCGGGGTTAGACTGATGTCTACTGGCACAACTTAAGGCGAACGAGACATCCGGTCTCGTGCATATCATGGCATACATGATGGATCCTATAGCCGAAGTGTATGGGATCTCACTCATTCCTTTCAGCTTATCAGGTGTCGCTGGACACTAAATCTTGTTGAGTTTTATGCCATGTCGAATGGGTAAGAATGCTTTCTTGGAATCAAGCATTTTAGAACCCACTCAAATCTTGTTTACATAGGTGCTCTGACTTAATCCCAAGACCCGCTTGGTGCGATCTCTCTATATCTTGATCTCAAGTATATAAGTAACATCGCCTAAGTCCATCATTTGAGAAACACTCCCTTAACCAAGCCTTTGTCAAGCGCAAGGTTAGGATGTCATTTCCAATGTCATTCTCACATTCAGCACCCGAAAGACAATCTTACACCCATTCGCCTTCTTTGAAACGCATGACTCATCTACGTTCTTAGTAAAGCTGAACTTCATCAAAACGTTAGATTCCAATTCTGCTACATGGCACCCAGTCATGTCTTAGAGTTAGGGCCGTCCATGACTTCTTGAAAGGTAGCTGGACCATCCTGATCCACTGTTACCAAATCGTCACCTTTAGACACGAGAAACCTGTATCTAGCAGGTGTACGATTGGTCCTTTCAGACTGCCTTGGACCGTCCGGAATAACTGCAATGGGCGGTTTTTGCTCTACAACCAGCTCTGGCTCCAACACTTCTACAGGGTTGTCCAGTGGTTCCTGAGAAACTGTACCATCCCGAATACCATCAAGATGTACATTCCTCCCACTGTTTTCGTTAGAGCCTGATTCAAAATGAATGCAGCTGTTTCTAGAGCATAACCCTAGAATGATTTTGGGAGATCAGAGTAACTTTGATAATATCCCACTTCTCACAAGATGATCAAGAAACTCTATGGACAAGTATTCTTCAGCTCGATCCGACACGAAGCGTTTTAATACTTTTTCCGAGTTGGTTTTGTACTTCAGTCTTAAGCTCTTTGAATTTATCAAAAGCATCCGACTTATGTCTTATTGAATAGATATAATCAAGTCTACTGTAATCAACAGTAAGATTGATGAAGTAGCGAAAACCACTAAAAACAAGTGAACTCATTGGCCCATACACATTTCGCTGTATCAGGCCCAATGAGTCAGCCGCCCTTTCACCTCTCCCGATGAAGGGCGCTCCAGTGATTTTTCCCATCAAACAAGCCTCGCACATTTTCCCCGAATGGAATTCGAATGGACTTAGAAGTCTGCACTTGCAAAGTGCTGAAATGTACTTTCTCATTTATGCAACCCAAATGACAGTGCCATATTAGAGCTTGGTTTAAATCATCGGATTTAAACCTCTTAGTGATAACGTTATATTATGAGCTTAAGTTTTCATATTCAATATGTGTAAACCACTGACTTTATTAGAACTTACAAAAGTATGTAATACACATTATGAAGTACTAATACAAGTCTACTGGCCAAAACAAGAGTAATGGAGCCTACAGCAGTTTCGGCAACCCTGATTCTGTTCCAAACTCTTAGGTCCACCTCGTGTTTCTCATAATCTCTTCTACTTTCCAGTTTCTGTTCATCCTTACAGATTCATGCCCAGTATAAATACTCATGAATCGGAAGTAGAAAGATTAAGCTCAATAACAAGAATACCAGAAGGCGTGGATCCACCACCCTTCTTTAGATCATCCTGGAAATTCTTGCAGTCTCTTTTCCAATGACCGGACTGTTGGCAGTAGAAGCAGACTGATTCCCTTTTCTTTTAGCCTCCCTGACTTTAGGAGGTTTAGGAACCCGAGCCAGTCTCATCTTTACCGCCGCGTGCATAGGGGCTCTACCCTTGTCACCTCCAGCTTTGATGCTAGATCCCTTTCTGACCATTAGAACATCCCTTGGTATAAGCTTGACGTTCTTCTTAGCCGTTACATGCTTTCATTGCAACTCTGAGATGATCTTGTCCAAATTATGCATATTATAGTTCATAAAGATCCCAACATAAGCACGAGGAAGGGATTGCAGAATGAAGTCTACAATGCCATCTCCTGTCCCATCCCAAGACTCGGTCTTGTCAGGTGTTCGAGATGTCCCTTCAACTTTAGGACGTGAGGACTAACAGAGCCGCCTGCTGACGTTTTGCAGGAGAGGAATTCTTTGAGAATTTCGAATCTTTTGATCCAAGCCTTCTCCTTGAACATAACCCTTATCTGCGCCATCATGGCACAAGGGTCCTCGAAAAGTTCCATAAACTGATTTTGGAGGTCTCCCTCCAAGCAGCCCAACATCACATACGCCACATTCCCATAATTGCTAAGGTGCTTCCTGAATGCATCCTTAACGGCCCTTATGGCGTTAAGTGTTGGTTCCCCAAGGATAGCCTGGTCAAGGACGTACTCCATGCGTTCCAACTTTAACACAAGTCGTAAATTTCTGTCCCAGTCTAGATAATTTGTTCCATTGAGCTTACACTTATCAAGTATAGCCCTCAATGACAAATTAGACGAGTTTGTTGACTTACTAGCCATTTTCTACACGAAGAAAGTAAATTTAATCAGAATGATGAATAAATTTACGAAGATCAGAATCAAACACCAACCATTCGATTCTAAGGTTAAGAATCTTTAAACCAAGATCCCTTATTTGTCAATTGAAGTACGCTAAGGCGCACCACTCCAACTGGCCCATTTGGGTAGGACGTCCATCTAATTACAACCCGTGTAACTCTTGGTCAGGGTATGTGCAAAAGCACACGGCTTACCCTTCCGATGCCCCAGCTCGATCTCAGGCCGAGAATCGTGGTCGAGTCAACCAACCTTCACTTATGCATCAGTTTTGTCCAGATGCTCCGCTAAGGCGCACGACATCCCACAAGGTTGACCATTCCATATAGAACCCATTCTATCGATGCTCCGCTAAGGCGCACGACATCTCACAAGGTTAACCATTCCATATAGAACCCATTCTATCGATGCTCCGCTAAGGCGCACGACACCGAGAGAATGTTTCTACATGGGTGTGAATTTGGGTGGCATCTCCCTTGACTCAAATTATGTTGTGATTTGGTTGTGTTTAATAATTCGAAAGTATTTTGGTACAATTACGAACCCGTCATCAACAACCCGTGTTGTGACGTTTCTAATTGTGTCATATACAATGTTCTTTTGAAGTCGTCATTTGCAACCCGTGCAAACACGTTTCAAAATTGAACTCATCCATCACAACTCGTGCGATGATGGTTCACAACGCTTTAATCATGCAAAAAATTAAAATCGATTTTAATCTTTGCATGTGAGGTGATGGCTTATAAACTTATAAGCTAAGTATGCAAGCATCATAAAGCGTTTAAATATGCATCAATAGCCCATCCTATTCTTAAGATTCTACGAGACATCACATCTTCTCGTCTTTCTCATTCGGGCTCCCACTAGCTCTTGAAATTCCTCTAAGACCGTCATTGTGCTCAATTTTCCATCCTTCTCGACTTTGAGTAGCAATTACTTAATACTTGGTTCGTAGACCGGGTAAAAAATAATTACACTTTAAGGGCTCGAATGAAGGAATAATTACACGCTAACACTAACGGTATGCAAACCGTGAAAGCGATAAAATTCTAATGGGCTACTAATGCATCATACATCTCATCACATCATCCAACATGTTATCACAAAAACATGTTATCAAATAATATGCAATATTCCGGTTTTAATTTTGCCAAGTTGCTTGGTCAGGTTTATCGAAACTAGACCTTTTCGAAAAACGGTTTATCGAAACCGATCAAATTTGAAAGTTTTCGAAATATTGGATCGCGGGTTAATGCCACGGACAAAAAATCAACGTGCGCGAACCAAGTCGGGCCCAAGCTGAATGGGCCGAAGCTCATTGGGCCAAGCCCAACATCACGGCTCGGCTTTGGGCTTTGGAAAGCCCAAGCCGAGCTTGCCTCCCTTCTCGGCCTCGGCCGAGAAGGGGGACGGCCCCGGTCACCGCCGGCCTCCCCCGGCCTCCGGTGACCTCTGTCCGGTATCTCCGATCCGGTTCCCCGAGAGTCCCTTCTTGGACCCGACAAATCCAATAAAATTCCGAAAAATTTCAAATTCAATATATTTTTCAAAAATAACATATTTCATGAAATTTACCCATAAAGCATTAAAAACATGTTATCATCAAAAATGACATGCAAATCATCATAAAACCGAAACAACAAACAAGGATCTCGAAGTAGTAGACTGCCTCTGATACCACTATTGGGTTACGGGGCATCCTAATCACGTTCATGGCAGCGGAAGCAACCTATAAACCACCACGAACCTGCGCAAGATCGACTACCAAGTTAGATCCTTAGGAAATCGAGTTTTTGGGCTTTACCAGAATCTGCCCAGCAGAAAACCGAGACTTTGAAGCTCCATATCTCGAGCTACAGATCTCCACTTTCTTCGGTTTTTTTGGAGATTAAACCTCAGCCAATTCTCTACGTATTTTGTGTTTTGCTCCGAACCCAATTCGGACGAGAAGACCTCCATCTGGAGCAAAACATTTTTCCCATCTGGCTGGACAGACTCTGCGGGGCAGTCAGCTTCTCAGCCTTGTATCTCCCAAACCAGTGCTCTTTTGGAAAATCATTTTTTCGATACAGTTGTAGCCCTTTGACTTATCTTTCCAACGCAACCAGTTTCAGGTCGATCGGAGCTCGGACGAAGTGGTAATGGCTCACGCAATATAGGTCGCCGGAAATGGACAATCTGGACAGTTTCTCCATTCTTGGTTTTACTCTTTCTTGAATCAAGAAAGAAGAAGTATATGATCTTCTTCTCTAGAGCAAGTCCACACCAAGAGGATAATCGTTAAGATCCTTCACAAAGAGCCTACAAGAACAATTATGTGAAGAACAAGAGAGCAAGAAGAGAGAAGAGGGAGAGTGTGGGAGAGAGAATTGTGTGAGTTGTTTCTTCATTTGTCTACTTCATCGACACATAAGGCATGAGTTACTAAAGTGACAAATGATGAAAACATGGGTTAAAGGCAAGTCATTACCCATACCCCTTAAATCACTCACCTCTTAATCAACAACACCAACTAAGCCGGCTAGGTGACCCCATGGGCCGAGCCCAATGGGCTCGCCCATGTGGTCGCTTATCGTGTCCAAAAGTTGTCCGACCCTCTTTGTCGTTACTTATCAAACAAAGTCCAACGCGACATTGACGAAAATCTCAGTTTTCTCGATTCGCTAATTATTCTCTCAAACCGGACCCATAGGCCAAAACCTTCAGTTTTGTCCATGTATTGCTCCTCAAGAAACGTTAAGGTTTCCTTGACTCAAGTTATCTGTCTTGTATGTGTGTGACCCTCCAGCCTCATGCCACCGTTGGCAGATCGGCGCATGAGATCTCTCTTGCCCGATCCATCATAAGTGGTCTCTAGTAAGACATAATGATTACCCAAGGTGCATGATGATCGATGATTCGATTTAAACTTGTGCATACAAGTCACTATCCTATTATCTCTAGACATCCTGATTGATCACAAGGCATAGAGTCTTCATCCTTGTTTAATCAATCATTGTTACTTGATATGTGAGATGGCTGAGAACTGATAACCCGTATCACTGGCATGGCCATGCTCTTTCTCTAAGTCATAAATCCCTTAGCCGTCTTTCGTGTCACTCATGCAATCCGTTCCGCCACCCAATCATGCCCGTTATTGCAATCCTGTTAGGAAAGCGTTTGGGGCAAGTTAAAGCCGTACATCGACTGCATAGCGATCACAAAGACTCCTTGGTCTAAGGATATTGTGACAAACTATCACATTTGAATATGTTCATGGCTTAATCTATGAATCACTATTCAAAGCGGGTCGTCCGATATCAATCACCTCATGATATCTATGATATTATTCCGGGGTCCCACATCCCTACGATAAGCAGAATTACATCTTTGAGAACCATCCTCATACTGGTCGTTTTGATTGAAGCATATATTGACCAGGGACTCGTTAAGTGTGATTCGTACAGATTTATGGTTCTACTACTTTAGTGGTCATAAATCAGATCATGGTTAACATATTACTTCAACATATAAGTAATACAAAGCCGTTTTATTTATTACAAACGATGACAAACTATTACAGACATTTACAGACTATTCCAATTGGAACCTAGGGCACAAATGCTATCAGAAACAAGTGTCGGTTTTGTCTCTATAACCACCTCAGGCTCCATAACCTCTATATTGTCAGTATTATGATCATGAATTGCTTCAGGTTGTACTACATCATCCCGAATTTCTTCGAGATGTGTAGTACTCCCACTGAATTACTTGGAAATGAATTCTTTCTCCAAGAACACACCACCACGAGCAACAAAAACCTTGTTCTCGCTTGGTTTATAGAAGTAGTATCCCCTTGTTTCTTTGGGATACCCTACGAAGACGCATTTATCAGATTTTGGTGCGAGGTTATCACCAAGAAAACGCTTGACATAAGCTTCACAACCCCAAATCTTTAGAAATGTCAACGTGGGCCTTTTCCCATTCCATACTTCGTATGGTGTCCCTTCTACGGCCTTTGTTGGAGCCCTGTTCAAAATGAACGCGGCTGTCTCTAGAGCATAAACCCAAAAAGAGATCGGCAGATCGGCATGGCTGATCATGGAACGAACCATGTCTAGCAAGGTTCGCTTTCTCCGTTCCGACACACCATTTAGCTGTGGCGTTCCTGGCGGAGTCCATTCGAACACGATTCCCCAATCACTCAAATGGTCAGCGAACTCTTCGGATAAGTATTCACCACCTCGATCTGAATGAAGTGCTTTGATACTTTTCCCGAGTTGGTTTTGTACTTAATTCCGAAATTCTTTGAATTTATCAAAGGCTTCGGATTTATGTCTTATTAAGTAGACATAACCATATCTACTGAAACCGTCAGTAAATGTGATGAAGTATCCAAACCCCCTCCTGGCATAAGTGTTCATTGGTCCACACACATTAGTGTGTATTAGACCCAATAAGTCACTTGCCCTATCACCTTTACCTGTGAAGGGTGCCTTTGTCATCTTGCCCATCAAACAAGCCTCGCATCTATCAATCTAATTGAATTCGAACGGACTTAAAAATCCACACTTGTGCAGTGTTGATATCCGCTTCTCATTGATGTGGCCAAGGTGACAATGCCAGATAAGAATTTGATTTAAGTCATCGGACTTAAACCATTTTGTATTAACATTATAGATTGAGCTTGAACTAGAGTTATTAGTATTCAATACATATAAACCTCTAACCATACTTGCACTTCCATAATACATATTATTTCGATAAATTTGAAAATCTCCATTCTTTATTGAAAAATTAAAACCATCTTTGTCTAGTAGAGAAATCGAAATAATATTCCTACTGAAAGTAGGTACACAGAAAACTTCTTATAATGAAAGTGCAAGCCCATTGGGAAAATCAAAACTAATGGATCCCACAGCAGTTGCAGCAACACTGATTCCGTTGCCAACTCTCAAATCCACTTCGCCTTGACCCAAATCTCTTCTACTTCTTAGCACATGTACATTTGTACATATGTGATATTATGCTCCGGTATCTAGTACCCAAGAATCTGAGGTAGAAAGATTAAGTTCCATAAAGAAAATACCTGAAGGCGTTGGCCCACCACCCTTCCGCTGGTCATCCTGGTACTTCTTGTATTCCTTCTTCCAATGGCCAACTTCTTGCCTATAGAAGCATGCAACTGCCCTTTCCTTAACCTTCTCTTTGCCTTTAGAGGCTTGGGGAGGGTTAGGAACAACATGCACCCTCATCTTGCTAGCCAGGTGCGCTGGAGCCTTCTTTTTGGAAGACACAGATGCCACACCAGACTTCTTGAAGTTGGTCCCCTTTCTGACCATAAGAACATCATTGGTTTGGTTCTTGATGCTCTTCTCAGCAGTTACAAGCATCCTATGTAACTCTGAAATGGTCTTGTCCATATTATGCATATTATAATTCATAATGAAACCATCATAGGTAGGAGGAAGGGGTTGCAGAACTATGTCTGCCGACACCTCTTTCCCTAACTCAAGGCCTATCCTTGTTAGGTGATCGAGGTATCCCTTCATCCTAAGGACATGTGGACTCACGGAAATACCTCCAACCATTTTGCAGGAATGAAGATCCTTCAAGGTGTTATACCTTTCAATCCTCGCCTTCTCTTTAAACATCTCCTTTATTTGATTCATCATCTCAAAAGATTTGTTAGAGAGTTCCATGAACTGCTTCTGGAGATTACTCTCCATACAGCCCAGCATTATGCAGGCTACATCAATGGAGTCGCTCAGATGCTTATAATAGGCATCTCGAACAGCCCTTGTTGAGCCTGTCACTGGTTCCACAGGGATTGCATTGTCAAGGACATATTCCTTGCGCTCATGTTTGAGTACAATTCTTAAATTTTTGTCTCAGTCCAGAAAATTCACTCCATTCAGTTTGTCCTTCTCAAGCAAGGTTCTCAATGAGCTATTTGTCGCGTTTTCCATTTAGAATCTACACGGAAAGTAAATTTAATCAGTTTTAAATTAAACTTGGAGATCATAAATTAAATCACAACCATTCGATTCCTTGCTTAGAATCTAAACCAAGATCCTTGATTTACTCGATTGAAGTGAACGGAGGCTCACTGCTCCAATCGAGCTATGTAGGTAGGACATCCAGTCCATTTATACCATCCAATGTACACGGCAATCTCTATCTGATACCCTAGGTCAACTCTAGTTGACAATCGTAGTCAAGTCAACCAAATTCAACTATGATTAGTCCATATGTGGATACTACGCGGAGGTGCACGCACCCACATACGACTAACCATCTCCTATAGCCCGTATCCCAATGAATGCTACGCGGAGGCGCACCCATCCACGGGGATGGGAGCTAGTATGAGTGTTGAGATTTGGATGGTATCTCAAATGACTTGATTAATTGTGATTAATTTCCTTTATTTGATAACATCAAGTCCATGATGCTTCAATTACATATTACATGCAAAGTCTGACTAATTCCGATTTTAATCCTTTACATGTTGGTGATTCTCTAGCATACATTTTGAACGTACGAAACATCCATTCATAAATTCCTACTTATGCATATCTAGTATACATATAAAGCGGAAATAAATGTACAAAACTAAAGCCCATTCCTAGTATTTAAACCAAATAATCGAAAAACCCTAAAAACTATGTCTTCCGGTTCTTCTAGACCGCCTTCAATTGGGGACTCCCACTGGCTCCGGACATCTTCAACTCTGGTTGAATCTCCATACACCATAAGCCGCCTTTCCGGTTCACCATTCTTCTTGATCCAAATACAAGATGTACACGGTTCGCAGAATGGAAATTTAAATAACAAAATTCAAATTCAAAAGGGCTACTCACACTGCAAAATTAATTACAACATTTAACCAGCGGTTCGTAGACCGCAAAATTAACCTAAATAAATCGAACGGTCTAGGGCTTTAACTTGTACCACACAAATCATGTTATCATTCAATTGACATGTTATCACACAAGCATGTTTTCAATCAATATGAATATTAACCGGTTTTAATCTTGCCTACGTTTTGATCCAATTTATCGAAATTGGACCGGTTTAAAAAACGGTTTATTGAAACCAATTAAATCTGAAAAATTCTAAAATAATTTGGATTTACAGAATTTAGAGTTTGCCACCAGGATCTCGGATCGCAACACAAAACCCTAATGGGCTAGGGCCCAATGGGCCAAAACCCTAATCGGCCACGGCTAGGGTTTCCCAAACCCTAGCCGCCACCACCTCCTCCACCGAACCGCCGCGCCGGGCCATGGTGGGGAAGGGGTGGCCATGGCCTCCTGGCTGACCTGTAGCCACATCCATGGCCGGCGCCGCCTGTCCGGTCATCGGTCTGACGACTTGAGAGCCCCGGTCTGGTAACCCGGAAAATCCAAAAAATTCTGAAAAATTCCAGATCTATTATTTTTTATAAAAAATCAGTTTGATACATATCTAAGTCCAAAAAACCAAAATTAAAAATCCGAAAAATAATGAGGTAAAAATCAATACCGAAGTCATGCAAAAACACAAGATCGAAGGTTAGAACCCCTCTGATACCACTGTTGGGTATCGGAGGATTCAAAAACAAAGTGCGCTGCGGAAAATTAAAATTTAATATCCCCCGAAACAGCCCTCGGATCTTTACAAACCTAGATCTCATGTTTCTACCCCGAAAACGTGTAAGAAAATTATTTACCTTTTCGATTTTGCAGACCAGTCAGATTGCAGGCCGGATAGATCGCAAAACTGACCTCTAATGGAAAGGGCTATTTCAAGAGAAATTGAAGAGTTTTGAATTTCCTTTAATCTGGCGCTGGTTTCCGGTCAATCAGATTTCAGACCTGGGAGTTATGTATCTCGCAATATTCGTCGACAGATCTGGAAATTCAACAAGTTTGATTAGAAAACGAAATATAACTTGAGGTTTGAATCGGATCAGCCGTCTGGAATGTTGTATATTATATGATTATAAATCATATTTCCCATATTGAATAAAAATTATTTTTATATTCTAATTTGAATGTGAGTTATGCTCATTTCATCCTCTTGAATGTTTAGGTTACAACCTTTCAATTTTGTCTTTAAGGTTGCATTGATTCTTAAAATTCAAGAGGTGGAAGAGATGAGACTATAAATAGATGGTCTTTCTCTTCATTTTTCAATCATCCAAACTCAAGAATTCTTGTGTTATTGTTCTCCCTCTTCTTCATTTCTTCGTTCGGTTGGTGATAGAGAAAGGTTCGAGTTCTAGTTCGCTTGAACTAGACCTTTGGTGTAAGGTGCTAGTTCGGAGTCGTTGTATCCTGGGAGGTGTACGCTCGCTGAATCCAACACCTGAGGGAGAGCAAATACACTTTAAGGAAAGTGTCCAACACGCCTCGACTTTTTTCTTTACGGTGTTGAACTTGTATTCGGTAAAAGGTTGAGTTACAATTTATAAAGTTTATTGTTAAATTTTATTTTAATATTAGCAACTTGTTGATTATTTTATAATATTTTCCAACAATCTGAAAGTGTATTTTAATTAAAAAAAAATTAAATAAAATATTTAACGGGTTGCGAAAGTTTAAAGGTTTTCTAATTTTTTTCTATATCGGTATACTAACTAATTGGTTTCTTTTGTAGAAAAATGGAAACCTAAAACATGAACGGTGTGAATGGAAATGATGGAACTCTTCCCACAGACCTCGACATGGTTAATGTTGGGGAGATACCTGTGCCTTTGGGCCAACATGGAAACGTGGCTGCGGCCGGGAACGTACGTTCGGGTCAAGTCCCAAGTGGTCTTGTGGCACGAGTGCCAACCACAATGACACCGGTGTCAGTTCCGGTAAATCATGCTGAACGACCTGAGAAGTTTGATGGCTTGAACTTCAAGAGGTGGCAGCAGAAGATGTTTTTCTACTTGACCACTTTGGGTCTAGCAAGGTTGCTAACCGAGGAAGGACCAAAATTGCATAAGGATGAAAGTGATCCTCAAGTGCTTATAGCATTCAACTCATGGAATAACTCTGATTATTTGTGTAGAAACTATGTATTGAATAGTTTATGTGATGCATTGTATAACGTATATAGTGCAAAAAGAACTGCCAAGGAACTGTGGGATTCTTTATCCCATATATATAAAACTGAGGACGCGGGCGCCAAGAAATTTATCGTGGGCCGGTTCTTAGATTTTAAAATGGTAGATTCCAAAACCGTGGTGAGTCAAGTGCAAGATTTGCAATTGATCATACACGAAATGCATGACGAAGGAATACAAATAAGTGAGTCTTTTCAGGTCGCCTCAGTAATTGAAAAATTGCCACATGGATGGAAAGATTTCAAGAACTATCTCAAGCACAAACGAAAGGAGATGAGTCTTGAAGATCTAATTGTTCGTCTTCGTATCGAAGAGGACAATAGAAAAACTGAGAAAAGGTTTGATGCTAAAGCAAATTTTGTGGAGCATGGTGAAAGCTCTAGGAGATATAAGGCCGAAAAGAACAAAATTGGGCCAAAGGGAGGAGTGTTCAAGAAGAAACCACAACCCAAGTTTTTGGGAAAATGTTTCAACTGTGACAAGCTTGGTCACAAGTCAACCGAATGTAGGCTTCCAAAGAGAAGGAGGCAAGAGATCAATGCAATGGACACAAATGAAGATCTTGTTGCGGTAATCTCAGAAGTTAACTTGGTGGACTCCAACCACAAGGAATGGTGGCTAGACACTGGAGCAACACGGCATGTTTGTTCAGATAGAAATGCTTTTTCTAGTCTGAATATGCTTGAGCATGCAGAGAAAATATACATGGGAAACTCTGCTACCTCAGATATCAAGGGGAAAGGGACGATCTTTCTGAAGATGACATCGGGAAAAGAAGTCAAGCTTACAAATGTCTTGTATGTGCACGACATCAGGAAGAACCTTATCTCTGGGACATTACTGGATACTCATGGGTTCCGAATTGTAATTGAGTCTCAGAAAATTGTGTTGACCAAAAATGGAATGTATGTGGGTAGGGGCTATGTAACTGATGGCATGATGAAAATGAATGTAATGGCCATCAAGAAAAATGAAATGAATAAAGAAAAGTCTTCCATTTATATGCTTGAGTCAAGTAGTTTGTGGCATGGTAGACTTGGTCATGTGAATTATAACTCTATACGTAGATTAATTCACTTGGACCATATACCCACATTCAACATCGATAATAGTCACAAGTGTGAAACTTGTGTAGAGGCAAAACAAATTAGAACACCTTTCAAAATTATAGAAAGGAAAACAAAACCTCTTGAGCTAATTCACAGTGATATTTGTGACTTAAAGTTTGCTCAAACAAGAGGTGGAAACAAATATTTTGTAACTTTCATTGACGATAGTACAAAATATTGTTATGTATACCTGCTTAAAAGCAAAGATGAGGCTATAGGAAAATTTGCCATGTACAAAGCTGAAGTTGAAAATCAACTTAGTAAGAAAATTAAAATGGTAAGAAGTGACCGTGGAGGTGAATATGTTGAACCGTTTGGCTCCTTTTGTGTCCAACACGGAATTATTCATGAGGTTACACCACCATACTCTCCTCAATCTAATGGTGTTGCTGAAAGAAAGAATCGCACTCTAAAAGAGATGATGAATGCGATGCTTATAAGTTCTGGGTTACCACAGAACATGTGGGGGGAAGCTGTTTTATCAGCAAATTATCTTTTAAATAAGGTACCTCGAAAAGAAGTTGATAAAACCCCATATGAATTATTTAAAGGTAGGAAACCTTCATATAACTACTTGAAAGTGTGGAGGTGCTTAGCCAAAGTTATGGCCCCAGCTCCAAAGAAAATGAAGATAGGACCTAAGACAGTTGATTGTGTCTTCATTGGATATGCACAAAATAGCAGTGCATATAGATTCCTTGTGTATTATTCTGAAAACCCAGATATTCACAAGAATACTATAATGGAGTCTAGAAATGCTATGTTTTATGAACATGTATTTCCTTATAAGCCGAAATTAGATGAATCGAGATTATCTAAACGAATTCATGAGGATAATGAGGAAATACCACGTGTTCAAGATGAACATTCTGAAGAGGATGATGGGTTAGAAGAGCCTAGACGAAGCAAAAGAGCAAGGGTAGAAAAGTCATTTGGCCCTGACTTCCTAACCTATATGCTAGAAGCTGAACCTCAAACTTATAAAGAGGCTGTAAACTCTGATGAGGGACCTTTATGGAAGGAAGCCATAAAAAGTGAAATTGATTCCATCATGCAAAATCACACTTGAGAATTGGTAGATCTCCCACCTGGAATTAGAACACTTGGTTCTAAATGGATATTCAAAAGAAAAATGAAAGCATATGGAACAATTGATAAATATAAGGCCAGACTTGTAATCAAAGGTTATAGACAACGTGAAGGTCTTGACTACTTTGATACTTATTCTCTGGTAACAAGAATAAGTTCTATAAGATTGATAGTAGCTATTGCCGCTTTGCGGAATCTTGAAATTCATCAGATGGATGTCAAGACTGCATTTCTTAATGGAGATCTTGAAGAAGAGATATACATGGAGCAGCCTGAGGGTTGTATTGCTCATGGACAAGAAAGAAAAGTGTGCAAGCTGGTGAAGTCCTTATATGGACTTAAACAAGCACCTAAACAGTGGCACGAAAAATTTGATAGTGCCATGTTGTCAAATGGATTCAAAATTAATAAATGTGACAAATGTGTATATATTAAGAACACAGAGCATGGTTACGTTATTCTGTGCTTATACGTTGATGATATGCTTATTGTAGGAAGCAATGAACGCATGGTCAAATCAACAAAAGACATGTTGAAATCAAGATTCGATATGAAAGATATGGGACTTGCTGATGTAATTTTAGGAATAAAAATTACAAGAACTAAAGGACTTATTTTAAGTCAAACACATTATGTTGATAAAATTCTTGACAAGTTCAGCAAGGGTGATGTTGGTTTGGCTAGAACGCCTATTGATGTAAGCCAACACTTGTCAAAGAATAAAGAAGAAAGTATTGCTCAGAATGAGTATGCAAAAGTGATAGGTAGTCTTATGTACTTAATGACATGTACGAGACCCGATATTGCCTTCACCGTAAGTAGACTTGCAAGATATACAAGTAATCCAGGAGCCGAACACTGGAATGCTATCGTAAGAATACTAAAGTATTTACGGTTTACTCGTGATTATGGTATACACTATACAAGATATCCGGAAGTCGTGGAAGGATACACTGATGCAAGTTGGATATCTGATATACAAGACTCAAAGGCCACAAGTGGTTATGTGTTTACTTTGGGAGGTGCAGCTGTGACATGGAAATCCTCAAAACAAACCGTTATAACCAGATCAACGATGGAATATGAGTTTGTTGCATTAGATGCATGTGGAGAAGAGGCCGAATGGCTAAGAAATTTCTTAGAGGATATTCCTAATTGGTTGAAACCAGTGCCTGCAATATGTATATATTGTGACAATCAATCAACTATTGGCAGGGCAAAGAATATAATGTACAACGGTAAGTCTCGACATATACGTCGTAGGCATAAAACCGTTAGACAACTTCTCAAAAATAGAGTCATAAGTATTGACTACATTAGGTCCAAGGAAAATATTGCGGATCCGCTTACAAAAGGCTTGCCTAGAGACCTAGTTGAGAAGGCATCTAGAGGAATGGGACTTAAGCCCATGAAATTATAAAGTTGAGACAAAGGAAACCCAACCGTGTTGACTGGAGATCCCAAGATCATGGTTCAAAGGGACAACCTAATTGTCAAGACTGAATGAGGTCACTGTGGGGGTTCCCCCGGTCCTATTTCTACGATGCAAACAGTGACACCCGTAGAAAAAGGTTAAGCACTTAAGCTTTTAATAATTCTTATGCGTCGAAACTATTGATAGTTCGAGCGGAGTAAAACGGGTTACTCTTAAATAAGAAATCACCTATGTGAGAGAGAAGTGGGGTCGCTTCAAAGGAGGATTGAAGGGCTAAATCCTTTAGAAACTCTTGCAGAACCAGGGAGATGTTCATGACCAAAAAGAACATAACCATGAGAACTGAACTTGAGTCAGGAAGATATCTGCGTGAGGCATGTTATCATTTACACAAACGGCAGAACAATTCAAGGACATCAAGTCTATTGGTCAGCTAGTAAAGTCGACATGATTTCTCACAAGGGAAGGTTCAAAGGTGCCCCTACCTATCCTATACAGGTATTGACCGGAGAATCTATCACCAATTCATTCGAGTTTTCCTCGAGTCTTTTTTTGACGTTGCACAATTTTATTCATGTGGGGGATTGTTGTATATTATATGATTATAAATCATATTTCCCATATTGAGTAAAAATTGTTTTTATATTCTAATTTGAATGTGAGTTATACTCATTTCATCCTCTTGAATGTTTAGGTTACAACCTTTCAATTTTGTCTTTAAGGTTGCATTGATTCTTAGAATTCAAGAGGTGGAAGAGATGAGACTATAAATAGATGGTCTTTCTCTTCATTTTTCAATCATCCAAACTCAAGAATTCTTGTATTATTGTTCTCCCTCTTCTTCATTTCTTCGTTCGGTTGGTGATAGAGAAAGGTTCGAGTTCTAGTTCGCTTGAACTAGACCTTTGGTGTAAGGTGCTAGTTCGGAGTCGTTGTATCCTGGGAGGTGTACGCTCGCTGAATTCAACACCCGAGGGAGAGCGAATACACTTTAAGGAATGTGTCCAACACGCCTCGACTTTTTTCTTTACGGTGTTGAACTTGTATTCGGTAAAAGGTTGAGTTACAATTTATAAAGTTTATTGTTAAATTTTATTTTAATATTAGCAACTTGTTGATTATTTTATAATAATTTCCAACATGGAAATCCCGAATCGATCTTTCCCTCTATCCAGCACACACGAGTGTACAAGACCACTAGATGTAAACCTGAGTTCCCCAACTAAAAAGTAAACAAATTCAGTTAGAGAATCTGGCAGAGTAACGGTATGAAAAAATTAAGTTCTTATTTTTCAGCTCATGGGGCCTATATTTATAGAGTTTGGCCAGGGTTTTGGGAGCATGAACCAGCACATAAAATGGGCTAGGTTCGGCTCCCTCCAAACCCTACCCGCCGGCCAAGGCTTGGGCGGTTTGGGCCTCATGGGCCGACCCCGTTAGGGTTTCGGCCATGAGGCCTTAGCCTTGCCGAATTTGGCATCCCATGAGGTATTCCAACCTCATGGGTTTCGGCCCCATTATCCATCATGGCCGGTGCCCAAAACCCTAGGGTTTTGGCCCGGTCCATGGTACGTGAGTTGACGGGCATGTGGCCCAAAACCGTAGGGCTTTTGGCCACGGCCCGATTTAACCAATCCATAATTAATTCTGCCCGGATTCCCTAAGATGTGCACATTATGCGTGTGACCCTTTAGGCTCATGTCATGTTGGCAGATCGGTGTAAATTACCATTTTACCCTTTCCATCATAAGTGGCCTCTAGTAAGGCCTTATGATTACCCAAAGTCCATGATTATCGGCGATCCGATTTAACCTCATGTCGTCCATGTCACTATCCTTTTATCACTAGGTATCTTGATTAATCATAAGGCATAGAGTCGTCATCCTTATTTAATTAATCACTGTTTCTTGATACCCGAGATGCTGAAAATTATACTCCATATCATCTGCATTGCCATGCGTTTCCTTTCAGTCATTCTCATCAAGTGGCCTGAACCGATACCTATCCCATACAGTAGTGTGAGGGATAAATACCTTAGACATCTCTCGTATCACACATATAGCCCATCCCCGACCCAATCACAACCGTTATGGTTACTCTTTCACAGATAACATTAGGTTTGAACCAAACTCGGATATTGACTATATTGTGATCACATAGACTCTTTGGTCTAAGAATACAATGATAAGATACGAACTCTGAATATGTTCATGACAGCATCTATGAAACATATTCTAGTCGGGTCGTCCAATATCATTTCCACAATGATATCTATGATCTGACTCCAGCAAAACCTATTGCCATGATCAGTAGAGCGTGATCATAAAGAGTCGTCATCATACTGGTCGCTTCAGATGAAGCTTGACTGACCAGGGACCCGTTAAGTATAAATCATACAGATCCATAGTTCTACTATTAGTGATGACATACTCAATGATATAGATCGATATATACATAACTCATTACTACAACACCATAGTAATAAAATGCCGCTTTATATTTGATTGCAACAGATGATACATATTCATCGACATAAATAGTATTGGACTAGGGCATAAATCCTACACATGTCCTGTTGACATATCGGCATAAAATTACCATTTTACCCTTTTCATCATAAGTGGCCTCTAGCAAGGCATTATGATTACCCAACGTATATGATTATCGGTGATTCGATTTAACCTCATGTCGTCCATGTCACTATCCTTTTATCATTAGGTATCTTGATTAATCATAAGGCATAGAGCCGTCATCCTTATTTAATTAATTACTGCTTCTTAATATCCGAGATGACTGTAAATGATACTCCGTATCATTTGCATGACCATGCGTTTCCTTTCAGTCATTCTCATCAAGTGGCCCAAACCGATACATATCCCGTACCGTAGTATGAGGGATAAATCGTTTAGACATCTCTCGTATCACACATATAACCCATCCCCGAGCCAATCACAACCAATATGGTTATCCTTTCACAGATAACGTTAGGTTTGAGTCAAACTCGAATATTGACTATATTGTGCTCACAGAGTCTGTTTGGTCTAAGAATACAATGACAAGCTACGACATTTGAGTTTGTTCATGACAGTATCTATGTTACATATTCAGGTCGGGTCGTCTAATATCATTTCCCTAATGATATCTATGATCTGACTCCGGCAAAACCTATTGCCACGATCAGTAGAGCGTGATCATAAAGAGTCGTCCTCATACTGGTCGCTTTTGATGAAGCTTGACTGACCAGGGACCCGTTAAGTATAAATCATACAGATCTATAGTTCTACTATTAGTGATGACACACTCAATAATATAGATCGATGTATACTTATCATATTACTACAACACAATATTAATATAATGTCGATTTTATTTCGTTGCATACGATGATAAAACTGTTACAAACTTACTTCGTATTGGAATAGGGCACAAATCCTAAAGTAAACTACAAGGAGATGATAGGTAACATCTGTTTTGTTTCAAAGATTGAACCTAAGAATGTGCAAGAAGCCATCAATGATGAATACTGGGTATGTGCCATGCAAGAAGAATTGGTTCAATTCGAAAGAAACGTTGTGTGGGAATTAGTACCCAAGCCCGACAATGTTAATGTCATTGGGACAAAGTGGATCTTCAAGAATAAGCCTGATGAACAGGGAAATATCACTCGAACTAAAGCTAGACTTGTAGCACAAGGATACACACAAGTAGAAGGAGTGGATTTCGACGAAACATTTGCTCCTGTACCCAGACTTGAGGCTATCAGACTTCTTCTCAGCATTGCCTGCCATCTACAAATAAAACTCTATCAGATGGACGTGAAGAGTGCTTTCCTGAACGGATATCTAAACGAAGAAGTCTATGTTGCTCAACCAAAGTGGTTTGAAGACCACAACTCACCATATCATGCCTACAAGCTTAAGAAAGCCATGTACAGTCTCAAACAAGCACCTCAAGCCTGGTATGAACGTCTAACACAGTTTCTAATTCATAATTGATATACTCGAGGTGGGGGGGGGGGTTGACAAAACTCTATTTGTGAAAAAAGAAGGAAGCAACATTATGATTGCTCAAATTTATGTTGATGACATTGTGTTTGGAGGAATGTCAGACAAGATGGTGGAACGTTTTGTTCAACATAAGCAGTCTGTATTCGAGATGAGCATGGTCGGTGAGCTTACCTACTTCCTAGGCTTCCAGATCAAACAAATGGATAATGGCATCTTTATCTCCCAAAGCAAGTATGCCAAGAACATTGTAAAGAAGTTTGGCTTGGAAAAAGTTTCAGACAAGAGAACTCCAATTGCTAACCATGTAAAGCTTACCGAGGATGATCAAGACGAAATTGTAGATCAAAGTCTCTATTGAAGCATTATTGGAAGCCTATTTTATCTTACATCCGGCACCACTTCATTCGAGAGAGTGTAAAAGACAAAAAGATCAAGCTAGAGCATACTCCGACAGAAAAACAGCTTGCTGACATCTTCACAAAAGCATTGGACACAAATCGGTTTGAAAGTCTGAGGTCTTCCCTTGGACTTTGCTACCTTGAATAATATTCATCAAGAAAGAAAAGGGAGAGAGCTTTGGTGATTTGTTTTCTCTCTCTCTAAAAGGACTACTAGGGTCCACAAAATCAAATATGGGCCCAATTATCCAAGCCCGTTTCAGTTTGTTTTCAAAATAAAAGAATAAACAAAAAGGAAACAAAAATGTTTTGATGGCAAAACGTGCAGCCAATCGTGGCCTGATTCTTCGGCTACACAGTAGGAGACACTGCCTATCCTCCTTGGTTCTCGGTCTCTCCCAACACTCTCCAAACATTTAGGGTTTTCCTGCTCACGATCCATCCCACTCTGCATCAAAAACAAACTACCGATCATAACATCTCTTACCTAAAAATTCTCTGAAACCTCTCGCTACCAAAAATCAAAATGGTGAGAATCAAGCATGTAGCAAAGAAGAAGAGCACTCCAAGGTCTACACAAAATAGATTTGGAGTAAAGATGAAGGGAACAACTCCATCTGAAGAGAAATCAACATAACCCCAATAAGTGCCATTGTTAGTACCGACTCACTTCTCTGAAGAGGAGAGTGACAAAGAGATCACCCCACTCAGAAGACGATCAGGTAAACCTAAAAATCCTACTTCGTCTATTCTGTAAGCACCTATCTTTGAGGAATCTATACCTTAGATGGGAAGAAGAAAAGAGTAAACTGAGGAGCAGAATGCTCCAAAATCTCCAGATGGCACTGTTGAATTTACTGTTAACGAATCGGCTGAGGAATCGAAATCTCCAAATGAGAACAATGTTCCTCTTAGAAAATTGCTGACCAAGAAGAATGAAGAAGTGACTCTTGATAGGAAAGGAAAAAGAAAAACTTCAGAAAAGGGTGAAGAATCAGTGCCGACATCTGGCAGAAGCAAGAAGAATAGAACCATCAATTCTGAGGATCCAGAAGAAGAAGTCAACCAAGAAGAGGAGTTGCGCACTCTCAGTACCAAGAAGAGGCTAAGGTTGCCAAAAGATGTTCCTGACGTACCCATAGACAATGTTTCATTTCACTGCGTTGAAGGGGCTAGCAGATGGAAGTATGCGTGCAACCGCACAATATACCCTGAAAAGGAGCTCTCTGCTGATACTAAAAGAATGAAAGTTATCATGGAGCTTCTCCAAAATTCACAGCTCATGAAAAATGTCTTAGATATCGGGCCATACTATCCAGCACTTGTACGAGAGTTCTTCGTTAATCTCTTCGAGGCATACAACGATCTAGCCAGTCTTGATTTTAGACAGGTATATGTAAGAGGGAACTGCTTCGACTTCTCTTCGAAAGCCATCAACACTTACCTTGAAAAAGAGGTGAATTATCAAACTCAGCAGAATCTATCCATAACCCGGATCGCGCAAGAAGTGACCAAAGGCAGGAAGAAGATCTGGCCAGAAAAAGGGGTCATAACATCATCAGAGCTCACAGTCAAATACACCATTCTGTATCGAATTGGCATGGCAAACTGGGCACCCTCTTCCCACGGATCAAACATACGGGAAGATCTAGCCAAGCTAATTTACCAAATAGGTATGACCTCTCCTCTCGACTTTGGTGTCTTTTTCATAGAACATCTTATTCGGCATGCTGGTTCCTATGTTGTTAAGCTACTCATTGGGTTCCCTTCTCTTGTGTGCGGTAAAATGATTCACCAATGTCCCAACATTGTTCGAATCAACGATGTTGTCGGGAAGAAACTCTTAGAGCTCAATATCAGCCCGAAGTTGTTTGAAGGAAAGCATGTGAAGGATGTTCCGCGACCCTCTACAAAGTCGTATGAAGGAGGAAGCAGCTCAAGAGCCACATGGACCATCAAAGACAAAATGGTGCATGAGCTTATGGAGGGAATCGCCGACCTAGAAGGCACCATTGCGACCCTGACAAGCAGAAGAGCCACCTTTGAACAACTCTTGCACGATATGCTTGCTGTTCCACCAGAGGGTCCTAATGCCGAAGACGATGCTGCTTACTCTGCCTCTTCCTACTTCACCATATCACTCAATTGAAACTATTATTTTTTGCTAACTCTTGAATCCCCGGGGACTATCCGGGTTACTTTTTGAATAATGTTGTTTTTGCTCCTTGGTGGAGCTTGGATTTTGCCCCGTGTTTAGGGCTTAGTTTTCTCGTGTTTAGAGCTGGCCGTTTTATTTGTGGTCTGTCATAATCTTCTTTGATGTGCCCTTTTGCCATTTTTGAGGCAATTAAGGGGAGATGTTTAAGTAAGATAGTTTCAAGCCGTCCAAAAATCTTGGAGACTTGTTAGCACAAACATGATGGAACATGTGTAACGACATGTTACCACGTGTTTTATGCCTTGCTACAAAAGACATCATGAAGCTGAAGAACATGATGGAACATGTGTCACAACATTTTATCACATGTTATATGACGTACTATGGAACATGCGTCACAACATGTTGCAACCTTGAAACCTTGCTATAACAGACGACGAGGTGTTACTGAAGATGCTAAAGACACTGCTAGCCGAAAATAGTGCTCGCCCAAAAATCGTCGACAAGTGTGCTTGCCTAAAAAATTGCCAAAGGGGGAGATTTTTGCTACTACGTTTAGTATCGGCATATTTTTTAGTGCGAAGTCGAGATGTTAGACAACATGTTGCAAAATAGTTGATGCGACATGTTACTCGCAGGATTAGGCAAGACATCAAAGACTTCCTGTTTTAATCACAGAAACTACGCGCGCAAAAGGATTAAAGATCATAAACGAATTAGGCAAGGTCTAGCAAGAAGAAAGACACGCAAGCAAGATTTAATGAAGGCGGCAACGCCAACTTGTCACTTTCATGATATGCAAGGCGACAAGGGATTTCCTAATCGGAATAGGAATCCGATTAGGCAATATGAGTAGCTATAAAAGCAGGCGCTACCCCCTTAGCAACTCAGTCCTTTCTCTGTGCTAAATTCTCAGAGCTCTTAACTGTGTAAGACTAGCGGATTGAGAGGTTGATCAATTTAAAAGGGACGCTATCAGTTATATACATCAAGTCGAGGAGATTTGAGTGTTTGTAGTCTATTGGGTTTTTTTTCGTGATTGAAGACTCACGAAGAAGATTGTCAAAGACAACGCAACCGAGTATACGCTTGCTCGAAGGGTGGAATTGAGAGGATCTCAAAGACAGGGGGAGTCCCTAGTCGAGGTTGTTCACGGTGAGATCTCTAGTAGCTTACGACAATAGCTTGTGTGATAGCTAGTTGATGCTTGAAGTTATACTATTAACTACCGAATAGTGAAAACCTTTCCACTGGCAGAGTGCCCCCAGACGTAGGTGCGGAGTCACTGAACTGGGTAAACATATTGTGTGTTTTATGTTTACAGCTTTAGTAATATTTGTCCATAAACTGTGAATAGGCAAGTTGTCGAACAAATCGTTACAACACTGTGTTCGACATCGTGTCCCTTATACTTAACAGAATTTCATATACAAATATAAATGTGCACAATATAGAACTTACCTAATTCAGTTCTCATAGGGCCGGTCTATGAGAACCGACGGTCACCCTAAGTGTAAGGAATTACAAAAAAGTCCTAAGAGACTATCTCTTTGGGATCTTCTTGAAATCAATCCTCAGGGGTCTCCCACTGGCTCTAGGACTCCCACCAACTCCAAGTTGATGCTCTATTCACCAAAACCCTAGTGGGCTGAAACCCTAGCTAGAAGCCGCCCCTCCCGCCTGGAGCCACCATTGCCACCTAGTGGCCGGCTCTCTGGTGGGCTCGGGCTTTCTACGGTCTTGTGGCCACCTAGTGGTCACGGCCGTGGCCGGCGCTGTCCAATACCGCCGCCTGAGTGAACATCGGTCCGGCGGCCCGAGAGCCCCGGTCCAGTGACCCGAAAAAACCTAACAAAAATGAATTTTTTTCAGATCTGATGATTTTTCAAAAATTTATTTTTTATGCAGATCTAATTCCAAAACAGAAAAATAAATGAAGAAAAATAATCATGCATGCAAATAAACACTAAAATCATGCATCAAATTTATGAATCTAGCAGTAGACTGCCTCTGATACCAATTTTAGGGTTCGAAAGATTCAAATCAGATTTTTGGCAACGGAATAAAAGTATAAATAACCCCGAACCCACCCAAGATTGACTACTTGAGGACTAGATTAATAGAAATAAGGGTATCAAACTTTTACCTTTTGTAGTTTTTCAAATCAACAAAAGAACACATGATCGGTCTTCTCTCTAATGGTATCCACACTGATATATAGATCTCCAAGATCGATCCCTCACAAGCCTACTAGAGCCTATGAGAACTCATGTAGAAAATTCGGCATTGTTTCAGTGTATATTGTGAAAGTGTGATAAATTTCAGCACAGGTTCAGTTCCACCAAACCCTAGCCGCCACCCATGGCTAATGAGGCCGACATGGGCCGAAATGGGCTTCATGCGCGCCCATTTCCGCCCACCCATGAGGGCTGCCTCGCGCGTTGCTCCGTCCTCATAGGCTTGGCCTCCAAGGCCCGCCACGGCCGCGCCCAAAGCCCTTGGGTTTTGCTCAGTCCGTGGCCCCTTTTACTCATGCGCGGGCCCATGGCCCAAAAACCCTAGGTTTTGGCCACAGCCCGTTCCTAATATTTTACCGTTATTTGCCTTAATTTCCTTAGTACATATCCTTTGAGTGTTTTCCTTTAAGCTCATGTCCTGTTGGCAGATCGGCGTCAAATCCCATTTCACTCGATCCATCATAAGTGGCCTCTAGTAAGACATTATGATTACCCGACGTGCATGATTATCGATGATTCGACTTAACCTCATGTTGTCCATGTCACTATCCTTTTATCACTAGATATCCTAATTGATCATAAGACATAGAACCATCATCCTTATTTAATCTGTTGCTACGTTTAATTGTTGGCATAATTTTTTAGCGCAAATGTAAGAAGTCGTGCAACATGTTACATGACATGTGGAGCGACTTGTTGCGATCTAGATTAGGAAAGATCTGAAGCTTTCCTATTTCGACGAAGCTTGGAGCGAAAGAAGAAAGACGCCACGAAGACTTGGAGCGCAAGAGAGTGACGTCGACAAGTCAGGCGACTTCCAGCTGACAGTTACACGTCAGCAATAGGCGGCAACTCTACTTGCCTGATTTATTCAGGAAGTCAGAACAGGCAAGACGACTTCCAGCTGTCGTGGAAGGCGGCAACAACTTGCCTGACTTTCCTGTTCCTGATCCGAGAAGGATTAGGAATGTGAGCTGCTATAAAAAGCCCTTGGCTTCCCATTAGCAGATCATCCGTTCTTGTTCTAAATTGCAAGATTTCTCAGAGCTCTTAACCGTGCACCATCGGCGTGTTGAGAGGCTGATTAAGATTCGATAGAACGGGTCTTTGCTCTGATCAAACATCAAGTCGCGAAGACTAAGTGTTTGGATATGTTAGGGTTTTTGTTTGTGATTGAAGATCCACAACTCCGTCAAAGAAGACAACGACACCGAGCATAGGCTTGCTCGAAGGGTGGAATTGAGAGGATCTCAAAGACAGGGGGAGAGGCCCTTGGTCGAGGTGATTCACGGTGAGATCTATAGTAGCCTAGGACAATAGCTTGTGTGATAGCTAGTTGGTGCTTGAAGTTGTACTATTGACTACCTGGTAGTGAAAAACCTTTCCACTAGCAAAGTGCCCCCAGACGTAGGTGCGGAGTCACCGAACTGGGTAATCATCTCTGCTGTCGTTATTATCTGTTTACTGCTTAATTACGGTTTACGTTTTAGGCAAGTAGTCGATCCACAAGTTACGACTTTGGGTTCGACTTCTTGACTCGGCTAGGATTCAGAATTTCAATTGGTATTAGAGGAGGCACCTTTTCTTTTAGGTGATTTTCCTGCAAAATTTCTGAATAGCCAATATGGACTCAATGGAAGGAGGTTCAGTAAATCGACCACCAGTTCTTGACGGAACAAACTATGGGTACTGGAAAGCTCGGATGTGTGCCTCTATGAAGTCCCTCGACAGCAAAACCTAGAAGTCTATCATCAATGGATGGGAGGAACCTTACTATGATGATGCTCATGGAAATCAAACTAGCATCAAACCAGAAAAGGAGTGGAGCGCGGAAGAAGATGAAGCCGCCCTAAGTAATTCTCGTGCACTCAATGCTATTTTTAATGGAGTAGACAAGAATGTGTTTCGACTCATCAATACATGCACAAGTGCCAAAATTGCCTGGGACACGCTTGTTGTTGCTTACGAGGGTACTTCCAAAGTCAAAGAGCAAAAGTTACAGTACCTCACGACTAACTTTGAGGCCCTGACCATGAATGAAGACGAAACGATTGCGGAGTTTAATGTGCGCATCAAGGATCTGGCCAATGAATTATATTCACTTGGCAAGCCTATGACTGATGAAGATTTAGTCAGAAAAACGCTGAGAGCTCTAAGTCCCAGATTCAAGATGAAGATAACAGCCATAGAAGAAGTCCATGACTTGAAGACGCTGAAGTTTGACGAGCTCATGGGATCTCTAATAACTTTCGAGCTCTGCCTACCTCTTATCGAGAAGAAACACAAAGGTGTGGCTTTCAAAAGTTCTACTCAGAAGCAGAAGAACTCAACGCACTCTGATCCGGATAGTGACATTGAGGAAACTATCGCCATGCTGGCCAAAAACTACAACAAAGTCATGAAAAGATTCGGCCAGATGACAGGGAGGAATGTCACCCGAGAAGTCAGAGATAAGCCGCATTACAAGTTTCAGAAGCTCGAAAACACAAACGATGGTAGACGAGGAGAGCGATCAGGTAAAGGAGTTCAGTGCTTTGAATGTGAGGGGTATGGACACATGCAAAAGGAATGTCCCAACTTCTTAAAGAAACAAAAGAAGGGATTCAATACCTCTTTAACTAACGATGAAGATGAGGAAGACAGTGACCTTGAGCATACAAGTAACTATGTTGCTTTCACTTCCTCCGCAATAGATCAACCAGCTGAAAACTCAAAGAAGTATGACTCTGATGATAAGCTATCCGATGAGACCCTCAACAACGCTTACAACGACTAGTATGTCAAGTGTATTGAAGACTCTCAGGTAATTGAAAAACAGAATGCTCTCATTCTTACTCTTAATGAAAACAAATCAAGACTTCTCGAAATGACTGTTGATCTCAAAAAGGAAGTTGCTCGACTAAAAGGTGAGTTAGAGCAGGTCACCAAGTCTGTAAAGATGATGAATCCAAGTACTGACACTCTAGACCAAATACTTTCGATCGGGAAACCATCTAGAAATATGGAAGGTCTTGGATACTCAAAAGAAGCCTCATCATCACACACTGTTTTCGTTCCGCAGAAGGTTATCCCCAGAAGCCCCGTCAGAAGTCTCCTAACTTCACGCCTGACCAAGCGACCAAAAAGCCTTCTACCCTGACCGCATCAAAAACCCTGAACAAAAGACATAACTGGGTTTGTCATCACTGTGGACGAAGAAGACATATTCGACCCTTCTGCTATCAGCTATATGGGAAGAGCTTGGTCAAGAAAATGACCATCATTAAGAAAAGCCAACCACAGAAGGAATGGCGAGTCAAGGAGGTAAACTATCGAGCTAACATCGCGTACACCGCTCTAAAGGCTTCAACCAGCAACGATTGGTACTTTGATAGTGGATCCTCTCGACATATGATGGGTAATAGCTCTTTCTTGGTCACTTTAATACCTTGCACAAATAGCTCCGTCACTTTTGGAGATGGAGTAAAAGCTAGAGTACTTGGGAAAGGAAAACTCAATCTTCCCAACTCTCCATGTCTGAAAGAAGCTCTACTAGTAGAAGGCCTCACAACAAATCTCATCAGCATAAGTCAAATATGCGATTTAAGTCTGGATGTCCACTTTACTCGTGACAAGTGCTCGGTCATAGACGAACAACAGAAGGAAGTCATGACAGGCCACAGGTCCATTGATAATTATTATCTATGGTCCCCAACAGCCACAACTTTGCCAACCAAGTGCCTATTGTCCAAAGCTCAAGAGACAAAGCTATGGCATAAAAAACTTTGTCACATCAATTTAAGGAGCATGGAAAAGATTCTCTCTGAAAAGGCGATCATTGGAGTTCCCAACCTCAAGATCATTGAAGGAAAAATCTGTGGAGAATGCCAGATTGGGAAACAAATCAAGACGTCACACAAGAAGGTACAACATCTTACTACTTCTCGTGTCCTAGAACTTCTTCATGTTGACCTTATGGGACCTATGCAAGTAGAAAGTCTAGGAGGGAAGAAGTACATATTTGTATGTGTAGACGACTTCTCGAGGTACACCTGGGTAGACTTTATTCGAGAAAAGTCACACACCTTCTCAGTCTTTGAAGCCCTATGTCGGAGAGTTCAACGAGAAAAGGGAGAAGTCATTGGAAAAGTCGTCCGACTTCGGAGTGATCATGGAAAGGAGTTTGAGAACATCAGCTTCGCAAATTTCTGTGATACTGAAGGAATAACACATGAATTTTCTGCTCCCATCACTCCTCAGCAAAACAGGATCGTTGAAAGGAAAAATCGCACTCTTCAAGAAATGGCAAGAGTCATGATGTTAGCCAAAGACATCCCGCAGCACTTCTGGGATGAAGCTTTAAATACGGCATTTCATATTCATAATAGAGTGACCCTCCGCCCTGGAACGTCGCTTACTCTTTATGAAATATGGAGGGCGAGAAAGCCGAATGTCAAATATTTCCATGTCTTTGGATCGATCTGCTACATACTTGCAGATAGGGAACCTCGACGCAAACTTGATCCTAAGAGCGACAAAGGCATCTTCCTCGGGTACTCCAGAAATAGTCGAGCTTTTCGTGTATTCAACAAACGCACCCGGACTATCATGGAATCCATCAATGTCGTGATCGATGACAGTAACGAGCAACACAGTGACGAGGACGAAGAAGTCCTAAATCTCTCAGGAGAAGTCAGACCATAAGTCAGAGGAGAAGTCAGACCAGAAGTCAAAGACGATGAGCGCAACAAAAAGTCTGAAGACGAAAGCCCAATCATCCCGGATAAAGAGGCATCTCCTATAAGGCAAAGAGCTCCGTCAAGAAGAATTCAGAAAGATCATCCACCCCAGGATGTGATTGTAGACATTAATTAGGGAGTGAGGACTCGACAAAAGACATCTCTTGACTACAACGAGATGATAGGTAACGTTTGCTTTATTTCCAAAATTGAGCCAAAGAATATACAAGAGGCCATCAATGATGAGTACTGGGTCTGTGCCATGCAAGAAGAATTGGTTCAATTTGCAAGGAATGAAGTCTGGGAACTAGTACCCAAGCCTGACAATGTCAATGTCATCGGGACAAAGGGGATATTCAAAAACAAGTCTGACGAGTTAGGAAACATCACTCGAAACAAAGCGAGACTGGTGGCTCAAGGATACACACAAGTCGAAGGAGTCGATTTTGAAGAAACTTTTGCACCAGTAGCCAGACTGGAAGCCATACGACTTCTTCTCGGCATCACATGTCATCTGCGTTTCAAACTCTATCAGATGGATGTAAAGAGTGCTTTTCTTAATGGAAATCTCAACGAAGAAGTATATGTAGCCCAACCAAAGGGATTCGAAGACCATGACTCTCCGCATCATGTCTACAAGCTAAAGAAAGCCCTCTACGGACTCAAACAAGCTCCACGAGCATGGTATGAACGTCTTACCCAATTCCTTGTACATAATGGCTATATTCGAGGGGGAGTAGACAAAACTCTCTTTGTGAAGAAGGAAGGAAGGGACATCATGATTGCTCAAATATATGTCGACGACATTGTATTTGGAGGGAAGTCAGACAAGATGGTGGAACGTTTCATCTAACATATGCAGTCTGAATTTGAGATGAGTATGGTTGGAGAGCTCACATACTTCCTAGGCTTCCAGATCAAGCAGATGTCAGATGGAATATTTATCTCCCAAAGAAAATACGCAAAGAACATTGTCAAGAAGTTCGGGTTAGAAAAGGCCTCACATAAGAGAACTCCTATTGCCACACATGACAAATGCACAAAGGACGAGATGGGAGAATCAGTTGATCAAAGCCTCTATCGAAGCATAATAGGAAGTCTCCTCTATCTAACAGTAAGTCGACCCGACATCGCTTACTCCGTGGGAGTCTGTGCTCGATACCAGGCCAATCCAAAAGTCAGTCACTTGGCTCATGCAAAGAGGATCATAAGGCACATCTCGGGAACCTCTGAATTGGGTTTGCTATATTCCTTTGATACCTCTCCTAATCTGGTTGGATATTGTGATGCTGACTGGGCGGGAAGCACACCAGATCGAAGAAGTACCTCAGGAGGTTGTTTCTACCTGGGGAACAATCTTGTATCATGGTTAAGCAAATAGCAAAATTGTATTGCTTTGTCTACTGATGAGTCCGAATATATTGCAGCCGGAAGTAGCTGTACTTAGCTTCTTTGGATGAAACAGATGTTCGCAGAGTATGGAGTCAAGCAAGAAGTCATGACTTTATTCTGTGACAACATCAGTGCAATAAACATCTCGAAGAATCCAGTCCAACACAGCAAAACAAAGCATATCGACATCAGGCACCACCTTATTCGAGAGCTTGTAGAAGACAGGAAGATAAAGCTCGAGTATTTACCCACTGAGAAACAAGTCGCTGACATCTTTACCAAAGCATTAGATGCTAACAGGTTTGAAAGTCTGAGGTCAACCCTTGGACTTTGCTGTCTGGAGTAACCAGAAGTCAAGAAAGAAGAGGGAGAGCTTTTGGTGAATTTTTGCTCTCTCTCTATCTGGACCAGGCAGGGTCCACAAAATCTAGCTGGGCCCAAATCTCATTATCAAAAGCCCAGGTGGAATTATTTGGTTAAAAATTCAAAAAAGGGGAATGATTGGAAAAACTGACGACTATCCAATCAGCTCTCAACCCCCTTCAACTTCCGCAGAAAAAGCCTGCACAATCCTCTTCATCTTCCCCAAAACTGCTAGGGCACCTCGAAAAGGCTAAAACAAATCTGCGTCTGAAAGATTTTTTTGCTCTTCTTTCCAAAACCAAAACCAAAAACGATCGAGCAAATGGTTGGAACAAGGAGCGGGCGCATACCATCTGCTTCCAAATTACGAGCAAAGATGCGTGTGAAGATGATCGCTCGAAAACTGTCAGCCTCAAAATCTTCGAGGAACAAGCATGGAGTGAGGATTCGAGGAGGAAAAATCTCAGGAGAAAGTTCGGCAGCACCTCAGGGAGTAACGACTTCATCTCCAACTATCACACCAGAAGAGGCAACTCCCGTCGTTGAGAAGGACGACACTTTAGCCGAATCTGCGAACAAAGAAGAGGAAGCTTCTCACTCTACTCCGACTCCAACAAAAGGTAAATCTGCTATCCTCCCTGAAGAAAACATAGTAGAAGTAAGCCTGCCTGTAGAGGGTCTAGAAACCCTTGTTCCTGAAAGTCAAGGCACTAGCACCAAGGACCAATCCAGCCCCTCTAAGTTGACAGCAGCACCAGAGAAATCTCCTCTAAACGAGGACTTGCAGAAAGAAGGAAGTTCCCATGTCGCCCCGGACAGTGATTCAGGGCTTAATGAAAATCCGGAAGTTATTCCAGAAGTCACTCGACCTATAGAGGAACTTGTTAATATCAAAGACACAGTCGACACTGAGACCATGGAAAAAGAAGAAGCTGTGCCCAAAAGGGCTGAGAGAAGGAAGCTACCAACAAGAAGGTTGGTTGATGAAGAAGAAGAACCTCAACTACCGAGGAGATTGACCCCAAAGAGGAAAAGCACAGAGAAAGGAGGAGCATCTGCTTCTAAACAGCCGAAGAAGTCTATGAAGAAGTCACTAACTTCTGTAGCAACATCTGTTCCTGAAGAAGAGGAATCTGAAGAAGAAGACACCTAGATTGTGCTACCACGGGTCAAAAAGGGAATGGGAGGGCAGAAACTCCCCAAGAATGTTCCGAAAGCTCCTACGAACAATGTCTCCTTCCACTCTGTAGACAATGCGGTTAAGTGGCAGTATGTATACCAGCGCAAGATCTATCCAGAAAGAGAGCTTTCCACAGACGCGCAAGGGATAAACTCGATCGTAGAACTTCTTCGAAGAGCAGACCTAACCAATACGGTTATAAATATTGGGTCATTCTACCCAACATTGGTCAAAGAGTTCATTGTAAACCTTTCAAGCGAGTTTGATGATCTAGAAAATGCTGAATACTGAAAGGTGTTCGTTCGGGGGGAATGCTTCGAGATATCTGCTTCAACCATCAATACCTATCTTGGCAGAGAAGACCCATAAGTCCCGCAGTTGAACAAAGTAGCGGTCGAGATCACTAGAGGACGAAAGAAGGTCTGGCCCGTCAAAGACACCATTGCGGCTACTGAGCTTACAGCAAAATATTCAATTCTCTACCGCATTGGTCTGGCTAATTGGGCACCTTCTACGCATGGGTCAAGCATCAAAACCGAGTTGGCTAAACTCATATACCGAATAGGTACGCAGTCTTCTCTTGATTTTGGCTCCTATGTTATTGAACATCTAATCAAGCATGCAAAATCATGCGCCATCAAACTTCCTATCGGGTTTCCTTCATTGATCACCGGTCTCCTTCTCCAACAATGTCCTCACATTGTTCGAGAATCGGATATTCTGGGTAAGAAGCCACTGCCCCTTGCTATCAGTCTCAAGAACTTCGAAGGGAAGCAGTTGAAAGACCTCGGACTCCCCATGGCCAAAGCATCAGGAGCTGGTTCAAGCTCTCGACCCTCAGGACCAACTGGCACTAGGATGGAGGAAGAATTGGTGGAAATGATCGATGATCTGGAGAAGTCAATTGTGATGCTATCAACCCGCAAAGTCGCCTGTGAAGCTCTGCTCAATGACCTCTGCTCTGCTGCTGCTGCTGCTGAAGAAGATGTTGACGACTCCGCATCGTTTTAAGTATTTCTCTGAATTTACTATGATAACTTTGTTCCACACACTTTTAAATCCTCGGGGTATGTTCGAGTTAATTTTCCGCACACTATGACTTTTTACTTTTGGGATATTTGCTCTTGGTAGAGCTAGATATTTGCTCATGTTTGAGCTGTTTAGTTTGCTCATGGTGTGAGCTGGTTTTTACCCTACTGTTTAGTCGAATTTCATTGTATGATTGCCTTTGGCAATATTGTTAGACAAACAGGGGGAGATAGATAGGCTACGCTAGAAGCTACACCAGAAGTCGCGCCGAAAGTTGTGCATAGAAGTCGCCGCTCCAGAAGCCGCTCCAGAAGCCGCTCCAGAAGATACACTAGAAAGACGCACAAGAAGTTGCATCAGAAGTCACATAACTTGCTGTGTGCGTAACTGCCTCAAGGTGACGACGATGTGCCTGCTTGGAGTAAGAAGTCACATCACTTGCTGTGCATAACTGCCACAAGATAAATCACTTGTTGTGCGTAACTGCCACAAGATGACGATGGGCTTAAAAAGGTGTTTGCCTAAAAAATTGCCAAAGGGGGAGATTGTTGCTACGTTTAATTGTTGGCATAATTTTTTAGCGCAAATGTAAGAAGTCGTGCAACAAGTTACATGACATGTGGAGCGACTTGTTGCGATCCAGATTAGGAAAGATCTGAAGCTTTCCTATTTCGACGAAGCTTGGAGCGAAAGAAGAAAGACGCCACGATGACTTGGAGCGCAAGAGAGTGACGTCGACAAGTCAGGCGACTTCCAGCTGGCAGTTACACGTCAGCAATAGGCGGCAACTCTACTTGCCTGATTTATTCAGGAAGTCAGAACAGGCAAGACGACTTCCAGCTGTCGTGGAAGGCGGCAACAACTTGCCTGGTTTTCCTGTTCCTGATCCGAGAAGGATTAGGAATGTGAGCTGCTATAAAAAGCCCTTGGCTTCCCATTAGCAGATCATCCGTTCTTGTTCTAAATTGCAAGATTTCTCAGAGCTCTTAACCGTGCACCATCGGCGTGTTGAGAGGCTGATTAAGATTCGATAGAACGGGTCTTTGCTCCGATCAAACATCAAGTCGCGAAGACTAAGTGTTGGATCGGTTAGGGTTTTTGTTTGTGATTGAAGATTCACAACTCCGTCCAAGAAGACAACGACACCGAGCATAGGCTTGCTCGAAGGGTGGAATTGAGAGGATCTCAAAGACAGGGGGATAGGCCCTTGGTCGAGGTGATTCACGGTGAGATATATAGTAGCCTAGGACAATAGCTTGTGTGATAGCTAGTTGGTGCTTGAAGTTGTACTATTGACTACCTGATAGTGAAAAACCTTTCCACTGGCAAAGTGCCCCCAGACGTAGGTGCGGAGTCACCGAACTGGGTAATCATCTCTGCTATCGTTATTATCTGTTTACTGCTTTACTTACGGTTTACGTTTTAGGCAAGTAGTCGATCCACAAGTTACGACTTTGGGTTCGACTTCTTGACTCGGCTAGGATTCAGAATTTCATAATCAACCACTGTTTCTTGATATGCGAGATGACTGAGAAATGATACCACGTTTTTAACATGGTCATGCATTTTCTTTCACTCGTTCCCATACGGGAGTATGAGGGTCAAATCCCTTAGTCGTCTTCCGTGTCACTCATGAAACCCATCCCTGAGCCAATCAGATCCGTTATAGCTACCCTCTTACAAGTATCGTTTGGCGTACGTCAAACTCAGATGTTGATTACATAGTGATCACAAAGACTCATCAGTCTTAGGATACAATGACAATCTACGACAATTGAATATGCCCATGACATGAGCTATGTCACATATTTAGGTCGGGTCGTCCAATATGATTTCCCAAATGATATCTGTGATCTGAATCTGACAATCTCATTGCCAATGATCAGTAGAGTGTAATCATAAAGAGTTATCCTCACACTGGTCGGTTCTGATGAAGTTTAACTGACTAGGGACCCGTTAAATGTAATCCGTACAGATCTATAGTTCTACTATTAGTGATGACATACTCAATGATACAGATCAAATCACATTTAATATATTACTACAACAAAACAGTAATATAATGCCGATTTTATTGAAAACGATGATAAAACTATTACAGACTACTTTGTATTGGATTAGGGCACGACTCCTACATTGATCCTGTACGGTTTAATACAAATATGATGAAACTATCTTCCTTGAAAAACAATGTTATGTAAGATAATTATGCATGGAGTAAATCAAAGTTGTCAATCATGGTCACTATTACATGATTCATGGACAATTGCCACAAGTTACGGTTTCCTCTCCCACAAGCTACTCCATGTTAGAAAATAATAAATGATGTGGCCCATATCTTCATCAAATTTTCACCCATGCCAACTTAAGAGTTGACTATATGATGGGTAGAGTCCATTGTAAATAAGTGGGTTGGTCCCTAAGCATCACAACTCGAAAATCAGACCTACTATCAAAGAGTATTGTGAGAGACTTACAAGCACCAAAACCCCAAGTGTATTCTTTAATACATGGCTATAGCGAGAAGTTGGTTGATCCGTATCGCTTTTGCAATTAATCTTTTTAGTAATGCAATTATTGTTTCAAGGCATGTTAAATAGTTTAAAATGACTTACATGTTATGCATTTAGTTTTACATACCAACTTGCTAAACTTTAAATTAATGTTCGGCCAAAATATTGGACAATTATCCAGACACTGACAAATATACAGTAATGAAAAAATACCACCTATCAAAACCATCTACTAATCCTTCAATAAAAATATAAATTATTGAAACCAAAATAATTTATACTAGTTTGGTATCCAGTACTTTTATTATTACTTTTTTTTAGTACTTTTATTAATATATAATAATATAAATAAATATAATATTCATTTTCATACGACAATTCATATTTTTATCGTGTATATATATTAATTTATAAATAATAATTAAGAAAAAGTACAATTCTCCATTTATTTGTGCCTATTTTACACATGCATCTTTTACTTAGGCGAGGCAATGACAGTACATAGTTGCCAGACTTCTGCTTCTATTTAGCTTTATACTATGCTCTAAGTGTTGTCAATGTCATAGTGTTTACTGCTACTTCAGTACTTCTCTTGATGACCCTTACCTTCAAGCCATTCTTTATGTGTAGTAGCACATTAGTACTTGCCACAACCGAATGATCGTCAGCAACCTCAAGATGATAGTTTGACATTATTGCCGCTGCAATTATTTTCATTTGAACGAAACTCATATCTTTACCCAAACAGGTCCTCTGCCCGACGCTAAAGGCTGGAAACTTGTAGGATGGAACTCGCACGATTTCTCCTTCGTCAGAGATCCATCTCTCTGGTTTGAACTCGTAGCAATCTTTTCCCCAGATTTCTTCCATGGTTCCCATTGCATGAAACGATATAAAAATCTTGGTATTTGGTTTGACGCGGTGTCCGCTAGGAAGTGTGTCCTGTTGCACTGAACACTTGTGATTGATAGGTAGAGATGGGTACAACCTTAACGTCTCGCATAATGCTGCGTGGAGATAAACCAGTTTATCCAGCTCCTCTGCACTATAAATACGCTTTTGTTGCAACTTGTGTTTGATCTCTTGTAAGATCTTGGCTTCGGCAGATTGGTTAGTTCCAAGGAGCCAGAAAAACCAAGAAAGAGTCACACCTGGCCCGTCTCTTCCCGCTAACACAAGACTTGTCAATACATCTCTTACAAACTTACAATCAGATTCCGCAACTAATGATTCCGTGAGATAAGAGGTCAGAAAGTCGAAGTTGGTTTCTTTATGTCGATTCTCTTCAGAATTGGTTTTGCTTACGAGGTACTTTTGTCGTCGCTTGGATTCTATGCACTGATATATAAAATCATCAAATATTTTGAGGCCTTGGGTGAGCTTCTTCTCTGGTCCAATCTGAAGCCATCTCATCAACTTCCAATATTTGTCCGGCACCACATGCCTGTGTATCACAGCCGCCAACATGTCATTGATTGCTTTATCATAAGGTTTTTGTGGGAGCTCCATGGATAGGCATGCAGAGTCGATACCTAAAAATAGCAAGCAGACAATGTCAAAGCCCAACCGCTTAAATATATCTCCCAAATTTACCTCGGTTTTGCGGCTGCTGGCAACATCAAGAACTGGAAACAGGCTGTTGGCCACCTTCTCGTGGAGGGTTCTCTCCAAGAAGAGCTTGAACTTGCCGTCTTTGAGATAGGAATGAATCATCTTCCTCTGGAACTTCCAAGAATCCGAGTCCGCGGTAAGAATGCCATCTCCGACAGGCTCGAAAATTTTACTGAAGTCAGGGCCTTTATTGTAGTTTGAGGAGTTTCTGCTCAAGATGTATTGCGTGTTCATGGGATCACACGTCACTAGAAAGTCCATATTGCAAAACAGAGGGCCTCTGAACTCGAATGTACCTCCGCTTTGTTTCAATCTCTTGAACACATACTCGTGTAGGTGTGGAAGATTCCTCAGAGCTCCTGGTAGTGTTCCAATGATAGGATAGTGGATAAATGGCAAGTTTCGATCACGAATCCAATAATAGACAAAAAATAGAAAAAGGAAGCCCCAAAACATTTCTGTGTATGAAATTGTAGCCATTGCAGCTAGATGGTTATGTTATGTTATGCCTTTGCCTTTGCTGCCGGCTTTGGCATTTATAGAGGAAAAAATAACACTTTGAGAGTGTCTTAGTATCTCCCTTTTTGTCCTCTCAATCTCAATTACGTTTTCCGACTTATTCTCACCACTGTCCCTTTTGGTCCTTTTCTAGTCGATCGTTATCATTGTTAGATTATATTATTCCCTTTTGTTTACCTAAATATACATTTTTTACACTTTCATACCCTAACTTTTTTTTTTCTTTTTTTCATACATGAATTTTATTTTGGGACAACTGACCATTCATTTACCAAATTCATGGGTATTTTGGTTCAAAGTACCCTGAATTTTTGCTCAATTCATGAGTATTTTGGAATTATTGGTCCAAAATGAAATTCAGGTATGGAAAAAAGAGAAAAAAAAAAGTTAGGGTATGAAAGTGTCAAAAGTGTATATTTAGGTGCACAAAAGTGTCCTTTTCCCATTATATTATAGTTTATTTTTCTCACATGTATTAGAGTTTTTTATCCTTCTATAAATAGAGGTCTATTGTCCATCATAATACACATAAACAATAATAAATTTCTCATCATTTTTATCATGGTATCAGAGGTATAACCGATCCTTGGTTAGATCTCAACGAAATTTTCATATTGCCCACTCGACGATGATTTGTGATTCTATCGGGTGGGCGAAGCAATTCAATCATTCTTTCAAAGCACTAACCTACCGCTTCCGCAAAAAATCAATTCAATAATTTCTCAATCCATACTATTATTTCTATCATTCAATTCAATCATGATGCTAGTTTGATGGCCACTGTGGTGTTCATCAACGTGATCTTCACTTTATCACCAACCCACGTTGCCGACCACCATCAACCCACGACGTAGATCAACACACCTATTCTTGTAGCAAATCCACCACACCAATTGTCAATTGATCAAATCGATTGGCTTATAATATCTTATCATCTCTACCAACTTCAACAATCAGAACCACAAAATCAACAACCACCCCATCACTTCCGCAAAAGTCACTCAAGCCTCGGTTGATCCGCGCATCGCAATTCATTGTTGTCGTAACCAGCTCAACGTCTCGGCATCGCGATCAATTCAGCCACTGTCTCGGCATCACCTCGGCATCACGTTCTCGTCTGAGCTACCTCACACATCGCACCCCATCCCTATCTTCTCTCACGAAGCAATCCGATCAATTCATCAATTAGGAAATCTCGTAATCCGGACATCACGTAATTCGGATATCCCGTAATCCGGACATCCCGTAAATTGGACATCCCGTAATCCGAACATCCCATACTCCGGACATCTCGTAATTCGAACATCCCGTAATTCAGACATCTCGTAATCCGGACTTCCCGTAAGTCGGAAATCCCGTAATTCAGATATCCCGTAATCCGGACACCACATGTGAGATGAGTGTAGAGCATCAAACATCAGGCATCTGGCATCATTGACATCTTCAATCTCGCCATCATCCATCAGGCATCTGGCATCATTAGGCATCTGCTATCTCGTCATCAGCCATCAGACATCTGGCATTATCGGGCATCTGCTATCTCGCCATCACCATCAGCCAGCGGGCAACATCAAACATCATGCATTAGGCATCAAACGTCGACGCACATCCTCCATCCGCAATCCTCGCCCCATCACCTCGACAACATCTTCTGCAGCCGCAACCCTCGCCAGAACTCAATATTATCAATGAAATTCTGAATCGTAACCGAGTCAGGAAGTCGAACACAAAGTGCTTAACTTGTGTATCGACTTCTTGTGGAAACCGTAAGCAAAGTAATAGACAGATAATAATAACGACACCGGAGATGATTACCCAGTTCGGTGACTCCGCACCTACGTCTGGGGGCACTTTGCCAATGGAAAGGTTTTTCACTATAGGTAGTCAACAGTACAACTTCAAGCACCAACTAGCTATCACACAAGCTATTGTCCTAAGCTACTATAGATCTCACCGTGAATCACCTCGACCAGGAGCCTCTCCCCTTGTCTTTGAGATTCCCTCAATTCCACCCTTCGAGCAAGCCTATGCTCGGTGTCGTTGTCTTCTTGGACGGCGTTGTGAATCTTCAATCACAAACAAAAACCCTAACCGATCCAAACACTTAGTCTTCGCGACTTAATGTTTGATCGGAGCAAAGATCCGTTCTAGCGAATCTTAATCAGCCTCTCAACATGCCGATGGTGCACAGTTAAGAGCTCTGAGAAATCTTGAAATTGTTAGAACAAGAACGGATGATCTGCTAATGGGAAGCCAAGGGCTTTTTATAGCAGCTCACATTCCTAATCCTTCTCGGATCAGGAACAGGAAAGTCAGGCAAGTTGTTGCCGCCTTCCACGACAGCTGGAAGTCGTCTTGCATGTTCTAACTTCCTGAATAAATTAGGCAAGTAGAGTTGCCGCCTATTGCTGACGTGTAACTGCCAGCTGGAAGTCGCTTGACTTGTCGACGTCATTCTCTTGTGCTCCAAGTCTTCGTGGCGCCTTTCTTCTTTCGCTCCAAGCTTCGTCGAAATTGGAAAGCTTCAGACTTTCCTAATCTAGACCGTAACAAGTCGCTCCACATGTCATGTAACATGTTGCACGACTTCTTACTTTTGCGCTAAAAATTATGCCAACACTTAAACGTAGCAACAATCTCCCCCTTTGGCAATTTTTTAGGCAAACACCTTTTTAAGCCCATCGTCATCTTGTGGCAGTTACGCACAGCAAGTGATTTATCTTGTGGCAGTTACGCACAGCAAGTGAGGTGACTTCTTTACTCGAAGTAGGCACATCGTCGTCACCTTGAGGCAGTTACGCAGACAGCAAGTTATGTGACTTCTGATGCGACTTCTCGTGCGGCTTCTGGTTTATCTTCTAGAGCGGCTTCTGGAGCGGCGACTTCTGGCGAAACTTCAGGTGTAGCTTCTGGTGTAGCTTCTGGCGTGACATCTATGCATAGCTTCTGGCGTGACTTCTGTCGTATCACATTTATCTCCCCCTGTTTGTCTAATAATATTGCCAAAGGCAATCATACAATGAAATTCGACTAAACAGCAGGGTAAAAAACCAGCTCACACCACAAGCAAAATAAACAGCTCAAAAATGAGCAAATATCCAGCTCAACCAAGAGCAAATATCCCAAAAATAAAAAGTCATAGTGTGCGGAAAATAACTCGGACAGACCCCGAGGATTTAAGAGTGTTTGGAACAGAGTTATCAGAGTAAGTTTAGAGAAATACTTAAAACAACGTGGAGTCGTCAACATCTTCTTCAGCAGCAGCAACAAAGCGGAGGTCATCGAGAAGGGCTTCACAGGCGACTTTGCGGGTTGATAGCATCGCAATTGACTTCTCCAGATCATCGATCATCTCCACAAATTCTTCCTCCATCCTAATGCCAATTGGTCCTGAGGGTCGAGAGCTTGAACCAGCTCCTGATGTTTTGGTCATAGGAAGTCTGAGGTCCTTCAACTGCTTGCCTTCGAAGTTCTTGAGGCTGATAGCAAGGGGCAGTGGCTTCTTTCCCGGAATATCCGATTCTCGAACAAGGTGAGGACATTGTTGGAGAAGGAGACCGGTGATCAGTGAAGGAAACCCGATAGGAAGTTTGATAGCACATGATTTGGCGTGCTTGACTAGGTGTTCAATAACATAAGCGCCAAAATCAAGAGAAGACTGCGTACCTATTTGGTAAATGAGTTTAGCCAGCTCGGTTTTGATGCTTGACCCATTCGTAGAAGGTGCCCAATTAGCCAGACCAATGCGGTAGAGAATTGAATATTTTGCTGTAAGCTCAGTAGCCGCAATGGTGTCTTTGACGGGTCAGACCTTCTTTCGTCCTCCAGTGATCTCGACCGCTACTTTGTTCAAGTGCGGGACTTCTGGAGTGACTTCTGGGTCTTCTCTGCCAAGGTAGGCATTGATGGTTGAGGCAGAGATTTCAAAGCATTCTCCCCGAACGAACACCTTTATGTATTCAGCGTCTTCTAGTTCATCAAACTCGCTTGACAGGTTGACAATAAACTCCTTGACCAATGCTGGGTAGAATGGCCCAATATTTATGACCGTATTGGTTAGGCCTGCTCTTCGGAGAAGTTCTACGATCGAGTTTATCCCTTGCGCCTCTGTGGATAGATCTTGCGTTGGTAGACATACTGCCACTTAACGGCATTGTCTACAGAGTGGAAAGAGACATTGTCTGTAGGCACTTTAGGCACATACTTGGGGAGTTTCTGCCCTCCCATCGCCTTTTTGACTCGTGGTAGCACAATCTGGGTGTCTTCTTCTTCAGATTCCCCTTCTTCAAGAACAGATGTTGCTACAGAAGTTAGTGACTTCTTCATAGACTTCTTCGGCTATTTAGAAGCAGATGCTCCTCCTTTCTCTGTGGCTTTCCTCTTTGGGGTCAACCTCCTCGATAGTTGAGTTTCTTCTTCCTCATCAACCAACCTTCTTGTTGGTAGCTTCCTTCTCACAACCCTTTTGGGCACAGCTTTTTCTTTTTCCATGGCTTCTGCTACATCTACTTCTTCTATACTGATAGTGTTCTCTTCATGTTGAGCAACTTCTTGGATGACTTCAGTTTCTTCATTTATCCCAGGTTCACTGTCCTGGACTACAGGTGGGCTGTCGGCTTTTTGCAAGACTTCTGTTGGTGGGGATTTTTCTGGCGTAGGTGCAGATTTTTGGGGGCTAGATTTATCTCCACAGATGGCCTCATGGTCCTCAGGGGGGAGAGTTCCTTGAGCCTCTTCAGACGCCTCTTTGTCTATGATGTTTTCTACAGAAAGGGTAGTAGAAGTACCTTGTGGTGACGTCTACGAAGTGTGAGAGCCTTCCTCTTCTAGGTTGGCAGCTTTGTCCTTCTCTTCAGTGGAGGTAATCGCCTCCATTGGTCCATCCTTAGGTTTCGCCGATCCTTCCCCAGGTAGATTTCTTCCACGAATCTTCACTCCATATTTTTTTGTCGTCGATTTGGAGGCCGACAACTTCTTGGCAATCACTTTTTCCCTCATTTTTGCTCGTAGCGTCTTGGAGGTAGATGGTATTCGTCCTCTTCGGGTACCAACCATTTGGCTAAAAGCTAGATAGGATTTGTTCTTTGAGAGGAGAGAACAAAATCTTTCAGTTGCAGAAATTTTGATTTGTGTTGCCCTAGCGGTTTCAAATGGTGGAGGAGGTGCAGAGCCTTTTCTGCGTGGGAGTTGAACAGAACGATTTCTGATTGGTTGATTGTCAGAGTGTAATCATTCTAAAAATTCAAATAAGACTAACGGGCTTTCGATAATAAGATTTGGGCCCGGCTTGATTTTGTGGACCCTGATTGGTCCTGATCGAGAGAGAGAGAGAGAGTAAAATAAACTAAAAGCTCTCCCTCTTCTTGCTTGACTTCTGGTTACTCCAGACAGCAAAGTCTGAGGATTGACCTCAGACTTTCAAACCTGTTGGCATCTAACGCCTTTGTAAAGATGTCTGCGACTTGTTTCTCAGTGGGTAAATACTCGAGCTTTATCTTCTTGTCTTCTACAAGCTCTTGAATAAAGTGGTGCCTGATGTCGATATGCTTTGTTTTGCTGTGTTGGACTGGATTCTTCGAGATGTTGATTCACTGATATTGTCACAGAACAAAGTCATGACTTCTTGCTTGACTCTATACTCTGCCAACATTTGTTTCATCCAAAGAAGTTGAGTACAGCTACTTCCGGCTGCAATATATTCGGACTCAGCAGTAGACAAAGCAATACAATTTTTTTTTTTGCTGAACCACGATACAAGATTGTTCCCCAGGTAGAAACAACCTCCAGAGGTTCTTCTTCGATCTGGTGCGCTTCCCGCCCAGTCAGCATCACAGTATCCAACTAGAGTATGAGAGGTATCAAAGGAATATAGCAAACCCAATTCAGAGGTTCCCGAGATGTACCTTATGACCCTCTTTGCATGAGCCAAGTGACTGACCTTTGGATTGGCTTGGTATCGAGCACAGACTCCCACAGAGTAAGCGATGTCGGGTCGACTTGCTGTTAGATAGAGGAGACTTCCTATTATGCTTCGATAAAGACTTTGATCGACTGATTCTCCCATCTTGTCCTTTGTGCATTTGTCATGTGTGGCAATAGGAGTCCTCTTGTGCGAAGCTTTTTCTAACCCAAACTTCTGACAATGTTCTTTGCATATTTGCTCTGGGAGATAAATATTCCATTTGATATCTGCTTGATCTGAAAGCCTAGGAAGTATGTGAGCTCACCGACCATACTCATCTCAAATTCAGACTGCATATGTTGGACGAAACGTTCCACCATCTTGTCTGACTTCCCTCCAAATACAATGTCATCGACATATATTTGAGCAATCATGATGTCCCTTCCTTCCTTCTTCACAAAGAGAGTTTTGTCTACTCCCCCTCGAATATAGCCATTCTGTACAAGGACTTGGGTAAGACGTTCATACCATGCTCGTGGAGCTTGTTTGAGTCCATAGAGGGCTTTCTTTAGCTTGTAGACATGGTGCGGAGAGTCATGGTCTTCGAATCCCTTTGGTTGGGCTACATAGACTTCTTCGTTCAGATTTCCATTGAGGAAGGCACTCTTTACATCCATCTGATAGAGTTTGAAACGTAGATGACATGCGATGCCGAGAAGAAGTCGTATGGCTTCCAGTCTGGCTACTGGAGCAAAGGTTTCTTCAAAGTCGACTCCTTCGACTTGTGTGTACCCTTGGGCCACCAGTCTCGCTTTGTTTCGAGTGATGTTTCCTTGCTCGTCAGACTTGTTTTTGAATATCCACTTTGTCCCGATGACATTGACATTGTCAGGCTTGGGTACTAGTTCCCAGACTTCATTCCTTGGAAATTGAACCAATTCTTCTTGCATCGCGCAGACCCAGTACTCATCATTGATGACCTCTTGTATATTCCTTGGCTCAATTTTGGAAATAAAGCAAACGTTACCTATCATCTCTTGGTGGTCAAGAGATGCCTTTTGTCGAGTCCGAACTCCCTCATTAATGTCTCCAATCACATCCTGGGGTGGATGATACTTCTGAATTCTTCTTGATGGAGCTATTTGCCTTATAGGAGATGCCTCTTTATCCGGGATGATTGGGCTTTCGTCATCAGACTCTTTGTTGCGCTCATCGTCTTTGACTTCTGGTCTGACTTCTCCTCTGACTTCTGGTCTGACTTCTCCTGAGAGATTTAGGACTTCTTCGTCCTCGTCACTGGGTTGCTCGTTACTGTCATCGATCACGACATTGATGGATTCCATGATAGTCCGGGTGCGTTTGTTGAATACACGAAAAGCCCGACTATTTCTGGAGTATCCGAGGAAGATGCCTTCGTCGCTCTTAGGATCAAGTTTGCGTCGAGGTTCCCTATCTGCAAGTATGTAGCAGATTGATCCAAAGACATGGAAATATTTGACATTCGGAGGCTTTCTCCCCCTCCATATTTCATAAAGAGTAAGCGAAGTTCCAGGGCGGAGGGTCACTCTATTATGAATATGGCATACCGTATACAAAGCTTCACTCTATTATGAATGTGGTGGGATGTCTTTGGCTAACATCATGACTCTTGGCATTTCTTGAAGAGTACGACTTTTCCTTTCAACGATCCCGTTTTGCTGAGGAGTGATGGGAGCAGAAAATTCATGTGCACTTTCTGGAACCCACCACAATCGCCTCAACTCCGGCGCCGACCACAACCACTGCCACCGCTCCGACGACCTCCACCACCACTCAAGCCACCTCCACAGGTTCTGCATCGTCGTCTCACCCGGGTGCAGGGTCCACCACGCCCACCTCTAGCTCGGCTACTTCCGTTGGCGTTGCTTGAGTCTTCAAGGAGGAGGAGGGGGCGGCGGAGGAGGAGGAGGAGAAAGAGAAGAGAAAGGTGGAGAGAGATGGGAAGAGGGGTATGTTTTGAAAATTTGAAATTGACTTAAAGGCATTTTGGTATTTTCAACAATTGAGATTGGACCAGATTAGACCAGATTTAATTTTGGTTCAACTTCAAGGGTAGTTTAGGTATTTTTGGTAAATAAATGGCCAGTTGTCCCAAAATGAAATTCAAGGTAATAAACATAAAGGTAGGGTATGAAAGTGTCAAAAATGTATATTTAGGTGCACAAAAGTCTCATTTTCCATTAATATTATTATACAAAAATTCTGATATAAATAATATTCAGCATTATAATAATAATGTCGATGATACAATTAAATTTTTTTCTCCGAGAATATATCTAACTATCACATATATTCAAATTTTCATTATTGTTAATTAAGTTAAGGTTTAATTACGGGTTCTTATCAACTGTTGAGCTGGAAGAGAATCTAAACATACCTCCAAAGATCAAGTTTTTTCTCCGGAGACTTTTCAAAGACATTTTTCCAGTTCGGGAAGCCTTACTGAGTAGAGGGATGAACATCTAGATGGTTGTATGTCCTCTCTGTACTCAGAATAGAGAATCGACCCTACATATATTCTGGAATTGCCCAAGACTCAATCTAATAAAGCCCAATTGGAGCAAACCTTGCTAGACCTTTGCTTCAATTGGGGAAAATTTCGATTTTACCTGCAAAAAAAATTCCAGGACTCAAACCGAACTTGCTCATTTACGGTGGGCCATTTGGAGAATGCCAAACGATGTAATCTGGAAAAACAAGAACATGAATGATGCAAAAATTAACTCCGTGGTAGATTACTCCAAATCTGAATGGCTAGGAGTACATGCAAGAGCACCGATGATTCCTAGACCCTCCACTTCTCTTCTTTGGACCAAGCCTGATCGGGATTGGGTTAAAATCAATATCGATGCATCTCTCGACTTGGCTGGAGACATAATAGGAGGAGGTCTTGTCTATCAAGATGATGGTGGCCTGATTTGTGGAGCGCGGTGTTTAATGGACCTGAAAGAATGGATCCTTTGATGGTTGAGGCCCTCGTGCTCAGGGAAGGGATGGTCTGGGCTGCTCAAGCTTTGGGAGAGTCAAGAGTTATCTTTGAGTTTGATTCTCAAATACTCTGGATGCTTCTAAAGGCTCAGACGTCCCCTCTCTCCTCAGTTTGGTCTATTATCAGAGACCGTAAATAATACTGTAATAACTTTAACAAGATTTTATTTTCTTTTATTCCAAGATTAGGTAATAAAGTAGCCCACCGATTAGCAGTTAATGTTCTATTGGGCCCTGATCGCGAGTTTAATAGTGTTGATGTACCAGACGTTGTAGCTCGGACCAATTATGCGTACAAATTATGGCTTGGACCATCATGGGGCTTAAATTGCTTCTATGATCAGTAACCACTTGACCCTCGGTACAAAACGCTGATTCTGAAGCTACTGTAGAGATTGGAATAGCTAGAATATCTCTCGCCATTCTTGCAATAACTGGGAACCTGTGATAATTCATGCTCCACCAACCTAATATATCAAATGTTGTTGACCCATCTTCGGTTGTCTCATTCAAGTACTTTTGTAGCTCCGACTTAGGAACTCCTTCTTTGGAGGTTTTTCATATCTGAAACTTTTGCTCAAGCAAGAGCTATTGCATCTTCTTCATTGTCAACATCAACAACAGAAGAAGTAACTTCTGAACTTCCCACGATGTGACTCCAATATAATGTGTGATATTCAGTGAACATCTCATTGAGACTTGCCTTCACTTTTGACATGAAAAGTTTGGCTTTTGGAGGAGTATAGATATCACTAACAATCATATCCAAAAAATCCATCTAGTGTCGTGGATCAAATAGTGGTGGTAAATACATGAACATGTTCACCTTATTTAAGTTCTCGAAATACTTATCAAATTTCGTCTTCATTGTATTAGCCATGTTCTGCATATCAATATTATTACTTGCTTGACCTTTTTGAATCCTGTGAAATATATTATAAACAATGTCCAATTGTATATTTGATGTCACATGCTTCGAAGTGGATACTCTTTTTGTCATATCATGGAACTTCTTCAAAAAAATCCATAAAAAAATTGAGCTCATACCAATCTAGATTGGTAATATAACCTAGAGGTCCACTCTTATCTTTCCGGAGATTCATTTCCATCTCCATCCTCAGGCTTTGATCCTTCATTGAGGCTTTACTAGTTCACTACATATTTTCATACAATAGTTGAACACAAATCAAATTAAACAAATTGAACTTTGAACAATCCACCAAGCAAGAGAAGTAGACAATCATCACCGCCTACAAAAATTAAACTCATTTCAAGAAAAAGCATTCCAATCAAAAATTAGAAAACAACTTAATACAAACTAAATTATTGGGGAGAATCGAGCCTTACCAAGGAGGAGCATACAACAAGGAAAGCACACATTCACATTGAAGCCCACCTCTGACCCAAAAAACTTGTCTACCAGGTCTAGGGCCTAATATCTATATAAACTCTTCTTATACCTCGTACACATTCATGCGGGACCTGGACTCACATGTGGAATCCTAACATTCTCCCCCTCCACATTGATCTTCATCACATCGAGTTGCTACCTTAAGCGCAAATCGCTTTTCACTCTCACCCGCTGGCCCATCTGGCAATCCTGACCAGATCAATCATGGTTCTCCGGATCGTTTTGGCCTATCTGGCTCGATCCACCATGAGATTGTAAGAGTTTGTGCCCTAATCCAAATCTTTTCTATGTAATCTTCTGTTTAGCAATGAATGACATTTACATTATTATTGTGTTATGGTAATGTGTCAAGCGATGATTTATTCTAAAGTCATTAGTGTGTCATCACTAATAGTGGAGCGTTTAGATACTATGAAATCATGCTTGACAGATCCCTAGTCGAATACTTATACACACGTGACTAGCGTGAGGATGACTTACGATCATGTTTTGTTAATCGAGATGTACAGTCATATCACAGATATCATCTAGGAGACGATACCGGATGACCCGACTTGGAGTATGGCGCATAGATTAAGTCACCAACGCATACTCCGTCGTCGTGTGATCACTGCCTTAATGATAGCATTTGTGCCCTAGTCCAATTGGTATTAGCCTGTAAACGTCTATGTACAAATATCATCGTTTGTGATGTATAAATATAAACGGCTTTATATTACTTATATGTTGAAGTAATATGTTAAGCATGATCTGATTTATGACCACTAAAGTAGTAGAACCATAAATCTGTACGGATCACACTTAACAAGTCCCTGGTCAACCTATGCTTCCTTGAAAGTGACCAGTATGAGGATGGTTCTTAATGACGTAGTTCTACTTGTCATAAGGATGTGGGATCCTGGAACCATATCATAGATATCATGAGGTGATTGATATCGGACGACCCGCATTGAATAGTGTTTTCATAGATTAAGCCATAAACATATTCAAATGCGATAGCTCGTCACGACGTCCTTAGACCAAGGAGTCTTTGTGATCACTATGCAATGAACGTACGGCTTTAACTTGCGCCAAACGCTTTCTGTAAAAGGATTGCTATGAAGGGCATGATTGGGTGGCGGAACGGGTTGCATGAGTGACACGAAAGACGGCTAAGGGATTTATCCCTCATACTACGGTATGGGAAAGATATCCGTTAGAAGGCCTCTTGATGGAGACCGAATGAGAGAAAAGCATGGCCATGCAAAATGATACGGGTTATCATTTCTCAGTCATCTCGCATATCAAGTAACAATGATTGATTAAACAAGGGAGACGACTCTATGCCTTGTGATCAATCGGGATATCTAGAGATAAAAGGATGGTGACTTGTACGCACAAAGGTTAAGTCGAATCATCGATCATCATGCACCTTGGGTAATTATAATGTTTTACTAGAGACCACTTATGATGGATCGGGCAAGAGCAATTCTTGCGCCGATCTGCCAACGGTGGCATGAGCCTAGAGGGTCACACACATACAAGACGGATAACTTGAGACAAGGAAACATGGATGTTTCTTAAGGAGAAGTATATGGACAAAACTGGAGGTTTTGTGCCATAGGTTCGGTTTGAGAGAATAATTAGCGAATCGAGAAAAATTGAGTTTTTCGTCGATATCGCGTCGGACTTTGTTTGATAAGTAGCGACAAAAAGGTCGGGAAACTTTTGGACGCGGCATGAGACAACACGGGAGGGCCCATTGGGCTCGGCCCATGAAGCCTCATGGCCGGCCCAATAAGGGCCCAATAAGGCCATATGGCCGGCCCACTTGGTGGGGCCAATGTGGGGGCCACACAACACCAGGCTTAGTTGGTAGTTGTGGATTAAGAGGTGAGTGATTTAAGGGGTATGGGTTAAAGCTCCTTTAAGCCCATACCAATCACTTTTAACCCATACTTGTGAGTTGGATGATGAGATATATTGCAAGACATTATTTCATTAATTGATTAAGTCACAAAACTCACAAAAACCTCTGTTTCTCTTTCATTGTGGCCGGCCACCTTGGTGTTCTTCCTCCATCTTGCTCTCTTGTTCTTCATTTAATTGTTCTAGTAGGCAATTAAGTGAAGGATCTTGAAGATCATTCTCTTGGTGTGGACTTGCTTTAGAGAAGAAGATCCGAACGTTCTTCTTTATCGATTCAAACAAGACTTAAAGGTAAATATCTTGTGGAATAGATTTTGCTTTGGGATTTAATGGTTTAAATGTTCTTGGACAAGGTTTGGAGTAGATTATCTTTTATTGCTTCCGCTATCTCGATGACGATCTAGAACGCTCCAAAACCCTACAGTGGTATCAGAGCGTTGGTTACCCTCTTAATCTTTGTCTTGTTGAATTTATTTCGGTTTTGTGATTATTTTCATGCCAAAAGTTGATAACATGATTTTAATGCTTTTTGGGATATTTGCATGAAATATGTTACTTTTGAAAAATATATTAAATTTGGAATTTTTCGGAAATTATTGGATTTGTCGGGTCCGAGAAGAGACTCTCGGGGAGCCGGATCGGAGGTACCGGACGGAGGTCACCGGAGGCCGGGGAGGCCGGCGGTGACCGGGCCCGTCCCCACTCTCGGCCGAGGCCGAGAGTGGCGGCAAGCCGGGTTTGGGCCTTCCAAGGCCCAAACCGGGCCGTGCATGGTTGGGCTCGGCCCAATGGGCCCTCGGCCCATTGGCTTGGCCCAACTTGGTTCGTGTGTGGTGTTTGATCCATTTCACGAACCCACGATCCAATATTTCGAAAACTTTCAAAATTTGATCGGTTTCGATAAACCGTTTTTCGAAAAGGTCTAGTTTCGATAAACCCGACCAAGCAACTTGGCAAAAGAAAAACCGGAATTATTGCATATTATTTGATAACATGTTTGTGTGATAACATGTTGGATGATGTGATGAAATGTATGATGCTTTAGTAGCCCATTAGATTTATCGCGTTCACGGTTTGCATACCGTTAGTGTTAGCGTGTAATTATTCTTTTATTCGAGCCCATAAAGTGTAATTATTTTTTATCCGGTCTACGAACCGAGTATTAATTGTAATTATTACTCAAAGACGAGAAGGATGGAAAATCGAGCACGATGACGGTCTTGGAGGAAGTCCAAGAGCTAGTGGGAGCTCGAATGAGAAAGACGAGAAGATGTGAAGACTCGTAGATTCCTAAGATTAGGATGGGCTATAAAATGCATATTTAACGCTTTATGGTTGCTTGCTTGAATCATTTAAATTAATTGCATGGTTGCATGATTAGTTTATAAGTTTATAAGCGATCACCTCACATGCAAAGATTAAAAACAAACTTTAATTGTTTGCATGTTTAAAGCGTTGTGAACTATCACCACACGGGTTGTGATGAATGAGTTCAAGTTTGGAACGTATTTTGCATGGGTTGCAAATGACGGATTCAAATGAAGATAGTATGTGATACAATTAGAAACATCACAACACGGGTTGTTGGTGACGGATTCGTAATTGTACCAAATACTTTCGAATTATTAAACACAACCAAATTACAAGTTAATTTGAGTCAAGTGAGATGCCACCCTAATTCACACCCATGTAGAAACATTTTATCGGTGTCGTGCGCCTTAGCGGAGCATCGATCGAATGGGTTCTAGATGGGAATGGTAAACTTTGTGGGATGTCGTGCGCCTTAGCGGAGCATCTGCACAAAGTTAACTCGTTAGTGAAAGTTGGTTGACTCAACCACGATTCTTGGCCTGAGGTCGAGCTGGGGCATCGGAAGGGTAAGCCGTGTGTTTTACACATACCCTGACTAAGAGTTACACGGGTTGTAATTGGACGGATGTCCTACCTAAATAAGTCAATTGGAGCGGTGCGCCTTAGCGCACTTCAAATGACGAATAAGGGATCTTGGTTTAAAGATTCTAATTTTAGAATCTAATGGTTGGTGTTTAATTCGGATCTTCGTAAATTTATTCAACTATTCTGATTAAATTTACTTTCTTCGTGTAGAAATGGCTAGTAATTCAACAAATTCGTCTAATTTGTCATTGAGGACTATACTCGAGAAGTGTAAACTCAACGGAACAAATTATCTAGACTGGGACAGAAATTTACGACTTGTATTAAAAATGGAACGCAGGGAGTACGTCCTTGATAAGGCTATCCCTGAGGAGCCAGCTGCCAACGCAACAAGGGTCATTAAGGATGCGTACCAGAAACACCTTAGCGACTCTATCGACGTTGCGTGTGTCATGCTGGGCTGCATGGAGGCGGACCTCCAAAAGCAGTTTATGGAGCTATCCCATGATCCGTTTGCAATGTTTGCACAGATCAAGGATATGTTCAAGGAGAAAGTACGTATTGAAAAATACACTGTTCTCCGAGAACTCATAGCCTGCAAGATGTCAGCAGGCAGCTCCGTAGGTCCTCACGTCCTACAAATGAAGGGGCATTTTGACCATATGACTAGTATCGGTATGTCTATGGAAAAGGAAATGGCAGCGGATTTTATTCTGCAATCCCTTCCTCATGCATATGGTGGGTTCGTCATGAACTATCACATGCATGATATGGACAAGACCGCGTCGGAGTTGCACAGCATGCTAGTAACTGCCGAGAAGAGCATAAGGGGCAGTTCGTCCAAAAATGTCTTCATGGTCAAAAAGGGACCCAGCTTCAAAGCTGTTGGTGGCAAGGGTAAAGGCCCAAGACACCTGGCAGGGAAGAACAGACGACCATTTATTCCTAGACCTCACATGCCCGTACAAGGCAAAGGGAAGGCAAAGGAGTCGGTCTGTTTCTATTGTCAAAAGCCTGGTCATTGGAAGAAAGACTGTCAGCAGTTGAAGGAGGATCAGAAGAAGGGCGGTGGGGCCGCCACTTCATCAGGTATTCCATTAGAGCTATATCTTTCTACAATAAATACCTGGGTACTAGATACTGGAGCTGAGTCTCATATCTGTGCCGATGTGCAGGTGTTACACAGTAGAAGAGATGGTGGGGAAAGCGAGGTGGACCTAAGAGTTGGGAACAATACCAGAGTTGCCGCAACTGCCGTAGGTTCTGTGAACCTTGCTTTGCCCAGTGGGCTTGTAATTGAACTAAATGATGTTTTTTGCGTACCTGCTTTCAGCAGGAATATTATCTCAATTTCTCTTCTAGAGAAAGAAGGTTATTATTTCAATATTAAAAACGGGTTTTTTGATATTATGCGCAACAACATATATTATGGCAATGCTCACACTGTTGGAGGATTATACATATTGAATATGCAAAACTCGAAATCCAACATGCTCTATAATATAAATGCTAAGAGGTTTAAAACTAATGATTTAGACCAAACTCTAATCTGGCATTGTCGTCTGGGTCACATAAATGAGAAACGCATCTCAGCGCTTCATAAGCGCGGACTTCTAAGTCAATTCGAATTCCAAGCGATTGAAAGATGCGAAGCTTGTTTAATGGGCAAGATGACTAAAGTGCCCTTCACTGGTTTAGGTGAGAGGGCAGGTGACTTATTAGGTCTAATACATTCAGACGTATGTGGACCAATGAATACGCATGCCAGAGGTGGTTTAGGCTACTTTATCACATTTACTGACGATTTCAGTAGATATGGTTATGTCTATCTCATGAGATATAAGTCCGAAGCTTTTGATAAATTCAAAGAGTTTAGGACTGAAGTAGAAAACCAACTCGGAAAGAGTATCAAGGCACTCCGTTCTGATCGGGGTGGAGAATACTTATCCGAGGAGTTTCTTAGTTATCTTACTGAAGGTGGAATACTATCTCAGTGGACTCCGCCAGGAACACCGCAACTTAATGGTGTGTCCGAACGGAGGAATCGGACATTGTTAGATATGGTTCGATCAATGTTAAGTCTCACTGATCTCCCGATCTCCTTCTGGGGTTATGCTCTGCAAACGGCCGCTTTCATAATAAACAGGGCTCCGTCGAAAGCAGTGGAAGGGACATCATTTGAAAAATGGTACGGGAAGGAACCCGTTTTGTCCTTCCTTAAAATCTGGGGTTGCGAGGCTTATGTTAAAAGGTTGCTTGCAACCAAGCTCGAACCAAGATCAGATAAATGCACTTTCGTCGGATATCCAAAAGAAACAAAAGGATACTACTTCTATAAGCCGAGCGAAAATAAAGTTTTTGTCGCTCGAGGTGGGACGTTCTTGGAAAAAGAGTTCATTTCCAAGACAGTCAGTGGGAGGGCTATTCCTCTAGATGAAGTTCTAGATGAGATGGTCACTCGGGAACCACGAGAGGACCCACTAGAAGAGGTAGAGCCAGAAGTGGTCATTGAGCAAGAACCAATAGCTGCAGTTAATGAGGACGGTCCGAGGCGCTCTGAAAGGATAAGTCATGCACCTGTCAGATACGGGTTCTTAGTAACTGAAGGTGATGGTTTAGTACTAGTGGACAATGATCCAGCTACCTTTCGAGAGGCTTTGGACGGAACCGACTCTGAGAAATGGCTGGACGCCATGAGGGAAGAAATGCAATCCATGTCAGATAATCAAGTGTGGGACTTGGTAGATCATACCCCTGATGTTAAGGTCATAGGGTGTAAATGGATCTTTAAAATAAAGATTGACATGGATGGCAAACCTCAGACCTATAAAGCGAGACTGGTAGCAAAAGGTTATAGACAAATCCACGGAATTGACTATGAAGAGACCTTTTCTCCAGTAGCTATGGTCAAATCTATCCGCATTCTTCTTGCCATAGCAGCGTATCACAACTATGAGATATGGCAAATGGATGTCAAAACCGCCTTCCTCAACGGGAGGTTAGCTGAGGACGTTTATATGTCTCAGCCTGAGGTTTTTGAGGATCCAAAGAATAAGGGAAAGATTTGCAAGTTGCTCAAATCAATCTATGGTTTGAAGCAAGCATCTCGGAGTTGGAATCAGCGTTTTGATGAAGTAGTAAAACAGTTTGGCTTCATCAAGAACGATGATGAACCCTGTGTGTATAAAAAGGCAAGTGGGAGCAATATAATCTTTTTAGTGCTTTATGTTGATGACATACTGCTCATTGGTAACGACGTCCCTACCTTGCTCTTAACGAAGACTTGGTTAGGTGAGTGTTTCTCAATGAAGGACTTAGGCGAGGCCTCTTACATCTTGGGAATCAAGATATATAGAGACCGTGCCAAGCGGGTCTTGGGCTTAAGTCAAAGCACTTATATAGACAAGGTGTTGAGACGATTCTCAATGCAAGATTCAAAGAAAGGATTGCTGCCCATGCGTCATGGCATAAAGCTTAGCAAGAAGCAGGGTGCTGAGACACCTGCAGAGCTAGCAAGAATGAATGAGATCCCATATGCTTCGGCTATAGGGTCCATAATGTATGCCATGATATGCACGAGACCGGATGTCTCGTTTGCCCTAAGCTGTACCAGTAGACATCAATCCAAACCCGGTGAGGCACACTGGATGGCTGTCAAGGCGATTCTCAAATATTTGAGAAAAACCAAGGACGCTTTTCTTGTATACGGGGGCAGAAATGATGATCTCGTCGTCAAAGGATATGTCGACGCTAGTTTTCAGACAGACCCCGATGACTTTAAGAGTCAGTTGGGATATATGTTTATGTTGAACGGTGGAGCATTCAGCTGGAAAAGCAAGAAGCAGGATACCATTGCCGACTCTACAACGGAAGCTGAGTACATTGCCGCATGTGAGGCGGCAAAAGAGGCTGTATGGATCAGGAGTTTCATGGCTGGGTTAGGTGTAATTAAAAACCCGTCTAACCCAGTAGACTTATATTGTGACAACACCGGGGCTATTGCGCAAGCTAAAGAACCCAGGGCACATAACAGATCCAAACATGTACTCAGAAAGTATCACATCATCCGCGACATAATTGCTAGAGGTGACGTGAAGATCCAATACGTTGCAACTGATGATAACACAGCCGACCCATTGACCAAGGCTCTTCCTCAAGATAAACATGAAAAACATGTTAGGTCAATGGGTATAGACTGGGACTTAGATTGGAGCTAAGGGCAAGTGGGAGATTGATAGCATTTGTGCCCTAGTCCAATTGGTATTAGCCTGTAAACGTCTATGTACAAATATCATCGTTTGTGATGTATAAATATAAACGGCTTTATATTACTTATATGTTGAAGTAATATGTTAAGCATGATCTGATTTATGACCACTAAAGTAGTAGAACCATAAATCTGTACGGATCACACTTAACAAGTCCCTGGTCAACCTATGCTTCCTTGAAAGTGACCAGTATGAGGATGGTTCTTAATGACGTAGTTCTACTTGTCATAAGGATGTGGGATCCTGGAACCATATCATAGATATCATGAGGTGATTGATATCGGACGACCCGCATTGAATAGTGTTTTCATAGATTAAGCCATAAACATATTCAAATGCGATAGCTCGTCACGACATCCTTAGACCAAGGAGTCTTTGTGATCACTATGCAATGAACGTACGGCTTTAACTTGCGCCAAACGCTTTCTGTAAAAGGATTGCTATGAAGGGCATGATTGGGTGGCGGAACGGGTTGCATGAGTGACACGAAAGACGGCTAAGGGATTTATCCCTCATACTACGGTATGGGAAAGATATCCGTTAGAAGGCCTCTTGATGGAGACCGAATGAGAGAAAAGCATGGCCATGCAAAATGATACGGGTTATCATTTCTCAGTCATCTCGCATATCAAGTAACAATGATTGATTAAACAAGGGAGACAACTCTATGCCTTGTGATCAATCGGGATATCTAGAGATAAAAGGATGGTGACTTGTACGCACAAAGGTTAAGTCGAATCATCGATCATCATGCACCTTGGGTAATTATAATGTTTTACTAGAGACCACTTATGATGGATCGGGCAAGAGCAATTCTTGCGCCGATCTGCCAACGGTGGCATGAGCCTAGAGGGTCACACACATACAAGACGGATAACTTGAGACAAGGAAACATGGATGTTTCTTAAGGAGAAGTATATGGACAAAACTGGAGGTTTTGTGCCATAGGTTCGGTTTGAGAGAATAATTAGCGAATCGAGAAAAATTGAGTTTTTCGTCGATATCGCGTCGGACTTTGCTTGATAAGTAGCGACAAAAAGGTCGGGAAACTTTTGGACGCGGCATGAGACAACACGGGAGGGCCCATTGGGCTCGGCCCATGAAGCCTCATGGCCGGCCCAATAAGGGCCCAATAAGGCCATATGGCCGGCCCACTTGGTGGGGCCAATGTGGGGGCCACACAACACCATGCTTAGTTGGTAGTTGTGGATTAAGAGGTGAGTGATTTAAGGGGTATGGGTTAAAGCTCCTTTAAGCCCATACCAATCACTTTTAACCCATACTTGTGAGTTGGATGATGAGATATATTGCAAGACATTATTTCATTAATTGATTAAGTCACAAAACTCACAAAAACCTCTCTTTCTCTCTCATTGTGGCCGGCCACCTTGGTGTTCTTCCTCCATCTTGCTCTCTTGTTCTTCATTTAATTGTTCTAGTAGGCAATTAAGTGAAGGATCTTGAAGATCATTCTCTTGGTGTGGACTTGCTTTAGAGAAGAAGATCCGAACGTTCTTCTTTATCGATTCAAACAAGACTTAAAGGTAAATATCTTGTGGAATAGATTTTGCTTTGGGATTTAATGGTTTAAATGTTCTTGGACAAGGTTTGGAGTAGATTATCTTTTATTGCTTCCGCTATCTCGATGACGATCTAGAACGCTCCAAAACCCTACACTTAATACCTTGGAGCGAGTGGCTCACGTGCACGTCACTCCAGTAGTTTGACATGCCCCAACGCTGCTTGTAACAGGGTGGTCATAACGGGCATTGTTGGCTATTGGACGGACTGTAGTGGTAGCGCACATTGCGTCCGAAGGGATTTGGTTCCCCACGGTGAGACGTGGTGAAGGGAATGGTCCTGGGCCCCTTGATGAGCATGACTGAGAAAGTGTGCGGCTGGACCAATTACGTATCAGTCATCTCAAAATTCACGGAACTAGATCAATAAATGAGGATGATGGCTCTGTTCCGCATTCCATCTCACACGCCTTAAAGCAAACAAAGGGTTAGTGATACAAATGACAGACAGGAGATATCGAACCGATCGATACACTAGTGGACATTAGGTAATCACTACGTATTACTCGGGGCCACTAGTGATCGATCGGGTGAGATGGGTTCTCACGCCGATCTGCCAATGGGTCACGGGCCTATAGGGTCAAACGTCAAGAGCAAGAGCGAAGCGATTCGAAGGGACTCAAGAGGTCCAAAGTTAGTGGTGTGGGAATGATTGCAGTGGGGTGTCGATTGCCACCTTGGAGGTGTCGATCACCACCTTAGAGGTGTCGATCTACACTCAGATCTGGCACCGAAAGAGGAGGTGTCGATCGACCCTTTCCACGCGAGAAGGGTTTCGATCGACACCTATGCCGGATGCTGAAAAACTAGAGGCCATCCCAAAGCCTATAAAAGGAGGCTTTGGGTGAGAGCCTCTCTCTAAGGCTCTTGAGCAATATTAGCTACACCACTAAAGAAAATTCTCTAGTTCTTACATTGGAAGCTAGAGAAATTGAGTGATTGAGTGCTACTAGAGTCTAGTAGTTCCGGTGATGATTCAAGCTTCACAAGGTCCAGCTCGGTTTGTGTGCACTCGTAGAGAACGAGTCCAAGGAGTCGGTGTGTGTCACTCGGTGTGTGTGCACTCGTAGAGAACGAGTCCGAAGAGATCCACTGGCTTGCCGGCCCAATGAGATCTATGAAAACCTGGCTTTGATACAACTGATTAGGGAGAACCAAGCCTTACCAAGGAGGAGCAGACAATAAGGAAAGCACACATTCACATTAAAGCCCACCTCTGACCCAAATAAACTCTCCTTATACCTCGTACACATTCGATGTAGAACCTAGACTCACATGTGGAATCCTAACATAAATCAAATAAATTTAATGGAGTGAGGTTAATTGAGATGTAAATGAACCTAAGAAACCTCACGTTTAGCAATTGTAATTAGAAAATGTGAGACTTTTATATCCTTATAGGGACTTAAGGAGCATTTACTCTTAATTAATTAATTGATGGATATGATATTATTGAAAAAAATTTCACTAAATATAAATTAGGAAAATGACATTTTTGTGCACATAACTATACACTTTTCAAACTTTCATACACTACCTTTTTTTCCTTTTTTTCAATACCTTGAATTGTATTTTGGGATAATCTACTCGTGAAATTCCAAAATACCTAAAATACCCCTGAAATTGAACCAAAATTAAAACTGGTCTAAACTCGTCCATCTTCAATTGTTAAAAATACCAAAATTCCCTTAAATCAATTTTAAATTTCAAAACCTACCCCTCCCATCTCTCTCCACCTCCTCCTCCTCCGCCCCCTCCTTTCTCTTCCTCCTCCTCCTCCTCCGCCGCCCCTTCCTCTCCTCCTTCCCCGATACCCATCCCACGGTGGCGTCGTTGAGGGGCTTGTCGTGGGTTACAGAGCTCTCCCACGGCGGCACGCCACCGTTGGCCCGGAGGACGTCACTTCCATAGAGTTTCCGGTACCTATCGAGACACTCGTCCTAGACCTTCGAGAGCGCCTTCGAGTTCCAAGAGCTCCTGAACTCGCTCGTCAAGCCAGACGTGGCCGCGCATCTCCGTCGAACGCTACCACAGCCTCCTAGCTGAGAGCCTTGAAAGCTTGCCAACAAGGGTGAGGAAGAGAGGGTTGGGGGGAGGAGGAGTCGGAGAGGAGGGAGGTGGAGAGATATGGGAGGAGAGAGATAGGAGGGGTAGGTTTTGTAAATTTAAAAATGATTGAAGGACATTTTGGTATTTTCAACAATTGAAATTAGACCAGATTTAACTTTGGTTTAATTTCAGGGGTAGTTTATGTATTTTTAGTATTTTAAAAGTAGATTGTCCATAAATGAAATTCAGTTTACTGAAAGAAAGAAAAAAAAGTAAGGTATAAAAATGTGAAAAGTGTATAGTTAGGTGCACAAAAGTGTTATTTTCACTATTCATTTAAAGCAGTAAATTAAAACAAATGTGTGTATTATCATTTAATAAGAAATGAACATTAATATTAGTCTTATGTAACCTAAAACTAATTTCTTGGGTAATAAATTTTTTACTGCAGCCAAATTTCTCCCCAATTAATTTTTGCCTCCCTAATTAATGTGTCTTTCTATTTTTTTCAACCCTAAATTAATGTAGAAATCATAATTCATTTTTCGTCTCCCAAATTATTTTTTTTCAACCCTAAATTAAAATTAATTTGCGTCTCGTAATCAATTACAAACCTCTTTATCTTATACAAATTTTAGAATCACTGTACTCCATTTGATGAAAGAATTACTGGTTGAAATTTAATGTTGAGTTATTAATGACATAATAACGTAAATATAAATTAATTGTGAATATGTTTTAGTCATTTTACATATCAAAGGGATATAAGCATATTTTTATACCACTTTTTAATTTAAATATAATTTTCTTAGTGGAGTTTCTTTTAATATTGGTTTATTGCCATGGTTTCAACGGTTCAATTAAAAACCGTTTTACTGGTTCACTAGCAATTATTTCATCGTTTCAATCAAAATTGTTTAATCGGTTCACTGTAATGTTTTCATCAGTTCACTTGCAACGGTTTAATTATTTCACTTGCAATTGTTTCATCATTTCACCTAAAACGGTTTCATTGATTCACTTGAAATTGTTTCATTGATCTTATGGGAATTGTTCATTGGTTCATTTTGCATTTGTTTCATCTATTTCACCAATTTTGTTTCATTAAATTTGTTTCATCAAATCAATTCCATCAAATCGGTTTCACCCAATCGGTTTTCATCAAATCGGTTTCGCAGTACATCACTTTGTTGGTTTCATTTGTTCTCTTATGTCAATTTCATATCATCCCTATTGAGGATTTGGTTGCTAGAGAAGTTTCCATGGCCACTAGACAAGAACAAATCAATATCAAAAGCAACTAAACTTGGAAAACAAGGTAATGAAACAATCCAAATCAATATCAAAAGCAACCAAACTAGGAAAGTACATCGATGCGACCTAAACTGACATGCAAAAATGATGGGGGTCGAATCTCGAACTCCTGACAGTGTAACAGTCACAAGTAATATGGGGAAATAAGAATACGACCCCGAATGTCGAACCCAAAGAAAAACAATTATCAATTTTAATCACTCAAATTTAATTTTAATACTAATCTCAATAAGTCGAAAAGTGTGGAGGATAATTCTGTAAAATAAAATATCATGAGTTAAAGCAATTGAACTTTAATAATAATTACAAGGAGTTAAGAATAAAATAATAAATATACTTATTGAAGTTTCAAAATCAGGGTGGTAACGAGAATTCCTATCCTACCAAGAACTCCCTCCTGGGTGAATAAAATGATTTTCTCTCCCTGAGCAACCACGCTATCCATAGTTAATGATTTAACCGATTGAAAAACATTATGATTTGTGAATCTTCTTAAGTTTCGGTGTGTGTCAAGTACCATTACTACCGTGTTAACCCACCTATCCCTAGTGAGGATTTAAACCCAATTTTGAATTATCATTTTCATTTACGAATTTCCATCCCGAGTAATATTAGTAAACTTAATAAATCTATTCCCAAAGTAAGGGAACAAAGAATTAAGTACAGATTAATTGAAATCACCTTCCTCGGCACAACAACCATATAAAGTATGAAATTAAAATAGTACTTAAATTATTAGCCCAGTTCATGCCTTAAACCCGAGACGAATTAGTCAGATAATATCATACAAAAGTTCTTAATTAACATTTTGGAAATCAAATAACGCATGCATATTACTGAGAAATTAATAAGTAAATGAACCATATAAAAAATCTAGCAATAAATACAAAAGAAGGAGGAAGAAAATAAAACCCGATAATCCCCAATTGGAGATTTCAATACATGAAATTGGGCCCCAATTAGCTATGATCCTCCTTTAATTCTTGATTCCTCGCTTCTCTCTGATGCTCATGGCTTCTGAAACTCTCTTTCTCTCTGTTGTCGATGAAATATTTTGTAAAACGAGAGATGCCTTTTCTAAAATACGACGGGGCTATTTATACTTGAATTTATAAGGGGCCATGAGGTGGGGCCGAAGTGTCACAGACCGTGGCCCCTTACTTTAGGCTCTTGAACGGTCATAAATCGCGCACGTCCAAAAGTGGAAGGTCACCACAGAGAGGGCCATGGACCATGGCCTATCGTCATGGTAGAGAATCGTGCCCATCAACTTCGCTCCAATTCTCACCATGGTCTTAAATAGTTAAATCGCCACGGTAGGGCTACGGGACGTGACCAATTGTGGCCACTAAACCGGGGCCATTTGGCCACAGTGTAGTGATATTTTCTCCACGGAGGGGGGCCACAGACCGTGCCCCTTGGACACAGGGTAGGCCTGAGAGCGCCCGCTTGGATGGTCACGGTGTTGGCTATGGACCGTGGCCTTTGGTCACAGTGGTGATCCAAAAATGCCCGAAAGCAGTCCGAAAACACTTAAAATCTACACAAACCACTCTAAACACCCGTGAGACAAAAGAGAGACATAATAACAGTCTTTCATACCCAAATAAGGGCAAAACAAAGTTAAAATGTGGAAAATAAATACTAAATAACTGGTGTAAAATAGAACTTATCACACTAGAGCATGGAAAAGTGAAACATATCCAGAACTAGAGCATAAAAATTGAAAATAAAGAACACACATCAAGCTCTCTTGTTTCACAAGCTCTTAAAATTTAACTAGAACCAGCTAATTCTGACCCACCAAAACGCACAAAATTTTCTCGAGAAAGCCAACTATTTCATACCCTAATGTTTCACTAATCTCTCACTATCCCACCAAGCCAAATTACTAAAATCAAATTCCAAAATACTTCTTTTCTCGGCCAAAACCGTGTTTTCCATGGATACTCCCAAACTAGACCTGGTTGATACGGAGCCTTCAGGATTTCCCAGCTTTTCTTATCCCGTGCCTCCTCAGCTTCTCTATAAACAACCATGGCACATGCTCGACTTCAAAACCCTCGAAACACAGATCTTCTTCCTCGGCCCAAAATCAATCACAACGAGCTCGTGACCTGCAATGACCATTTCCAGCTACCCACGATCCAGATCTCCAATTCTGATCAAGTTAGCGTAACGGCATGTTCATCAAAATCGAGCTCCTCATCTCCTAATGCTTCATCGGCACGGTCGAGCATGTTGACCACTGCGTGAAAAAATGCCTCATGTTGACCGTCCCCTCCATGGCGACGCTCACAGTGGCCTCTTGCAGCCTCTCGATCGATGGCCTCTCGAGCTTGATGTCGTGAATTGTCGTGGTTGCAGATGTTGCTTTATGTGTAAATATGGGGGGAAGGAGGCGGATCTGTGGTTAGGTTTTTGTTTCAGTTTATATATATAAGGGCACATTTGGTTACAAACAACTATAGAATGTCTAAACATCCAAACGTTCCACAACTGTTCGATAAGTGCAGATCTTGAGACGTGCGTTGTCTGAGCGTGCAACACGTGGCAGGTTCCATCACGTTCTACGACTGTGCACTACGTGTTCTACATGGTTATACAACATTGCACTACGTGTTCTATAGGATTTTTTAATTTTGCCCAGGTTCATCGCATTCTACAACTTTGCACTGCATGTTTTACACGGTTCTACAACATTGCACTACATGTTCTACAGTTTGGATGTTTTGACATTTTTTTTTGTTTGTAGCTGATTTTCACTCTCTCTCACTCTCTCTCTCTCTCTCTCTCTCTCTCTCTCTCTCCATATATATATGTATATATATATACATAGGACAAATCAAGTGAGAACCAAACCCCTTTGTGAGAACGTGAGAACTGACTTTGTCCATTGAAAATAAGTGAATGTCTATCAAAAATAGGTGAATGTCCAAAGAAAGTAGTGATATCTAATGAAAGTGAATATCCAAGGGAAATAGGTGAATGTCAAACGAAAACACTTTGTCCATTGAAAGTAAATGAATGTCCAATGGTTCTCATGTTCTCACGCCACATTTCATATTCGAACCCTTATATATATTTGGGTGCACTCGGATACAAACTCCAATTAAATGTCCAAACCCTCATCTGCCCATCCATTTTTTGGCGAGCGACACGTGGCAGAGCGGTTCACTTACCTTGTTAGTCACAAGCACACGTGGCAGATGTATAACGTTATGTGTTGGTTTGTATAACATCATATTGTGTGTGCTGATCGCGCAAATAAAGCCCGATCGTGTATTTAAAGCACGATCATTCATCGATTCGCATAACAAATATGTGCATTTAAACCGCGATCGCGCATTTAAACCGCGATCATTCAGCGATTCACGGTAAAAATAGGCTAGATTCAGATATTGATCGTTCATCATTATGTGTGTTGTTGGACATTATATAACTAATCAAGTTATACAATATATAAGAACATGTTATACATGGTACATCGACAGTAAGACAGTCATACAGAAACCTCTGAAAGTGGGTAATCGTTTTATATGTTGCTGAACATCATCTAACTACACTGGTTATACAATATATAACAACATGTTACACATGGTACACCACCATGTTCTACATAACCAGTTAGACAGTTACAAATAAACATCTAAAGTGGTTAATCGTTTTATGTGTTGTTGAACATTATCTAATTAAATAAGTCAATGTCCAATAACAAATCTTTATTGCCTAAATTATTAAAACATTAAAGAATATAAATCAAATATATGTATTTCTAGAAATATTGGTATGCAAAATCAATCAACTAATTGTTAGAAAATTTATTTATGATTAATTGAATATTTATTTACAAGTTAATTGAACATTTACCACATATATTTAACTAGAACATAAATTATAAGTCAACCAAGCTAATAGACGATTATGGTCTCAAGAATATGAATCATCTTTAACATAAGTGATACAATACAAATCAGCATGTTATACAGGATACATCGACATGTTATACATAAAAAGAAAGACGGTTGCAAACTTGATTAATCTAAAGCGTGCCCTGAACGACAAGCACTTACAAAAACAACTCGCCGTCATCGTCTTCTACACCTCAGATTTGTTGTACATAGAAGAAAAAACTCTAGATCAGACCGAAACCGGATAAAATAAAAAAAAAATAACAAATTGGAAATCCATAACAACATAATCGACAACATATTTAACCTTATATATCGCTACTTAGATTGGATCAAAATCAACTTTAATGAAAAAACAGTAAATTAAACTACAAAAAAACGAAATCATCATAAGATGAAATAGAAAATCGCATTACTTACCGATAATTCTCAGCCGAATCGACAACAACAAATCACTCGCCTCACCGTCTTTGAGTTCAAGACAAAACTGCTCTGCAGCAAGTCAAACGTCCCACACGTAGTTTTGAGAAGCCAAACCGTCAAAATGAGGTATTAGGTTTGCTAAGAAAAATGACCCCAATACCCCTATTTAAACATCTGACTCTGTTAAGTGGGGAGACTCACCGTTCGCGTCAGGTGTCACCATCTCCTCTCTCGTGCGTCAATCCTACAGTTGATATAAGGTTTGGACTCTTTGACAATTTTGTCAAGTTTGTATTTGATATCTACTCATATATATATATATATATATATCATGTTTCAGCGTCCAAATGTCCAAACTATTTCTCAGCCGTCTGATTTGCGCAGAGCGAAGGGGATGATGACACGTGTAACCACACGGATTGGGAGGGAGATAACGGTCGCTGACAGAGTCGTTAGGGTGTTGGTGTGTAACATACTTGTTTCGCGTGTGTAACCATTGTTACACACTTCACCACTTACATAGATCAATTATGGTTTTACGTTATACGTGAATGCGTATACAATTATACTGTAGGTGTTATACACTACCAAGGTACCAATTACACGTTCATAAAACCGAACACATGTACACACTATTTGAATGTGTTACAGAATAACAACTAGTCACTTACACACACAATGGTTACACATGCAGAATAAGTATGTTACACACCAACACCCAAACGTCTCCATCATCGCCTGTTATCTCCCTCCCAATCCGCGTGGTTACACGGTGTCATTATCTCCTTCGCTCTGCGCAAATCAGACGGTTAGGAGATGGTTTGGAAGTTTTGACACCGAATGAGAGGTTTGTAGCTAATACCTCCCCTATATATGTATAGCGATGTATTTGCCTGAAAACCAGATGTGGTGTGAGAACATGAGAACCACTGGACATTCACCTATTTTCCTTAGACATTCATTTATTTTCAATGGCCAAACTGCTTCCGTTGCACATTTACCTATTTTCGTTGGACATTCAATTTCCTTAGATATCACCATTTTAATTGGACATTCACTTATTTTCGGTGGACATTCGCTTATTTTCAATGATCAAAGTCAGTTCTCACGTTCTCACAAAAGAGTTTGGTTATATATATATATACGTGCGTGCGTGGGCGCGCGCACACGCGCGCGCACACACACACACACATATATAGGGCGATCTCCACCACAAACCATGTTTGAGCGTCCAAACGTCCAAACCATCTCCCAACCGTCTGATTTGCACGGAGCGAAGGAGCTGATGACACGTGTAACCACGCGGATTGGGAGGGAGATAACGGTAGCTGACGGAGCCATTAGGGTGTTGGTGTGTAACATACTTGTTTCGAGTGTGTGACCATTGTCATACAATTTCAGAACTTACACATATCAATTATGGTTTTACGTTATACGTGAATGCCTATATAATTATATTGTAGGTGTTATACACTACCAAGGTATCAGTTACACGTTCATAAAATCGAACACATGTACGTACTATTTGAACAGTAACAACTGGTTAGTTACACACACAATGGTTACACACGCGGGATAAGTATATTACACACTATTACCCTAACAGCTCCGTCAGCGCCCGTTATCTCCCTCCCAATTCCTGTGGTTACACGTGTCATCATCTAATACCTTGGGAGATGGTTTGGACGTTTTGACACCAAATAAGAGGTTTGTAGCTAATACCTCCATATATATATATGTATGCACTCCAATACAAACTCACTCAAAATGTTCAAACGTCCAAACCAATGTATAACCGTTAGATCTGCGACGTATGCGATCGCGCGCATATGAGATTAACGCCAAAAAATTCCATCCACGCTTCCTCCTTGAGGGTATAACCGTAATTGAACCAGGAGGCGGTTCACGCATTGAAAGCGCGATCATACATCGATTTGCAGTAAAAATATTCGCCATTAAAGTACGATCGCACATTTAAAGCGCGATCATTCAGCGATTCACACTAAAAATAGACTAGATCTAGGGAATAATCATTCATCGTTTTATGTGTTGATGAACGTTATCTAACTTACCTGGTTATACAATATAAAACAACATGTTATACATCGTATGTCGACATGTTATCCATCGATAATAAGATAGTTATACACAAACCTCTGAAGTGGTTAATCGTTTTATGTGCCGCTGAACGTTATTTAATTAAATAAGTCAATGTCCAATAACAAATCTGTATTTCCAAAATTATTAAAACATTGAAGAATGTAAATTAAATATATGTATTTCCAAAAATATCGGTATACAAAATTAATCACCTATTTTTTTAACAAATTTAATGATGATTAATTGAAAATTTATTTCCAAATTAATTGAGCATTTACCGCAGAAATTTGAATAGGAAATAAGTTATAAGTCAACCAAGCTAATAGACGATTATACCCTCAAGAATATAAATCAGCTTTCAAAGAAGTGATACAATACAACCCATAAAGTTATACAGGGTTCATCGACATGTTATACATAAACAGAAAATCAGTTGCAACTTGATTAATCTAAAGCTTAACACAAATGTCAAGCGCTTACAAAAACAATACAAAAAAAATTCACAGAAGATGATTAATCGTTTTATGTGATGCTTAGCATTATTTAATCACACTGGTTATACAGTATAAACTGGCATGTTATACACAGTACATCTACATGTTGTACATAAACCCAAAGACAGATGCAACATCTTCTTCGTCATTTTCATCTTTATCGTCATCATCTTCTGCACCTCAGATTTGTTGTACCTAAAAGAAAAAACTCTAAATAACAAATAAAAAATCAATAACAACATGATGATCAAAAAAACCCTAGATCAGGTCTTGAATAAAAAAAACAACAAATCGAAACTCCAATACTACGAAATCGATATAAGCTCAAACTGGAAATCGCGCGACTTACCGAGATTTGACAACCGAATCGAAGACAAAAATGATCACGTAGCACCGTCTCTAAGGAATCGAGATAAAAATCAAATGCGAAAACGAAGTCGAAATCTCTCTACAACCGGTACAACCGCTCGATCGCTGTTCTGAGATACCAAACCGTCACATATTGTGTTAGATCTTCTGTGCAAAATGGCTCAACAGCCCCGACTTCTCCGTTTGTCTGTGTTAAGTTGGTATCAAATCCGTCCGTGTCAAGAGTCGTAATCATATCATGCGCGCAAAAATCAGACAGTTGAGGTAGTGTTTGGACGTTTTGACAATTTCCCTTAGTGTATATATATATATTTTACCACTCCCATTAATGATATTAATACAATAGACACACTAGTGGTTCTAAGATTTGTACTTGGAGAGGGTTTGTGGTATCAAAGCTCTTCCCATTATATTTATCTATTCTTGAAATGAAAAAATGATATATATATATATATATATTTGGCTACAAACCCATGTAGAATGGTCAAACAACCAAACCATGCAGAATCGTCTAACACGCGCATTGTCTCAGCGTGTGACACGTGGCATGGTCCATCATGTTCTACAACATTGCACTACATGTGTTACGTGACCACATGACTTAATTTTGCGCAGGTCCAACATGTTCTACAAGATTGTATAATATATATATAAGCTATAAACCAATAAAAAATGTCAAAACGTCAAAACTGTATTACAGTGCAATGTTGTATGACCATGTTGTATAACATGTTGTACCTGTGCAAAATTGAAGCTATGTAGAACACATAGTGCAATGTGGTATCACATGTTGGACCCTGACACGGTCGCACTTTGAGATAACGCGCGTCTTAGATCCGACAGTTCTACATGGTTTGAACGTTTGGACGTTCTATATAGGTTAGTAGCCGAGTGTGTCCCTATATATATATATATATGCCTTTCATTACAAATTTTGTGTTTTTTACAAACCGTCCAAAACAATTACAAACCAATCACAAGCGTTGCTTTGTGGAAATTTGTGCGCACGCTTTCTTAGCGTGCGACATGTGTCCATGAAAGCTTGCACGCAGTGACTTTTGGGATCGCAAAAAGTTTCACCCTCGGCGCAAAAAGTTTCACCTGATCTTTTGCGGTTGGTGGAACTAGAGGTTTAACTCTTGGGTTCATGTGAAACTTTTTGCGACCCTAAAAGTCACTGCGTGTCAGCCTTCATGGACACGTTGGACACATGTCGCACGATGGGAAAGCGTGCACATAAATTTTCATGTCTGCCATGGGTTTGGACGGTTTGTAAATAGGCCAGAGTTTGTATGTGATTTAAACTATTTATATAATGAAAATCCTTACATGTGCCATATGTCGTCTCCTTTCAATAGAATATATTCTATTTTCCCAAGATTTTTTGAATTAAATTATTTTTGAATTATTATTTTTTATTTAAATTTATTTTTGAGTAATAAAATAAAATGATAATAAAAAAAAATTTATATATATTAGGATTTTGTCGTATTAGAATTCTTTTCTTAAACTAATTTTAATACTTAATGAAAATAATAAACGAATTTAATATTAATTATAATTTTGTTGGATTACAATTCTTTTCTTAAACTAATTTCAATACACGTTAATTAAATATCACAATTTCTTATCTGATTCATTAATCAAATAAAACGATCTCTTTTCTTATTTGTCACATTTATCAGATTTCAATTAATTTTTTGATTTATTTGATTATATGATCTAATATGTTATGTTGATTTTCAAGAGAGAAATAATGGAGGTTCATCTACACAGACACTCTCCATTTTATGATCTTTGACTAATGTCTAAAAGTGCATGTTCTCTTTAGGTGACATTTTTCAGTTCCAGACTTTCGTTTATAGATCTTTGCTCGATTTTCCTTCGACAAACATTAATTCTATTGCTTTTTTGTTTTACGTTTGATTTGTTTGGTTGCTCAAAAAATAGATGAGAATGAATTGTATTTTTTATTTTTGACTTTTGTTGTTTCTTTTGATATTTTTAAATTTTTTATATATAGATTAGTTTTAACTATTTTATAAAATAATACACATAGTATCGTACATTGCTTGGTGATACACCTAATTTCCATAAATCTGAATTAAAATCAAATGTGTCAATTAATCATCAATTATTAAGAAGTGACCATTAATATTAATTTTACCTAAACTGAACTCTTACCTAATTTCTCTCCTAATTTATTTTCCACTTTTACGAAATTTCTCCCTACTTAATGTGTCTCTCCTAATTTATTTTCCACTTTTACGAAATTTCTCCCTAATTAATGTGTCTCAATTATTTTCAACCGTCAATTGATAAGTTTTTCAACCCTAAATTAATATAGAAATTCATAATTAATTTTCAGCTCCATAATTAATTTTTCGACTCCATAATTAATTTTTTTCCAACCCTAAATTAATAGACACGTTTGTTCTAGTTAATGATCAATTAATAAGAAATGGTCTTTAATATAATCTTACGTAAACCGACTTCTCACCTAATTTCTCACAGAATTAATTTTAGCCCTCCTACTTAACGTATCTTGCGTATTTTTTGCGTTGTTGTTGGAGATCATTGATGTTTAAGTGTTTTATGTTTGATTTGCTTTGTGTGTTATTTTTTATTCTAACAATTTGGATTTAATTGCACGTTGTTTTTCTTCATAGGTGTTATACAGTGCATGACCCAGTCGTCTGGACTACCTCAATTCGTACTTGATCTTAAAACCGAAGCCACTCGTAGACACAACAACGCAAGAAGACGACAAATGTCTCTCCACGGTACAATTATTATTGGAGAAGACGAAGGGCCTTCCGGGCCAAATAATGATGTTGACCCGAAGCAAAGGGTCGTGTATGATAACCCTCTTCAGGAGGAGCAAGGAGGGGATGCTAACGCTACCTTATGGGAAGCAGGAGGAAGACTTGCTCAGCACGAAAACCCTAACCTCCCACCTCAAGGCGGAGAACAATTGCCAAGGAATTTTCAACAACCACCTCTAGGAGGAGATCTAATGCCAAGAAACTTCAACATCCCTCCAAGCCTCAAGCCTAACTATTCCAAGAAAATGTAGCTATGACAGAGATCTCTAGCTAGTCGCGAGAGATGTTCGAATACATAAAGGGGAGTGGAAGCGAGAGCCCTCAAGTTCGAGAAAAAGAACCGCCAAGACAAGTAGGAGAGTGGGATTTTTATGGAGACCATAGCCATGGGTATGAACAATGTGGATACAACACCCAAGGAGGGGCCTATGTCAATGAGCAAATATTGAAGAATCAACAATTTAATCAAGTGACAATGCCTCAAGGCAGACCTCCAAGGCAAGTCCATGGAAATTATGGTAACTCATGGAATAGCTACAATAATGCAAACCAAGGCCAGGGTAACTATGGAAACTACTACAACAACAATGATCGTGGCTACAAAAATAATGATCGAAATTACAACAACGATTGTAGGTACAACAAAAATTCTGGAGGCTATGGAAATAATCAAAGAAGCGTCTACGGGAACCAAGGAAATCATGTCTATCCCAACCACAATAGGCAACCTTATGGGGACTGGAAATACCCTAATGAGGGAAATCTGTTAGGATTGTGCTATAGTCCAATGTAATAAGTTAATTTACATTGTAATATTTTATCATTTTTCGATCTAATAAAACGGCATTATATTACTAATGTGTTGTAGTAGTACATCGAATGTAATTTGATCTATATCATTATGTGTATAATCACTGATAGTAAAACTGTAGAACATAAATAATTACATTTGATGAGTCCCTCATCAGCTAAGCTTCTTTAAGAAGCGATCAGTATGAGACTAACTCCTTGTGATCACGCTCTACTGATCATGGCAAAGTAAGTGCCGGAGTTATATCATAGATATCATAAGGGCGATGGTATTGGACGACCCGATGGTGAGTATGCAGCATAGATACTGTCATGAGATACTCACAGATCGTAGTTTGTCATTATATCCTAAGACCAAGGGGTCTTTGTGTGCACTATGTAATGAATCTCTAAGTTTGACCTAGTCTAACGTTACATGTAAAAGGGTAGCCATAACGGCTCTGATTGGCTTGGTTATGAATTACACGAGTGAACTCGAAAGACTTGATGAGTACTCCGGTATGGGAAAGATATCCGTTTAGGCCACTTGATGAGTATGACTGAAGGAATAGCATGGCCATGCAGGTAATACCTTTGTATCAGTTTTCAGTCATCTCAGATATCAAGAAACAGTGATTGATAAATTAGGATAACGATTCTATGCTTATTGATCAATCTGGATATCAGTTTGATAATAGGATAGTGACATGTACGATAACAGGTTAAGTCGAATCGTCGAGGATCACAGACGTTGGGTAATCATAATGTCTTGCTAGAGGCCACTTATGATGGAAAGGGTAAAATAGTAATTTTACCAGTCTACCAACGGGTCGTGAGCCTAGAGGGTTACACACTTTAAGTATAGTATATAGCAAAACAAGCTTGGATGGAAATTTTGAGGATCTGCTTTTCGATTTAGTCAAATTGAAAACGATTCGATTGATTTCTGGCCTAGGTTTATTAACCAGACAGTTGAGGAAATCAAATTAAAGAGATTGGACCAGTTTAGCTAAACCATTTAATTAGAACCCAATTTAAATGGGTTTAATTAAGTTTAGCTAATTGGGCTTAAAGCCCATTATTGGTTTTAATTAAGAATGAGACTTAAGTGTAAGGGGGTTTACTTATGTGAATTAATAAATATTAAAAATCAGCTTTTTATCACATAATTCTAACCCTAAAATCCTCTAATTTTTGGCCCCCTATTCTCTCTCCTTGCCGCCCTTCTCTCTTCCTATATTGTTGAGTTCTTGCTTTTCTTCTACACACAACACTAGTATACTTGTGTGTAGAAACCTTGGTAAAGGTGCTATGTTTCTGTGGACGATCTGGAAAACACATAAACTTTGTGTTTTGACCATTTGAAAATGGTAAATTTCAGATATGATTTTATTATTTGCATGCTGAAATTTTCACATAATGATCTATCTTCTTCGAATTCCATGGTTATTTTCAAGTCCGCTGCATGAATTTAATTGTTTGGAACCCATGGAATTTCTTCAGTGGTATCAGAGGATGGTTGTTTGTGATAGATTTGAGAATGATTAGGGTTTATTTGCATTCCTTAATTTTTTCATATGTTCATCGGATTTTACTATGCATGAAAGTATGAAAAAACCAGATTTTATTAATTGATTTGAAAGTTAGAAAATTAATTTTTATTTGGGTTGTTTAAGGTTAGCCATGGCCGAACCGTGGCTAACCAGGGTTGAGACCCTTGGTGGACCATGGAAAGCCCTAGGGCCGAATATGGTCGGCACCAAGGGCCTACCAGGTCGCTTGTAGGCGACCATGGTAGCCCTCGCGGGCCACCGTGGTTGCCTCGCGGACAACCAGGGTCTGCCCAAGGGGCTACCATGGCAGCCCTTGCGGGCCACCGTGGTTGCCTCCGCGAGCGACCTAGGTCGGTCCGGTTCGGCTCGACTAGTTTCGAGCTGAACAGGTCAGTTCGCGAAAATATATTAAGCCCTAAAATTTTATATTTCAGATTTGGTTCGGTTTTAATAAACCAGTGTGAACCAGTTCAAATTCAACTAATTAATTTAAACTGTCCGGTTTTGATAAATCGGAAATTTGTCAACACTTAAGAAAGATAAATTTTGGAATAAATTTGTTGTTTGATAAGCATGATGTGTGATCACATGATCTTTGAAAACATATTTCTTTCCACATGATTTATAGCTAAGCCCTCTAGACTTGTGTGTTTTAAATTTCGTTCTTGCAACCTGCGAGTTGCTAAGTTTTGGGTTGTAGTATATACGACCTGCGTGTCGTGTTTTTTTCATTTATTTATTTACTTTAAATTTGTAATTTTGAAGACCGACGCAAGATACAAGTCAAGAGGAAGATTCGATGGCTAGAGGAGACTCGGGGCCAGTGGGAGTCCACAAGAATGAAGCAAGCCTGGATCTTGAAGACCTAATCTTTAGGATCAATTTTGCTAGAATCCTAGGATCCTTAGGGTGGGCTTAGCTATGCATGTTTTACAGTTACATTTATATATTGAGAATGTATGAATGTATGGATAGTTTTTATATGCATCAGATTATGTATGTTTAGCTATCACCCACATGTAAAGATTAAAACCAGTATTTAATCAGACTTGCATTTAACTGGTTAAGGGATCATCTTTGCATGGATTTGCAATTGATGATTCTAGTTAAGATTGTATCGATATACAATCAGACAGTAATAATTCACTTATACACAAATAATTACAATTCAAGCGTGATATCATCCAAGTTTGGGTACTCAAAAGGGCTTTGAGCGTATGGATGTCTGTATGCCTCCACGTAACATTCATAGAGGAGAAGTCTGGATGAGATGGGCAGTTCTCTGTGGTTGCGTGCGCCTCCGCGTAGTAGCCACATTCGTTCTGTCCATCAGGTATATATGTTATTGAGCTCAATCTCAGTTTATCTACTTCAGATTCTTGGGTACTTGATACCAGTGCAGAATCTCACATTTGTGTTAAAGTGCAGGCTCTGGAGAGTAGAAGAGATGTGGGCAGGCGCGAGGCGGACCTACGAGTTGGTGATGGCAATCTGTAGGGTTTTGGAGCGTTCTAGATCATCGAGATAGTGGAAGCGTTTAACAAAATCGACTCCAAACCTTTTCCAAGAACATGAACCGTTAAATCCCAAGGCAAAATATATTCCACAAGATATTTACCTTTAAGTCTTGTTGAGTCGATAAAGAAGAACTTTAAGATCTTCTTCTGTAAAGCAAGTCCACACCAAAGGGATGACCTTGAAGATCCTTCACTTAATTGCCTACTAGAACAATTAAATGAAGAGCAAGAGAGCAAGATAAGAGGAGAGAGGTAGTGTGGCCGGCCAAGGAGAGAGAGAGAGTGAGTTGTGAGAGTGAAATTGTGTTATGAATTCATATTGTATTTCTCTACTTCATCAATCTCATAAGCATGGGTCAAAAGGTGGTTGGTATGGGCTTAAAGGTGTTTTAACCCATACCCCTTAAATCACTCACCTCTTAATCAACATTCACCAACTAAGCATGGTGTGTTGTGGCCCCCACCTTTGGGCCCACCAAAGTGGCCGGTCATGTAGGGCTTATTGGGCCCAAAATGGGCCCTTGTTGGGCCAGCCAGGTTACCTCATGGGCCGAGCCCAATGGGCTCGCCCTTGTGGTTTCGTGTCGTGTCCAAAAGTTGCTCGACTCTTTTTGTCGTTACTTATCAAACAAAGTCCGACGCAACATCGATGAAAAAATTCAGTTTTCTCGATTCGCTAATTATTCTCTCAAACCGAACCCATGGCCCAAAACCTCCAGTTTTGTCCATGCATAGCTCCTCCAGAAACGTTAAGGTTTCCTTGTCTCAAGTTATCCGTCTTGAATGTGTGTGACCCTCCAGGCTTATGCCACCGTCGGCAGATCGGCGAAAAAGATCTCTCTTGCTCGATCCATCAGAAGGGGCCTCGAATAAGACGTTATGATTACCCAAGGTGCATGACGATCGATGATTCGGCTTAACCTTGTGTCTACAAGTCACTATCCTATTATCTCTAGATATCCCGATTGATCACAAGGCATAGAGTCGTCACCCTTGTTTAATCAATCATTGTTACTTGATATGTGAGATGGCTGAGAACTGATAACCCGTATCACCGGCATGACCATGCTCTTACTCTCAGTCAGTCTCGATCAAGAGGCCTTTAACGGATGTCTTTCCCATACCGTAGTATGACGGATAAATCCCTTAGCCGTCTTTTATGTCACTCATGGAACCCGTTCCGCCACCCAATCATGCCCGTTATTGCAATCTTGTTACGGAAAGCGTTAGGCGCAAGTTAAAACCGCACGTACATTACATAGCGATCACAAAGACTCCTTGGTATAAGGATATCGTGACAAGCTATCACATTTGAATATATTCATGGCTTAATCTATGAAAACACTATTCAAAGCGGGTCGTCCGATATCAATCACCTCATGATATCTATGATATGATTTCGGGATCCCTCATCCCTATGACAAGTAGAACTACGTCATTGAGAACCATCCTCATACTGGTCGCTTCTATAGAAGCGTATATTGACCAGGGACTCGTTAAGTGTGATCCGTACAGATTTATGGTTCTACTACTTTAGTGGTCATAAATCAGATAATGCTTAACATATTACTTCAACACATAAGTAATACAAAGCCGTTTTATATATATTACAAATGATGATAATGTACATAGACATTTACAGGCTACTAGCAATTGGACTAGGGCACAAAATGCTATCAATCTCCCACTTGCCCCTAGTTCCAATCTAAGTCCCAGTCTATACACATTGACCTAACATGTTTGTCATGTTTTTCTTGAGGAAGAGCCTTGATCAAGGGGTCGGCTGTGTTATCATCAGATGCAACGTAGTGGATCTTCATGTCACCTCTAGCAACAATGTCGCGGATGATGTGATACTTCCTGAGTACATGTTTGGATCTGTCATGTGCCCTAGGTTCCTTAGCTTGCGCAATGGCCCCGGTGTTGTCACAATATAAGTCTACTGGGTAGATGGGTTTTGAATTACACCTAATCCAGCCATGAAACTCCTGATCCATATAGCCTTTTTTGCCCCTTCCAATGCAGCAATGTACTCAGCTTCGGTCGTAGAGTCGGCAATGGTGTCCTGCTTCTTGCTTTTCCAGCTGAATGCTCCATCGTTCAACGTAAACACATATCCCGGGGTCTGTCTGGAAACTAGCGTTGACATATCCTTTGACGACTAGATCATCATTTCTTCCCCCGTATACAAGAAAAGCGTCTTTGGTTTTTCTCAAATATTTGAGAATCGCCTTGACGGCAATCCAGTGTTCCTCACCGGGTTCGGATTGATGTCTACCGGTACAGCTTAGGGCAAACGAGACATCCGGTCTCATACATATCAGGGCATACATTATGGACCCTATAGCCGAAGCATATGGGATCTCATTCATTCTTGCCAGCTCTGCAGGTGTCTCAGCAGACTACTTCTTGCTAAGCTTCATGCCATGACGCATGGGCAGCAGTCCTTTCTTTGAATCTTGCATTAAGAATCTTCTCAACACTTTATCTATGTAGGTGATTTGACTTAATCCCAAGGCCCGCTTGGCACGGTCTCTATATATCTTGATCCCCAAGATGTAAGAGGCCTCGCCTAAGTCCTTCATTGCGAAACACTCACCTAACCAAGTCTTTGTTAAGAGCAAGGTAGGGACGTCGTTTCCAATGAGCAATATGTCATCAACATAAAGCACCAAGAAGACTACTTTACTCCCATCTGCCTTTTTATATACGCAAGGTTCATCATCGTTCTTGATGAAGCCAAACTTTTTCACAACTTCATCAAAACGCTGATTCCAACTCCAAGATGCTTGCTTCAAACCATAAATTGATTTGAGAAACATGCAAATCTTTCCCTTATTCTTTGGATCCTCAAAACCCTCAGGCTGGGACATATAAACGTCCTCAGCTAACCTCCCGTTGAGGAAGGCGATTTTGACGTCCATTTACAATATCTCATAGTTATGATACGCTGCTACGGCAAGTAGAATGCAGATAGATTTGACCATAGCTACTGGAGAAAAGGTCTCTTCATAGTCAATTCCGTGGACTTGCCTATAACCTTTTGCTACCAGTCTTGCTTTATAGGTCTGAGGTTTGCCATCCATGTCTACTTTATTTTAAAGATCCATTTACACCCAATGACTTTTACGTTAGGGGTTTGATTCACCAAGTCCCACACTTGATTATCTGACATGGATTGCATTTCTTCCCTCATGGCTTCCAGCCATTTCTCAGAGTCGGTTCCGTCCAAGGCCTCTCGAAAGGTAGTTGGATCATTGTCCACTAATACTAAATCATCACCTCCAGCCAGTTACTAGGAAACCGTATCTGACAGGTGCATGACTTATCCTCTCAGACCGCCTTGGACCGTCCTCATTAACTGTAGCTATTGGTTCTTGCTCAACGACCACTTCTGGCTCTACTTCTTCTAGTGGGTCGTCCAATGGTTCCCGAGTGACCATCTCATCTAGAACTTCATCAAGATGAACAGCCCTCCCACTGACTATCTTGGAAATAAATTCCTTTTCCAAGAATATCCCACCTTGAATGACAAAAACTTTATTTTCGCTCGGTTTGTAGAAGTAGTATCCTTTTATTTCTTTTGAGTATCCGACAAAAGTGCACTTATCTGATCTTGGTTCGAGCTTGGTTGCAAGCAACCGTTTTACATAAGCCTCGCAACCCCAGATTTTTAGGAAGGACAAAACGGGTTTCTTCCCGTACCATTTCTCGAATGATGTCCCTTCCACTGCTTTCGACGGAGCCCTGTTTATTATGAATGCGGCCGTTTGCAGAGCGTAACCCCAGAAGGAGATCGGGAGATCAGTTAGACTTAACATCGATCGAACCATATCCAACAATGTTCGATTCCTTCGCTCAGACACACCATTGAGTTGCGGTGTTCCTGGCGGAGTCCACTGAGATAGTATTCCACTTTCAGTAAGATGACTAAGAAACTCCTCGGATAAGTATTCTCCACCCCGATCAGAACGGAGTGCCTTGATACTCTTTCCGAGTTGGTTTTCTACTTCAGTCCTAAACTCCTTGAATTTATCAAAGGATTCGGACTTATGTCTCATGAGATAGACATAACCATATCTACTGAAATCATTAGTAAATGTGATAAAGTAGCCTAAACCACCTCTGGCTGGTGTACTCATTGGTCCACATATGTCTGAATGTATTAGACCCAATAGATCACATGCCCTTTCACCTAAACCAGTGAAGGGCGCTTTAGTCATCTTGCCCATTAAACAAGCTTCACATCTATCAATCGTTTGGAATTCGAATTGACTTAGAAGTCCGCGCTTTTGAAGCGCTGAAATGCGTTTCTCATTTATGTGACCTAGACGACAATGCCAGATTAGACTTTGGTCTAAATCATTAGCTTTAAACCTCTTAGCATTTATATTATAGAGCATGTTGGATCTCGAGTTTTGCATATTCAATATGTATAAACCTCCAATAGTGTGAGCATTTCCATAAAACATGTTGTTGCCCATAATATTAAAAAACCCGTTCTTAATATTAAAATAATAATCTTCTTTTTCAAGAAGAGATATTGATATAATATTCCTGCTGAAAGTAGGTACGCAAAACACATCAAAAAGTTCAATTGCAAGCCCACTTGGCAAAACAAGGTTAACAGAACCCACGGCAGTTGCTGTAACTCTCACGTTGTTCCAAACTCTTAGGTCCACCTCGCTTTCCCCCATATCTCTTCTACTATGCAACACCTGCACATCCGCACAGACATTAGAATCAGCTCCAGTTTCTAGTACCCAATTATTTATAGTAGAAAGATTTAGCTCTAATGGAATACCTGACGAAGTAGCGGCCCCACCGCCCTTCTTCTGATCCTCCTTTAGCTGCTAACAGTCTTTCTTCCAATGACCAGGCTTTTGACAGTAGAAATAGACCGACTCCTTTGCCTTCCCCTTGCCTTTTACGGGCATGGAAGGTTTAGGAACAAATGGTCGTCTGATCTATCCTGCCAGGTGCATTGGGCCTTTACCCTTGCCACCACCAGCTTTGAAGCTGGATCCCTTCTTGACCATAAGAACACTTTTGGGCGAACTGCCCCTTATGCTCTTCTCGGCAGTTATTAGCATGCTGTGCAACTCCGACGTGGTCTTGTCCATTTCATGCATGTGATAGTTCATGATTAACCCACCATACGCATGAGTAAGGGATTGTAGAATAAAATCCGCAGCCATTTCTTTCTCCATAGTCATTCCGAGACTAGTCATATGATCGAAATGTACCTTCATACGTAGGACGTGCGGACCTACGGAGCTGCCTGCTGACATCTTGCAGGTGATGAGTTCTCGAAGAACAGTGTATTTTTCAATACGTACTTTCTCTTTGAACATATCCTTGATCTGTGCAAACATTGCAAACGGATCATGGGATAGCTCCATAAACTGCTTCTGGAGGTCCGCCTCCATGCAGCCCAGCATGACACACGCAACGTCGATAGTCGCTAAGGTGTTTTTGGTACGCATCCTTATCGACCCTCGTTGCGTTGGCAGCTGGCTCCACCGGGATAGCCTTATCAAGGACGTACTCCCTGCGTTCCAACTTTAACACAAGTCGTAAATTTCTGTCCCAGTCCAGATAATTTGTCCCGTTGAGTTTACACTTTTCGAGTATAGTCCTCAACGACAAATTAGACGAGTTTGTTGAATTACTAGCCATTTCTACACGAAGAAAGTAAATTTAATCAGAAAGTTTGAATAAATTTACGAAGATCCGAATTAAACATCAACCATCCGATTCTAAGGTTTAGAACCTTTAAACCAAGATCCCTTATTTGTCATTTGAAATATGCTAAGGCGCACCGCTCCAATTGACTCATTTAGGTAGGACGTCCATCCAATTACAACCCGTGTAACTCTTGGTCAAGGTATCTGCAAAAGCACACGGCTTACCCTTCTAATGCCCATATAGAACCCATTCCATCGATGCTCCGCTAAGGCGCACGACACCGATAAAATGTTTCTACATGGGTGTGAATTTGGGTGGCATCTCACTTGACTCAAATTATGTTGTGATTTCGAACCCGTCATCAACAACCCGTGTTGTGATGTTTCTAATTGTATCACATACTATCTTCATTTGAAGCCGTCATTTGCAACCCGTGCAAACACGTTTCAAATTTGAACTCATCCATCACAACCCGTGGGATGATGGTTCACAACGCTTTAAACATGCAAACAATTAAAATCGATTTTAATCTTTGCATGTGAGGTGATGGCTTGTAAACTTACAAGCTAAGCATGCAAGCATGTTATTATTTAAATAATTCAAGCAAGCAAGCATAAAGTGTTAAATATTCATTTTATAGCCCATTCTAATCTTAGGATTCTACGAGTCACCACATCTTCTCGTCTTTCTCATTCGGGCTCCCACTAGCTCTTGGACTTCCTCCAAGACCATCATTGTGCTCGATTTTCCATCCTTCTCGTCTTTGAGTAGTAATTACAATTAATACTCGGTTCGTAGACTAAATAAAAAATAATTACACTTTATGGGCTCGAATGAAAGAATAATTACACGCTAACACTATCGGTGTGCAAACCGTGAAAGCGATAAAATCTACTGGGCTACTAATGCATCATACATCTCATCACATCATCCAACATGTTATCACACAAACATGTTATAAAATAATATGCAATTATTCCGGTTTTAATTTTGCCAAGTTGCTTGGTCGGGTTTATCAAAACTAGACCTTTTCGAAAAACGGTTTATCGAAACCGATTAAATTTTGAAAGTTTTCGAAATATTGAATCGCGGGTCCATGCCACGGATCAATCACCATGCACGAAACAAGTCGGGCCAAGCCCAATGGACCGAAGCCCATTGGGCCGAGCCCAACATCACGGCTCGGTTTGGGTCTTGGAAGGCCCGAACCGAGCTTGCCTCCACTCTCGGCCTCGGCCAAGAGTGGGGACGGCTCCGATCACCACCGGCCTCCCCGGCCTCCGGTGACTTCCGTCTGGTACCCCCGATCCGGCTCCCCGAGAGTCTCTTCTCGGACCCGACAAATCCAATAATTTCCGAAAAATTCCAAATTCAATATATTTTCCAAAAATAACATTTTTCATGCAATTATCCCAAAAAGCATTAAAACATGTTATCAACAAGATTGGCATGCAAATAAACATAAAACTGAAACAAGTTCAATAAGACAAAGATTAAGAGGGTTAACCACACTCTGTTACCACTGTAGGGTTTTGGAGCGTTCTAGATCATCGAGATAGCGGAAGCGTTTAACAAAATCTACTCCAAATCTAGTCCAAGAACATGAACCGTTAAATCCCAAGGCAAAATCTATTCCACAAGATATTTACCTTTAACTCTTGTTGAATCGATAAAGAAGAACTTTCGGATCTTCTTCTGTAAAGCAAGTCCACACCAAGGGGATGATCTTGAAGATCCTTCACTTTATTGCCTACCAGAACAATTAAATGAAGAACAAGAGAGCAGGATGAGAGGAGAGAGGTAGTGTGGCCGGCCAAGGAGAGAGAGAGTGAGTTGTGAGAGTGAAATTGTGTTATGAATTCATATTGTATTTCTCTACTTCATCAATCTAATAAGCATGGGCCAAAAGGTGATTGGTATGGGCTTAAAGGTGTTTTAACCCATACCCCTTAAATCACTCACCTCTTAATCAACATTCACCAACTAAGCATGGTGTGTTGTGGCCCCCACCTTTTGGCCCACCAAAGTGGCCGACCATGTAGGGCTTATTGGGCCCTAAATGGGCCCTTGTTGGGCCGGCCATGTTACCTCATGGGCCAAGCCCAATGGGCTCGCCCTTCTGGTTTCGTGCCGTGTCCAAAAGTTGCCCGACCCTTTTTGTCGTTACTTATCAAACAAAGTCCGACGCAACATCGATGAAAAAATTCAGTTTTCTCGATTCGCTAATTATTCTCTCAAACCAAACCCATGGCCCAAAACCTCCAGTTTTGTCTATGCATAGCTCATCCAGAAACGTTAAGGTTTCCTTGTCTCAAGTTATCCGTCTTGAATGTGTGTGACCCTCCAGGCTCATGCCACCGTCGGCAGATCGGCGAAAAAGATCTCTCTTGCTCTATCCATCAGAAGGGGCCTCGAGTAAGACGTTATGATTACCCAAGGTGCATGACGATCGATGATTCGGCTTAACCTTGTGTGTACAAGTCACTATCCTATTATCTCTTGATATCCCGATTGATCACAAGGCATAGAGTCGTCACCCTTGTTTAATCAATCATTGTTACTTGATATGTGAGATGGCTGAGAACTGATAACCCGTATCACCGGCATGGCCATGCTCTTACTCTCAGTCAGTCTCGATCAAGAGGCCTTTAACGGATGTCTTTCCCATACTGTAGTATGAGGGATAAATCCATTAGCCGTCTTTTGTGTCACTCATGCAACCCGTTCCGCCACCCAATCATGCCCGTTATTGCAATCTTGTTACGGAAAGCGTTAGGCGCAAGTTAAAGCCGCACGTACATTACATAGCGATCACAAAGACTCCTTGGTATAAGGATATCGTGACAAGCTATCGCATTTAAATATGTGCATGGCTTAATCTATGAAAACACTATTCATAGTGGGTCGTTCGATATCAATCACCTCATGATATCTATGATATGATTCCAGGATCCCTCATCCCTATGACAAGTAGAACTACGTCATTGAGAACCATCCTCATACTGGTCGCTTCTATAGAACCGTATATTGACCAGGGACTCGTTAAGTATGATCCGTACAGATTTATGGTTCTACTACTTTAGTGGTCATAAATGAGATCATGCTTAACATATTACTTCAACACATAAGTAATACAAAGCCGTTTTATATATATATTACAAACGATGATAATGTACATAGACATTTACAGGCTACTAGCAATTGGACTAGAGCACAAAATGCTATCACAATCAAGTCTTAACAACTGCAGTAGGAAACCTTATTCTCAGTTTGCCCAGTGCGCTGGTTTTGATTTTAAACAATGTTCATTGTGTATCTGCGTTTCGTAGGAATATTATTTCTGTTTCCTTTCTTGACAAGGAGGGATACGAGTAAAAGTATAAAAGCGCTTCAATCTAACCGAGGCAGTGAGTACTTAGACCATGAGTTTCACAGTCATTTAAAGGAGTGTGGGATCCTCTCTTAATTGAATCGGTTTGGAACACCTCAGATCAATGGTGTATCCGAACGGAGAAATCAGACCTTGCTTGACATGGTTTAGTTAATGATGAGTCAGGCTGACCTCCCTATCTCCTTCTGGGGCTATGCCCTAGAGATGGCCGCATTCATTTTGAATCGGGCTCCTACAAAGGCAGTTGAAAGCACTCCATACGAAGTATTGAACGGGAAGAAACCCTTATGAGCTTTCCTTAAGATTTGGGGTTGTGAAGCCTACGTCAAGCGTTTTTCTAGGCGATAAGCTGGAACCCAAATCAGATAAGTATGTCTTTGTGGGGTACCCCAAGGAAACAAGGGGGGTACTATTTCTACAAACCCAGCGAGAACAAAGTTTTTGTTGCTCGAGGAGGGGTATTTTTGGAAAAGGGATTTATTTCCAAAAGTGCTAGTGGGAGTGTCGTGCATCTTGAAGAAATGCAAGATGATACGGAACAACCCACTATGCCAGATGTAGAAATACAGGAGCCAGAAGAGGTCATTGATCAAGAACCAATCCGTACACCTATTCTAGAGGGTCCAAGAAGGTATGAGAGATCTCGTCAAGTTCCCATCAGACATGGCTTTCTAGCCACTGAGGGACATGACTTGATATTAGTGGATCAGGATGATCCAGAAACCTACAGACAAGCTTTGGCCAGCCCAGACTCCGAAAAATGGCAGAACGCCATGAGTGAGGAAATGAAATTCATGTATGACAACCAAGTCTGGTGCTTGGTGGATCAAACCCATGGGATTAAACCCATCAGTTGTAAATGGGTCTATAAACTTAAGACCGACATGGATCGAAAACCCCAGACCTATAGAGCTAGATTGGTTGCGAAAGGTTATCGCCAGATCGAAGGTATCGATTATGACGAAACCTTCTCTCTAGTAGCTATGGTTAAATCTCTCCGGATCATTCTAGCCATAGCAGCATACTACGACTATGAGATATGGAAGATGGATATCAAAACCGCCTTCCTCAAGGGAACTTAAAAGAGGATGTGTACATGACACAGCCTGAGGGTTTTATTGATCCAGAGAATCCCGGAAAGATTTGTAAGCTGCTTAGATCCATTTATGAATTAAAGCAAGTTTCACGGAGTTGGAACCTTCGTTTTGATGAAGCCGTAAGGGAATTCGGTTTTATCAAAAACGAAAGTGAACCATGCGTATATAAGAAAGCGAGTGGGAGTAGTATTGTATTTCTAGTGCTATATGTCGATGACATATTGATCATCGGGAATGAAATCCCAACCTTGCTTGAGGTTAAAGCTTGGTTAGGGAAATGCTTCTCGATGAATGACTTAGGTGATGCTGCTTTCATTCTGGGCATCAAGATCTACAGAGATCGTCCCAAAAGAATATTGGGCCTAAGTCAGAGCACTTACATAGATAAGGTGTTGACAAGATTCTCAATGCTTGATTCTAAGAAGGGATACATACCCATGCAGCATGGCGTTAAGCTCAGTAAATAACAGAGTCCTAAGACTCCTAATGAGCTGAGCAGGATGAGTAAGATCCCATATGCTTCGGCTGTGGGATCCATCATGTATGCCATGATACGCACGAGACCGGACGTCTTGTTCGCACTAAGTTGTACCATCAGATATCAGTCTAACCCAGGCAAGGAGCGCTGGATTGCTATCAAGAGTATCCTCAAATATCTGAGGAGAACTTAGGACGCATTCCTAGTGTATGGTGGGACAGAAGGAGAACATTTGGTTACAGACCGTGACGCCCGTGGTCAAGCGTCTTTCACTTATTCTCCTAATGGACTTCATAAGCCCACATCACTTTAGGTTTGCTCTTTGTGTGTGACCTTGTAGGCTCATGAATCATTGGCAATGACCCAAATCCCTATTCGATCAATTCATCATAAGTGGCATCTAGTAAGATATTATGATAAACTCAATGATCATGAAGATCGATGATTCGATTTAATCTTTTGTTGTAACTATCATAATCCCTTTGCCACTAGATAACTTGATTGAATATAAGGCATATACTCGTCACCCTCATATATTCAATCCTATTCCTTGATCTCGAGAGGACTGAGAATGATAACTTTTTGTCAATAGTATGGCCATACATTTCCTCTCAGTAACACTCATCAACAGGCCTTAAAAAGATATCGTTCCCATATGTATATGAGCGACAAATCCCTTTACCTTCTTTCATATCCTTCAGACAACCCGAATCTAATCCAATAACACCCTTTCATTACCAAGACATCTATAAAGTAGACGAATATGTCAAACTTAGAAAGTGACTACATAGGAAGCAACGAAGACTCCAAAGATTTAAGGAATCTCTGAGAATATGACAACTAAGTAGTGCTCATGACTGAATCTATGTCGCATGCTCAGGTAGGGTCATCCAATATCATTTCTCGAAAGGAAATTTATGATTTGAGTTGGCAACCCCTTAAGGAATCCATGGGATTTAAATCAAGTAATTTCATGCATAGTGGAAGCAATTTAACCATGGATTCTGAAGCATATATATATGGATCATCATGTTATGAAAAATCAATTTGATTCATTGATTTTGTGAAAAATAAATCAAATGAGCTTAAAGCCCATTCTAGCAACCCATTTAATTAACCCATTAAGATATAACTAAATGGTTTAGCTAGACTAAACCAATCCTCTTAAACCGATTTCCTCAACCATCTGGTTTAAAACCTAGGCAAGCAATCACCTACTTCATTTATGTTTAACTAAACCGGAAGGCGAATTCTCCCGATTCTCATACTTCTCGTATACTGACTTTTTAAAGTCCTTTTACTATATACCTTGTTTAAAGTGTGTGACCCTCTAGGCTCGCGGCCCATTGGCAGATTGGCAAAATTACCATTTTGCCCTTTCCATCATAAGTGGCCTTTAGTAAGACATTATGATTACCCAAAGTCCATGATTATCGATGATTCGATTTAACCTCTTATCGTCCATGTCACTATCCTTTTATCACTTGATATCTAGATTGATCATAAGGTATAGAACCGGGATCCTTATTTATCAATCACTACTTCTTGATATATGAGATGACAGAAAACGGATACTAATGTATCTCCCTCATGGCTATGCAATTTCTTTCAGTCATACTCATCGAGTGGCCTAAAGAGATATCAATTCCATAACAGAGTATAAGGGATAAATCCCTTAGCCGTCTTTCAAGTTCACTCATGTAACCTATAATCAATCAGTGCCCTTATGGCTACCCTTTTACAGGTAACGGTAGACTAGGTCAAACTTAGATACTTATTACATAGTGATCACAAAGGCTCATCGGTCTAAGGATATAATAATAAACTATGATATATGAGTATGTTCATGACGTCATCTATGCTACATACTCACTATCGGGTGGTCCAATATCATTCCCCTGATGATATATATGATCTAACTCCGGCACTCGCCTTGCCATGATCAGTAGAGCTTAAACTAACTAGGGACACATTAAATGTAATTCTTTTGATCTGCAGTTCTACTACTAGTGATGACACACATAATGATACAAATCATATTACATCTTAATAAATTAGTACAACACATTAGTAATTTTAGTGCCGTTTTATTTATTCAAAAAGATGATAAAATATTACAACTGTATATCACTTTTAGATTGGACTAGGGCACAACTCCACCAATCTCCCACTTGCCCCTAGTTCCAATCCAAGTTCTAATCTACTCCCATGGACCTTACATGTTCCTCATGCTTAGGCTGTGGTAGATCCTTCGTCAAGCGATCGGCAATATTATCATCAGTCGAAACATAACTAATATCCATATCCCCTCTATCAATGATTTCTCTGATAAGGTGATACTTCCTGAGTATATGTTTGGATTTATTGTGGAATCTGGGCTTATTGAGCAATTGCTACGACCCCCGTGTTGTTACACAACAAGCTTATTGCATCAGATGGCCGCGTCGTTGCATCTAATCCGATCAGAAAGCTTCTAATCCATACGACCTCTTTAGCTATTTTCGCTGCAACTATATACTCAGCCTCCATTGTACAGTTGGCACACGTGACTTTCTTCAAACTTCTCCAGCTGAAAGCGCCACCATTCAACACAAAACATATCCTGACTGAGTTTTGAAGTCATCAGGATCTGCCTGAAAATTACCATGAACTTGTCTTTTGACTGCTAGTTCTCTATCCACACCCCCAAACACTAGGAATGCATCCTTGGTCCTCAAATATTTGAGGATGGCCTTTGACAACAATCCAATGTTATTGGTCGGGGTTAGATTTGAGTCTGCTGGTACAGCTGAGTGCATATCATGGCATACATGATAGATCATATAGCCGAAGCATATGGGATCTTATTGATCTGCTCAGCTCATCAGGTGTACTAGGACAATGTGTCTTGATGAGCTTAATGCTATGATGCATGGGTATGTATCCTTTTCTTAGATTCAAGCATTGAGAATCTTCTCAACACTTTATCTATGTAGTGCTCTGACTTAGGTCAAAATCCTTTTGGACGATCTCTATAGATCCCGATGCCCAGAATAAATGCAGCATCATGTAAGTCCTTCATTGAGAAGCACTTCCCTAACCAAGTTTTGGTGGCAAGGTCGGGATTTCTTTCACGATAATTATTCACCAGGAATACAATATTACTCCCACTCGTTTTCTTATAAACGCAAGGTTCATCTTCATTCTTGATGAAGCCCAATTCTCTTACAACTTCATCAAAACGAAGATTCCAACTCTGTGAAGTTTGCTTCAATCCATAAATGGATCTATACAGCTTGCACATCTTTCCGGGATTCTTTGGATATACAAAACCCACAGGCCGTGTGATATACACACCCTCTTGTAAGTTCCCGTTAAGTAAGGTGGTTTTGACATCCATCTGCCATAGTTATGGTTAAAATAATTTGGATCAATTTGACCATTGCTACTGGTGAAAAGGTGATCCTAATCCAGACCTTGAATCTGACGATAACCTTTTGCAACCAACCTAGCCTTATAGGTTTTGGATTTCCATCCATGTCGGTCTTGATCCTATAGACCCACTCACAACCGATGGGTTTTATCCCAAGGGTTTGATCAACTAAATACAGACTTGGTTATCATACATGGATTTCATCTCCTCATTCATGGCTTCTTACTATTTATCGGAGTGTGTACTGGCCAAGACTTGTTGAAAGGTTGCTGAATCACCCTGATCCACAACAATCAAGTCATTTCTATCAGTGGTTGAAAGCTGTTAGAGTTATGCCCCAGTCCAATATATAAGTGATCTACAGATGTAATGTTTTATCATCTTTCCGAATAAATAAATTGGCATATATTACTAATGTGTTGTAGTAATATATCGAATGTAATTTGATCTATGTCATTACGTGTGTAGCCACTAATAGTAGATCTATAGATCAGAAAGAATTACATTTGTTGAGTCCCTGATCAGCTAAGCTTCTTTAAGAAGCGATCAGTATGAGACCAACTCCTTGTGATCACGATCTACTAATTATGGCAAAGTATGTGCCAGAGTTATATCATAGATACCATCAGGTCGATGATATCGGACAACCCGATTGTGAGTATGCTGCATAGATCCAGTCATGAGATACTCACATATCGTAGCTTGTCATTATATCCTAAGACCAAGGAGTCTTTGTTTACACTATGGAACGAATACCTAAGTTTGACCTAGTCTAACGTTATCTGTAAAAGGGTAACTATAACAGCTTCGATTGGCTTTGATATTTGTTGCACTAGTGAACTCGAAAGGCGTCTGAGGGATTTATCACTCATACTTCGGTATGAGAAAAATATCCGTTTAGGCCACATGATGAGTATGACTGAAGGAATAGCACGGCCGTGCAGGTGATACCTTAGTATCGGTTTTCAGTCATCTCAGATATCAAGAAACAGTGATTGATAAATTAGGATGACTATTCTATGCCTATTGATCAATCTGGATATCGGTATGATAAAAGGATATTGACATGTACGATAACAGGTTAAGTCGAATAATCGATAATCATGAACGTTGGATAATCATAATGTCTTGCTAGAGACCACTTATGATGGAAAGGGTAAAATAGTAATTTTACCAGTCTGCCAATTGCTCGTGAGCCTAGAGGGTCACACGCATTAAGCACGATATATGACAATTAATTATGGATGAAAATTGAGAACGATTTGGTAGATTTCTTGCCTAAGGTTTTAACCAGACGGTTGAAGAAATCAATTCGAGGAAAATGAACCGTTTCGTCTAAACCGAAATTAGAACTCAATTTAATGGGTTTTGATTTGGGTTTTGGTTAAAAGGGCTTAAAGCCCATTTAGGGATTTAAGTGATGAATGGGAACAAATGTAAATAGAGGGTTTATGGAGGATGGAAATGCAATTTTGATTTGAAAAATTCAATTTTATTTTTTCAAATTAAAATTCCAATTTTTTCATAACTTCCTCTAATTTTTAGCAACCACTCCTATCTTCCTCCATTGTTGTCAAGCTTCTCTCAAAAATTCATAGCAAAAATTTGAGTGAAAACCTTCTTCGGTTGTGGTGCTTGTGTGGACCTAATAGAGAAACACTAAGCCTATGTTTTCATCGATTAGAAGAGGTAATTTTCAGATTCAAAAAGGTATATATAACATGTTGAATTTACATTAAGATCATAGCTTGCATCGATCACCACGGTTACATAATGTCTGCTGCATGATATTTATCGATTGGAACCCGTGGTGATCTCTTTCAGTGGTATCAGAGCCATGGTTGTTATGTACTCTTCTACATGTTTAAATCTGATTTTTTTTTTGAGTTTTATGTGTTCATCACCTTAGCATGCATGTGAATCAAAATTTTTTTCAGATTTGATTGATTTTGGAAAATTGGAAAATAATTTTATTTTGGTGTTTCGGGTTAGCCATGGCCGACCAGGTCGAGACCCTTGGTGGCCCATGAAATGCCCTAGGGCAGACCATGGTCAGCACCAAGGGCCGACGAGGGTCGCCTACGGGCAACCATGGTCGCTGCCGCGAGCGAACACGGCCTGCCCATGCGGGCGACCATGGCAGCCCGTGAGGGCCACCATGGTTGCCTCGCGGGCGACCATGGCTGCCCTCACGGGCTACCATGGTCATTCCCGTGGCCGACCACGGTAAGCCCCGCGGGCGACCTCGGCAGCCCTCACGGGCCACCGTGGTTGCCTCCGCGGGCGACCTCGGTTGAGCCGGTTCGGCTCGACCAAATTCGAGGTGAACCGGTTGGTTCACGAGAATATTTAGAAACCCTAAAAATTTAATTTTCAGATTTGGTTCGGTTTCGATAAACCAGCGAGAACCGGTTCAAAATCCAATTAATCAGTTAAACTGTCCGGTTTTGATAAACCGGAATTTTCCACACTTAAGAAAGATAAAATTTGGCAAATTTATTTGTTTGATAAGCATGTTGATTGTATACATGATCTTTGATAACATGATGTTTTCCACATGACGCTAGCTAAGCCCATTAGATTTGCATTTTAAATTCGGTTTTGCAACCTGCGTGTTGCTTAATTTTGGGTTGTAGTAAATACGGCCTGTGTGTCGTGATTTTTATTTCATTTTATTTATTTAAATTTGTAATCACGAAGACCGGCACAAGAATCAAGTCAAGAGGAAGACTTGGATTGGAGGAGGCTCGTAGTCAGTAGGAGTTCACAAGAATGAAGCAAGTTTGGATCTTGAAGACCATGTCTTTAGGATCAGTATTGCTAGATTCTTAGGAACTTAAGATGGGCTTACCTATGCATATTTTATCGTTACATTTATATGTTTGAATGTATGAATGTATGATAGTTTAAATATACAAGTGTATGTATGATTTGCTATCACCCACATGCAAAGATTAAAATCGGAATTTAATCAGACTCGCATGTAACCGGCTAAGGGATCATCTTTGCATGGATTTGCAATTGATGATCCCAGATTAAGATTGTATCGATATACAATCAGACTTTTACAATTCACTTAAACGCAAATAATTACAAGTCAAGCGTGATACCATCCAAGTTTGGGCACTCAAAAGGGCTTTGACCCTGTACGCGTCCGCGTAACATTCATAGAGAAAATGTCTGGATGAGATGTGAAATTTTGAATTCGTAGCCGAGTCAAGAAGTCGAACACGAAGTCGTAACTTGTGTATCGACTACTTGCCCAAAAAGTAAACTGTAAGCGTAAATAGTAAACCGATAATAATAACGACACCAGAGATGATTACCCAGTTCGGTGACTCCGCACCTACGTCTGGGGGCACTTTGCCAGTGGAAAGGTTTTCACTATTAGGTAGTCAATAGTACAACTTCAAGCACCAACTAGCTATCACACAAGGTATTGTCCTAAGCTACTATAGATCTCACCGTGAACAACCTGGACCAGGAGCCTCTCCCCCTGTGTTTGAGATTCCCTCAATTCCACCCTTCGAGCAAGCCTATGCTCGGTGTCGTTGTCTTCTTGGACGGAGTTGTGAATCTTCAATCACAAACAAAAACCCTAACCGATCCAAACACTTAGTCTTCGCGACTTAATGTTTGATCAGAGCAAAGATCCGTTCTATCGAATCTTACTTAGCCTCTCAACACGCCGATGGTGCACGGTTAAGAGCTCTGAGAAATCTTGCAGGTGTTAGAACAAGAACGGATGATCTGCTAATGGGAAGCCAAGGGCTTTTTATAGCAGCTCACATTCCTAATCCTTCTTGGATCAGGAACAGGAAAGTCAGGCAAGTTGTTGCCGCCTTCCACGACAGCTGGAAGTCGTCTTGCCTGTTTCTGACTTCCTGAATAAATCAGGCAAGTAGAGTTGCCGCCTATTGCTGACGTGTAACTGCCAGCTGGAAGTCGCCTGACTTGTCGACGTCACTCTCTTGCGCTCCAAGACTTAGTGGCGCCTTTCTTCTTTCGCTCCAAGCTTCGTCGAAATAGGAAAGCTTCAGACTTTCCTAATCTAGATCGTAACAAGTCGCTCCACATGTCATGTAACATGTTGCATGACATTTTACATTTGCGCTAAAAAATTATGCCAACAATCAAACGTAGCAACGATCTCCCCCTTTGGCAATTTTTTAGGCAAACACCTTTGTAAGCCCATCGTCATCTTGTGGCAGTTACGCACAACAAGTGATTTATCTTGTGGCAGTTACGCACAGCAAGTGATGTGACTTCTTTACTCCAAGCAGGCACATCGTCGTCACCTTGAGGCAGTTACACACACAACAAGTTTTGTGACTTCTGATGCGACTTCTTGTGCGGCTTCTGGTTTATCTTCTGGAGCAGCTTCTGGAGCTTTAACTTCTGGAGCGGCTTCTGGAGCGGCGACTTTTATGCACAACTTCTGGCACGACTTCTGGCGTAACTCCTGGCGTAGCTTCTGGTGTAGCTTCTGGCGCGACATCTATGCATAGCTTCTGACGTAACTTCTGTCGTATCACATTTATCTCCCCCTATTTGTCTAATAATATTGCCAAAGGCAATCATACAATGGAATTCGACTAAACAGCAGGGTAAACAGCCAGCTCACACCATGAGCAAAATAAACAGCTCAACCAAGAGCAAATATCCCAAACATAAAAAGTCATAGTGTGCGGAAAATAAGTCATAGTGTGCGGAAAATAACTGGGACAGACCTCGAGGATTTAAAACTGTTGTGGAACAGAGTTATCATAGTAAATTCAGAGAAATACTTAACACGACGTGGAGTCGTCAACATCTTCTTCAACAGCAGCAGCAGAGCGGAGGTCATTGAGCAGGGCTTCACAGGCGACTTTGCGGGTTGATAGCATAGCAATTGACTTCTCTAGATCATCGATCACCTCCACCAATTCTTCCTCACTCCTAATTCCAATTGGTCCTGAGGGTCGAGAGCTTGAACCAGCTTCTGATGCTTTGGCCATGGGGAGTCCGAGGTCCTTCAACTGCTTGCCTTCGAAGTTCTTGAGGCTGATAGCAAGGGGCAGTGGCTATTTGTTATATGAGTTTAGCCAACTCGGTTTTGATACTCGACCCATGTGTAGAAGGTGCCCAATTAGCCAGACCAATGCGGTAGAGAATTGAATATTTTGCTGTAAGCTTAGTAGCCGCAATGGTGTCTTTGATGGGCCAGACCTTCTTTCGTCCTCCAGTGATCTCGACCGCTACTTTGTTCAAGTGCGGGACTTCTGGGTCTTCTCTGCCAAGATAGGTATTGATGGTTGTAGCAGATATCTCGAAACATTCTCCCCGAACGAACACCTTTCTGTATTCAGCGTTTTCTGGATCATCAAACTCGCTCGAAAGGTTGACAATAAATTCCTTGACCAATGCTGGGTAGAATGGCCCAATATTTATGACCGTATTGGTAAGGCCTGCTCTGCGGAGAAGTTCTACGATCGAGTTTATCCCTTGCGCCTCTGTGGAAAGCTCTCTTTCTGGATAGATCTTGCGCTGGTATACATACTGCCACTTAACCGCATTGTCTACAGAGTGGAAGGAGACATTGTCCGTAGGAGCTTTCGGAACATTCTTGGGGAGTTTTTGCCCTCCCATTGCCTTTTTGACCCATGGTAGCACAATCTGGGTGTCTTCTTCTTCAGATTCCTCTTCTTCTGGAGCAGATGTTGCTACAGAAGTTAGTGAATTCCTTCTATACTTCTTCGGTTCTTTAGAAGCAGATGCTCCTCCTTTCTCTGTGGCTTTCCTCTTTGGGGTCAATCTCCTCGGTAGTTGAGGTTCTTCTTCTTCATTTACCAATCTTCTGGTTGGTCGCTTCCTACTGTCAGCCCTTTTGGGCACAACTTCTTCTTTCTCCATAGTTTTAGTGTCGACTATTTCTTCGATATCAACAAGTTCCTCTAAAGGTTGAGTGACTTCTGGAATAGCTTCCGGATTTTCTTGAAGCCCTGAATCACTGTCCGGGGCGACATGGGAACTTCCTTCTTTCTGCAAGTCCTTGTTTAGAGGAGATTTCTCTGGTGTTGGTGTCGGCTTAGAGGGGCTAGATTGGTCCTTGGTGCTAGTGCCTTGACTTTCAGGAACAAGGGTTTCTAGATCCTCCTCAGGCAGGCTTACTTCTACCGTGTTTTCTTCAGAGAGGATAGCAGATTTACCTTGTGTTGGAGTCGGAGTAGAGAGAGAAGCTTCCTCTTCTTTGTTCGCAGATTCGGCTAGAGTGTCATCCTTCTCAACGACGTGAGTTGCCTCTTCTGGTGTGATAGTTGGAGGTGTAGTCGTTACTCCCTGAGGTGCTGCCGAACTTTCCCCTGAGACTTTTCCTCCTCGGATCCTTACTCCATGCTTGTTTGTCGTCGATTTAGAGGCCGACAGTTTCTTGGCAATAACTTTTGCCCTCATTTTTGCTCGTAGCACCTTGGAGGCAGATGGTATTCGTCCGCTTCGAGAACCGACCATTTGGCTAAAAGCTAGATAGGATTTGTTCTTTGAGAGGAGAGAACAAAATCTTTCAGTTGCAGAAATTTTGATTTGTGGTGCCCTAGCGGTTTCAAATGGTGGAGGAGGTGCAGAGCCTTTTCTGCGTGGGAGTTGAACAGAACGATTGCTGATTGGTTGATTGTCAGAGTGTAATCATTCTTAAAATTCAAATAAGACTAACGGGCTTTTGATAATAAGATTTGGGCCCGGCTTGATTTTGTGGACCCTGGTTGGTCCTGATCGAGAAGGAGAGAGAAAAATCAATTTAAAAGCTCTCCCTCTTCTTGCTTGACTTCTGGTTACTCCAGACAGCAAAGTCCGAGGGTTGACCTTAGACTTTCAAACCTGTTGGCATCTAACGCCTTTGTAAAGATGTCTGCGACTTGTTTCTCGGTTGGTAAATACTCGAGCTTTATCTTCATGTCTTCTACAAGCTCTCGAATAAAGTGGTGCCTGATTTCAATATGCTTTGTTTTGCTGTGTTGGATTGGATTCTTTGAGATGTTGATTGCACTAATGTTGTCACAGAACAAAGTCATGACATCTTGCTTGACTCCATATTCTGCCAACATTTGTTTCATCCAAAGAAGCTGAGTACAGCTACTTCCGGCTGCAATATATTCGGACTCAGCAGTAGATAAAGCAATACAATTTTGCTTTTTGCTGAACCACGATACAAGATTGTTCCCCAGGTAGAAACAACCTCCAGAGGTGCTTCTTCGATCTGGTGTGCTTCCCGCCCAGTCAGCATCACAATATCCAACCAGAGTAGGAGAGGTATCAAAGGAATATAGCAAACCCAATTTAGAGGTTCCCGAGATGTACCTTATGATCCTCTTTGCATGAGCCAAGTGACTGACTTTTGGATTGGCTTGGTATCGAGCGCAGACTCCCACAGAGTAAGCGATGTCGGGTCGACTTGCTATTAGATAGAGAAGACTTCCGATTATGCTTCGATAGAGGCTTTGATCAATCGATTCTCCCATCTCGTCCTTTGTGCATTTGTCATGTGTGGCAATAGGAGTTCTCTTGTGTGAGGCCTTTTCTAACCCGAACTTCTTGACAATGTTCTTTGCGTATTTGCTTTGGGAGATAAATATTCCATCTGACATCTGCTTGATCTGGAAGCCTAGGAAGTATGTGAGCTCACCGACCATACTCATCTCAAATTCAGACTTCATGTGTTGAACGAAGCGTTCCACCATCTTGTCTGACTTCCCTCCAAATACAATGTCGTCGACATATATTTGAGCAATCATGATGTCCCTTCCTTCCTTCTTCACAAAGAGAGTTTTGTCTACTCCCCCTCGAATATAGCCATTTTGTACAAGGAATTGGGTAAGACGTTCATACCATGCTCGTGGAGCTTGTTTGAGTCCGTAGAGAGCTTTCTTTAGCTTGTAGACATGGTGCGGAGAGTCATGGTCTTCGAATCCATTTGGTTGGGCTACATAGACTTCTTCGTTCAGATTTCCATTGAGAAAGGCACTCTTTACATCCATCTGATAGAGTTTGAAACGCAGATGACATGCGATGCCGAGAAGAAGTCGTATGGCTTCCAGTCTGGCTACCGGAGCAAAGGTTTCTTCAAAGTCGACTCCTTCGATTTGTGTGTATCCTTGAGCCACCAGTCTCGCTTTGTTTCGAGTGATGTTTCCTTGCTCGTCAGACTTGTTTTTGAATATCCACTTTGTCCCGATGACATTGACATTGTCAGGCTTGGGTACTAGTTCCCAAACTTCATTCCTTGCAAATTGAACCAATTCTTCTTGCATAGCGCTGACCCAGTAATCATCATTGATGGCCTCTTGTATATTCTTTGGCTCAGTTTTGGAAATAAAGAAAACGTTACCTATCATCTCGTTGTAGTCAAGAGATGCCTTTTGTCGAGTCCGCACTTCCTCATTAATGTCTCCAATCACATCCTGGGGTGGATGATCCTTCTGAATTCTTCTTGACGAAGCTTTTTTCCTTATAGGAGATGCCTCTTTATTTAGGACTTCTCCTCTGACTTCTGGTCTGGCTTCTCCTCTGAGATTTAGGACTTCTTTGTCCTCGTCACTGGGTTGCTCGTTACTGTCATCGATCACGACGTTGATGGATTCCATGATAGTCCGGGTGAGTTTGTTGAATACACGAAAAGCCCGACTATTTCTGGAGTATCCGAGGAAGATGCCTTCGTCGCTCTTAGGATCAAGTTTGCGTCGAGGTTCCCTATCTGCAAGTATGTAGCAGATCGATCCAAAGGCATGGAAATATTTGACATTCGGCTTTCTCCCCTTCCATATTTCATAAAGAGTGAGCGAAGTTCCAGGGCGGAGGGTCACTCTATTATGAATATGGCACGCCGTATTCAAAGCTTCAGCCCAGAAGTGCTACGGGATGTCTTTGGCTAACATCATGACTCTTGCCATTTCTTGAAGAGTGCGATTTTTCCTTTCAACGATCCCGTTTTGCTGAAGAGTGATGGGAGCAGAAAATTCGTGCGCAATTCTTTCAGCATCACAGAAATTTGCGAAGCTGATGTTCTCAAACTCGTTTCCATGATGGCTTCGAAGTTGGACGACTTTACCAATGACTTCTCCCTTTTCTCGTTGAACCCTCCGACATAGGGCTTCAAAGACTGAGAAGGTGTCTGATTTTTCTCGAATAAAGTCTACCCAAGTGTACCTCGAGAAGTCGTCTACACATACAAATATGTACTTCTTCCCTCCTAGACTTTCTACTTGCATGGGTCCCATAAGGTCAACATGAAGGAGTTCTAGAACACGAGAAGTAGTAAGATGTTGTACCTTCTTGTGTGACGGCTTGACTTGTTTCCCAATCTGGCATTCTCCACAGATTTTTCCTTCAATGATCTTGAGATTGGGAACTCCAATGATCGCCTTTTCAGAGAGAATCTGTTGCATGCTCCTCAAATTGATGTGACCAAGTTTTTTATGCCATAACTTTGTCTCTTGAGCTTTGGACAATAGGCACTTGGTTGGCAAAGTTGTGGCTGTTGGGGGCCATAGATAACAATTATCAAGGGACCTGTGGCCTGTCATGACTTCCTTCTGTTGTTCGTCTTTGACCGAGCACTTGTCACGAGTGAAGTGGACATCCAGATTTAAATCGCATATTTGGCTTATGCTCATGAGATTTGCTGTGAGGCCTTCTACTAGTAGAGCTTCTTTTAGACATGGAGAGCTGGGAAGATTGAGTTTTCCTTTCCCGAGTACTCTAGCTTTTACTCCATCTCCAAAGCTGACGAAGCTATTTGTGCAATGTATTAAAGTGACCAAGAAAGAGCTATTACCCGTCATATGTCGAGAGGATCCACTATCAAAGTACCAATCGTTGCTGGTTGAAGCCTTTAGAGCGGTGTACGCGATGTTAGCTCGATAGTTTACCTCCTTGACTCGCCATTCCTTCCGTGGTTGGCTTTTCTTGATGGTGGTCCTTTTCTTGACCAAGTTCTTCCCACACAACTGATAGTAGAAGAGACGAATATGTCCTCTTCGTCCATAGTGATGACAAACCCAGTTATGTCTTTTGTTCTGGGTTTTTGAAGCGGCCAGAGTAAGAAGCTTTTTGGTCACTTGGTCAGCCGTGAAGTCAGGAGACTTCTGACGAGGCTTCTGGGAGACAGACTTCTGAGGGACGAAGATGGTGTGCGATGATGAGGCTTCTGTTGTATATCCAAGACCTTCCATATTTCTAGATGGTTTCCCGATCGAAAGAATTTGGTCCAGAGTGTCAGTGCTTGGATTCATCATCTTTACAGACTTGGTGACCTGCTCTAACTCGCCTTTTAGTCGAGCAACTTCCTTTTTGAGATCAACAGTCGTCTCGAGAAGTCTTGACTTGTCTTCATTAAGAGTAAGAATGAGAGCATTCTGTTTTTCGATTACCTGAGAGTCTTCAAGCCACTTGACATACCATTCGTTGTAAGCGTTGTTGAGGGTCTCATCGGATAGCTCATCATCAGAGTCATACTTCTTTGAGCTTTCAGCTGGTTGATCTATTGTGGAGGAAGTGAAGGCAACATAGTTACTTGTATGCTCAAGGTCACTGTCTTCCTCATCTTCATCGTCAGTTAGAGAGGCATTGAATCCCTTCTTTTGTTTCCTTAAGAAGTTGGGACATTCCTTTTGCATGTGTCCGTACCCCTCACATTCAAAGCACTAAACTCCTTTACCTGATCGCTCTCCTCGTCTACCATCGTTAATTGTGTTTTCGAGCTTCTGAAACTTGTGCTGCGGCTTGTCTCTGACTTCTCGGGTGACGTTCCTCCCTGTCATCTGGCCGAATCTTTTCATGACGTTCCTCCCAGCATGGCGATAGTTTCCTCAATGTCACTATCCAAATCAGAGTGCGTTTAGTTCTTCTACTTCTGAGTAGAACTTTTGAAAGCCACACCTTTGTGTTTCTTCTCGATAAGAGGTAGGGAGAGCTCGAAAGTCATTAGAGATCCCATGAGCTCGTCAAACTTCAGTGTCTTCAAGTCATGGACTTCTTCTATGGCGGTTATCTTCATCTTGAATCTGGGACTTAGAGCTTTCAGCGTTTTTCTGACTAAATCTTCATCGGTCATAGGCTTGCCAAGTGAATATGATTCATTGGCCAGATCCTTGATGCGCACATTAAACTCCGCAATCATTTCGTCTTCATTCATGGTCAGGGCCTCAAAGTTAGTCGTGAGGTACTGTAACTTCTGCTCTTTGACTTTGGACGTACCCTCGTAAGCAACAGCAAGAGTGTCCCAGGCAATTTTGGCACTTGTGCATGTGTTGATGAGTCGAAACACATTCTTGTCTACTCCATTAAAAATAGCATTGAGTGCACGAGAATTACCTAAGGCGGCTTCATCTTTTTCCATGCTCCACTCCTTTTCTGGTTTGCTGCTAGTTTAATTTCCATGAGCATCAGCATAGTAAGGTTCCTCCCATCCATTGATGATAGAATTCCAGGTTTTGCTGTCGAGAGACTTCAAGAAGGTACACATCCGTGCTTTCCAATATCCATAGTTTTTTCTGTCGAGCACCGGTTATCGATTTACTGAACCTCCTTCCTTTGAGTCCATATTGGCTATTCAGAAATTTTGCAGGAAAATCACCTAAAAGAAAAGGTGCCTACTCTGATACTAATTGAAATTCTGAATTCGTAGCTGAGTCAAGAAGTCGAACACGAAGTCGTAACTTGTGTATCGACTACTTGCCCAAAAAGTAAACCGTAAGCGTAAATAGTAAACCGACAATAATAACGACACCAGAGATGATTACCCAGTTCGGTGACTCCGCACCTACGTCTAGGGGCACTTTGCCAGTGGAAAGGTTTTCACTATTAGGTAGTCAATAGTACAACTTCAATTACCAACTAGCTATCACACAAGCTATTGTCCTAAGCTACTATAGATCTCACCGTGAACAACCTCGACCAGGAGCCTCTCCCCCTATCTTTGAGATTCCCTCAATTCCACCCTTCGAGCAAGCCTATACTCGGTGTCGTTGTCTTCTTGGACGGAGTTGTGAATCTTCAATCACAAACAAAAACCCTAACCGATCCAAACACTTAGTCTTTGCGACTTAATGTTTGATCGGAGCAAAGATCCGTTCTATCGAATCTTACTCAGCCTCTCAACACGCCGATGGTGCACGGTTAAGAGCTCTGAGAAATCTTGCAGGTGTTAGAACAAGAACGGATGATCTGCTAATGGGAAGCCAAGGGCTTTTTATAGCACCTCACATTCCTAATCCTTCTCGGATCAGGAACAGGAAAGTCAGGCAAGTTGTTGCCGCCTTCCACGACAGCTGGAAGTCGTCTTGCCTGTTTCTGACTTCCTGAATAAATCAGGCAAGTAGAGTTGCCGCCTATTGCTGATGTGTAACTGCCAGCTGGAAGTCGCATGACTTGTCGACGTCACTCTCTTGCGCTCCAAGTCTTCGTGGCGCCTTTCTTCTTTCGCTCCAAGCTTCGTCGAAATAGGAAAGCTTCAGACTTTCCTAATCTGGATCGTAACAAGTCGCTCCATATGTCATGTAACATGTTGCATGACTTTTTACATTAGCGCTAAAAAATTATGCCATCAATCAAACGTAGCAACAAGATGGGTAGTTCTGTGTGGGTGCATGGGCCTCCGCGTAGTAGTCACATTAGTTCTTTCCATAGTTCAAGCTTGGTAGACTTGTCTACGATTGTCAACTAGGGCTGACCTAGGGTATCAGTATAGGGTATGCTGTGTACTTTTAGTACAGACCCTAGCCAGGAAATACATAGTTTTGTAAATGGATGTATTCCTACCTTGATGCTCTCAATTGGAGCAGTGAGCCTTCGTCCACTTCAATTGAGGGTATGATAGGATCCTGGTTCAGATTCTAATGTTGGAATAAGACAAGTGTTTTATAACTAAATCTCCAACTTGAATTTTAATTAATTTTACCATGTAGAACTAAAAGGCAAACACAACACAAAGGAGTAATAGCGCACTAAGAGTCAAGATTGAGGACAGACTCAAGAGTGTGAATTACTCAGATTGGAATAGAAACTTGAGGCTTGTAATCAAGCATGAACGCAAGTAGTATATCCTTACCAAGGGACCTCCTGCTGAGCCACCACCGAACGCCGCTAGGGCACTAAGGATACTTATCAAAGTTTCTTAGTAACCAAATCGACGAGTCATGTATTATGGCGGGCAGTAGGATGCCAGAGTTGCAGAAGCAGTTCAGGAACATTTCAGATGACCCTCATACCTGTAAGGCAGAGGTCAAGGAAATGCTCAAGGAGAAAGCTCGTGTCGAAAGATATGATACTTTCATAGACCTTAACTTCTGCAAACTTAAGGCTGGACCCCTGTTAGTCCCCATGTCACGAAGATTTAATGTCTTCAGGAACATCTAACCAGACTCGGTTTTGATGATCAGGAGGAAATGGCTGCGGATTTTATGTTGCAGTCACTTCCAGATACATATAGTGATTTCATAGTACATTACAATATGCATGACATGGACAAGTCCTTAACAGAGCTTCATGGGATGCTTGTGACCGCTAAAAAGAACCTCAAGGGCAAGACCAAGGAGGTCCTTATGGTCAACAAGAAGGTTAGCTTCAAGAAAGCTGATCAGGGTAAGGGTAAGGCTCCTGAGCACCTTGTAGGGCAGTTCAGACACCCCAAGCGTCCAAAAGTTCAAGCAGCTCCCAACGTTGCTGTGAATATTAAGGACAAAATGGAGGAGATCTGCCATCACTGTAATGAGCCAGGACACAGGAATAAGGGATTGTAAACAAATACAAGGATCACGTGAAGAAGAGTGGGTATCCACGTCTTCAGGATCAGATATTTACGTTGGTAATCTTAATCGGTATAACGTAAATAAGAAAAGGCTTAAATCTGATGATTTCAACCAAGTTATAATCTGGCATTGTCATTTAAGGCACATAGGCAAGAAACGCATTTCAACACTTCACAAGTGTGGACTTTAAGTCTGTTTGAATTCACTCAAACTGAAAGATCCAAGTCTTGCCTAATGAGCGAGAAACACATTTCTACACTTCACAAGTGTTGACTTTTAAGTCCGTTTGAATTCACTCAAACTGAAAGACGCAAGTTTCCCCTAATGGGCAAAATGACAAAGGCACTTTTCACAGGTTTATGTGAAAGGCGAGTGACTAGTTAAGTCTAATACATTCCGACGTATGTGGACCTATGAGTACTCAGGTCAGAAGAGAGCTCAACTTATACTTGACTCTGGAAATGGCCGCATTCATTTTGAATCGGGCTCCGATGAAGACAACGATAGTACACCTTGTGACAGTCTTTCTGTCTCCCATTACTGTGGATGCGTGCGCCTCCGTGTAGTATTCATTGGATGGAAGCGGGATGAGATGGTCAGCTCTATTTGGATGCGTTCGCCTTCGCGTAGTAGCCAAATAAGAAATGGGCCATAGTCATATATGGTGTGGAAAACATCCTAGTATATTTTCCCAAAAAAATTTGGGTAGCAGAGATGCAGGCATCCAAATCAGACAAATGTGTCTTCGTAAGGTATCCTTAAGAAACTAAGAGATACAACTTTCACATACCCAGCGAGTACAAAGTCTTTGTTGCTCGAGGAGGGGTATTTTTGGAGAAATATTTTATTTCCAAAATAGCTAGTGGGAGTCCCGTGCATCTAAAAAAATTCGAGAGGATACGGAACAACCTGAAGCAATTCAGGAGCCTGCTATGCAAGATGTAGAAGTACTGGAACCTCAGATGGTCGCCGATGAAGAATCAATCCCTACAAAAATTCCAGATGGTCTAAGGAGGTCTGAAAGATCTCGTCATGTTCCAGACAGATCTGGCTTCACAGCCACTGAGGGAAATGACGTGATGTTGGTGGATCAGGATGATCCAGAAACCTTCAGACAAGCTTTAACCAGTCCAGACTCCGAAAAATGGTAGAATGCAATGAGTGAGGAAATGAAATCCATGTATTTCAACCAAGTCTGGTGCTTGGTTGATCAAACCCCTGGGATAAAACCCATCGGTTCTGAGTGGGTCTATAGGATCAAGACCGACATGGATGGAAGTCCTCAGACCAATATGGCTAGGATGGTTGTAAAAGGTTATCGTCAGATTCAATACATGGATTGTGATGACATCTTTTCACCAGTAGCAATGGTCAGTTTAATCCGGATTATTATTAGCCATAACTATGGAAGATGGATGTCAAAACCCCTTCCTTAGTAGGAACTTACTAGAGGGCGTGTATATCACACGACCTGTGGGTTTTGTAGATCCAAAGAATCCCGGGAAGATATGTAAGCTGCAAAGATCCATTTATGGATTAAAGCAAGCTTCACGGAGTTGGAACATTCGTTTTGATGAAGCTGTAAGGGAACTCGGCTTCATCAAAAACAAAAGTGAGCCTTGCATACATAAGAAAGCGAGTGAGAGTAATATTGTATTCTTGATATTTATTCATCGGGAATGACATCCCGTCCTTGCCACCAAAGCTTGGTTAGGGAAGTACTTATCGATGAAGGACTTAGGTGATGCTACATTTAATGTAGGCATCAGGATCCCTACAGATCATTACAAAAGGATTTTGGGCCTAAGTCAGAACATGTACATAGGTAAAGTGTTGAGAAGATCTCAATGCTTGATTCTAAGAAAGGATACATACCCATGCGTCATGGCATTAAGCTCAGCAAGCTACAGAGTCCTAGTACTCCTGATAAGTTGAGCAGGATGAGTAAGATCCCTTATGCTTCGGCTGTGGGATCCATCATGTATGCCAGGATGTGCACGAGACTGGAAGTCTCGTTTGCACTAAGTTGTACCAGCAGATTCCGATCTAACCCCGAAAAATTAAACTGGATTGCTGTCAAAGGCCATCCTCAAATATTTGAGGAGGATCGAGGATGCATTTTGGTGAATGGGGATGAAGATAGAGAACTAGCAGTCAAAGGACAAGTCGATGCTAGTTTTTAGACATATCCAGATGACTTCAAAATTCAGTCAGGATATATTTTGTGTTGAGTGGTGGCGCTTTCAGCTGGATAAGCTTTAAGCAAGCCAAAATTGCCAACTCTACGACGGAGGCTGAGTATATAGCTGCAACAAAAGTAGCTAAAGAGGCCGTATAGATTAGAAGCTTTCTGATCGGATTAGATGCAACGTCGCGAGCGTCTGATCCGATAAGCTTGTTGTGGGACAACACAGGTGCCGTAGCTATTGCTCAAGAGCCCAAATTCCACAACAGATCCAAACATATACTCAGCAGGAATCACCTCGTGAGATGATAGCATTTGTGCCCTAGTCCAATTGGTATTAGCCTGTAAACGTCTATGTACAAATATCATCGTTTGTAATGTATAAATATAAACGGCTTTATATTACTTATGTGTTGAAGTAATATGTTAAGCATGATCTGATTTATGACCACTAAAGTAGTAGAACCATAAATCTGTACGGATCACACTTAACAAGTCCCTGGTCAACCTATGCTTCCTTAAAAGCGACCAGTATGAGGATGGTTCTTAATGACGTAGTTCTACTTGTCATAAGGATGTGGGATCCTGGAACCATATCATAGATATAATGAGGTGATTGATATCGGACGACCCGCTTTGAATAGTGTTTTCATAGATTAAGCCATAAACATATTCAAATGCGATAGCTTGTCACGACATCCTTAGACCAAAGAGTCTTTGTGATCACTATGCAATGAACGTACGGCTTTAACTTGCGCCAAACGCTTTCTGTAAAAGGATTGCTATAAAGGGCATGATTGGGTGGCGGAACGGGTTGCATGAGTGACACGAAAGACGGCTAAGGGATTTATCCCTCATACTACGGTATGGGAAAGATATCCGTTAGAAGGCCTCTTGATTGAGACTGACTGAGAGAAAAAGCATGGCCATGCAAATGATACGGGTTATCATTTCTTAGCCATCTCGCATATCAAGTAACAATGATTGATTGAACAAGGGAGACGACTCTATGCCTTGAGATCAATCGGGATATCTATAGATAACAGGATGGTGACTTGTACGCACAAAGGTTAAGTCGAATCATCGATCATCGTGCACCTTGGGTAATCATAATGTTTTACTAGAGACCACTTATGATGGATCGGGCAAGAGCGATCTTTTGTGCCGATCTGCCAACGGTGGCATGAGCCTAGAGGGTCACACACATACAAGACGGATAACTTGAGACAAGGAAACATTGATGTTTCTTGAGGAGTAATATATGGACAAAACTAGAGGTTTTGTGCCATAGGTTCGGTTTGAGAGAATAATTAGCGAATCGAGAAAAAATTGAGTTTTTCGTCGATATCGCGTCGGACTTTGTTTGATAAGTAACGACAAAAGGGTCGGGCAACTTTTGGACACGGCATGAGACAACACGGGAGGGCCCATTGGGCTCGGCCCATGAAGCCTCATGGCCGGCCCATTAAGGGCCCAATAAGATCATATGGCCGGCCCACATGGTGGGACCATTGTGGGGGCCACACAACACCATGCTTAGTTGGTGATTGTGGATTAAGAGGTGAGTGATTTAAGGGGGTATGGGTTAAAGAACCTTTAAGCCCATACCAATCACTTTTAACCCATACTTGTGAGTTGGATGATGAATTCAAATGCAAGACTTTAATTCATTAGTCATTTAATCACAAAAACTCACAAAAAAAAAGATCTCTCTCTCTCTCATAGTGGCCGGCCACCCCCCTCCTCTTCTTCATCTTGCTCTCTTGTTCTTCATTTAATTGTTCTAGTAGGCAATTAAGTGAAGGATCAACAAGATCATCCTCTTGGTGTGGACTTGCTTTAGAGAAGAAGATCCGAACGTTCTTCTTTATCGATTCATACAAGACTTAAAGGTAAACATCTTGTGGAATAGATTTTGCTTTGGGATTTAATGGTTTAATGTTCTTGGACAAGGTTTGGAGTAGATTATCTTTTAATGCTTCCGCTATCTCGACGATCTAGAACGCTCCAAAACCCTACAACAGATCCAAACATATACTCAGCAGGAATCACCTCGTGAGAGTTATCACATATAGAGGTGATGTGGAGATTAAACTCTATTCGACTGATGATAATATGGTTGATCCCTTGAGAAAGGCTCAGCCGCAGCCTAGGCATGAGTAACATGCAAGGTCTATGGGAGTAGATCAGAACATAAATTGGAACTAGGGGCAAGTGGGAGATTGTTAGAGTTATGCCCCAGTCCAATATTTAAGTGATCTACAGATGTAATGTTTTATCATCTTTCCGAATAAATAAATCGGCATATATTACTATTGTGTTGTAGTAATATATCGAATGTAATTTGATCTATGTCATTACGTGTGTAACCACTAATAGTAGATCTATAGATCAGAAAGAATTACATTTGATGAGTCCCTGATCAGCTAAGCTTCTTTAAGAAGCGATCAGTATTAGACCAACTCCTTGTGATCACGATCTACTAATCACGGCAAAGTATGTGCCGGAGTTATATCATAGATACCATCAGGTCGATGATATCGGACAACCCGATTGTGATTATGCTGCATAGATCCAGTCATGAGATACTCACATATCGTAGCTTGTCATTATATCCTAAGACCAAGGAGTCTTTGTGTACACTATGCAACGAATACCTAAGTTTGACCTAGTCTAACATTATCTGTAAAAGGGTAACTATAACGGCTTCGATTGGCTTTGATATTTGTTGCACTAGTGAACTCGAAAGGCGTCTGAGGGATTTATCACTCATACTTCGGTATGAGAAAGATATTCGTTTAGGCCACATGATGAGTATGACTGAAGGAATAGCACGGCCGTGCAGGTGATACCTTAGTATCAGTTTTCAGTCATCTCAGATATCAAGAAACAGTGATTGATAAATTAGGATGACCATTCTATGCCTATTGATCAATCTGGATATCGGTTTGATAAGATGATATTGACATGTACGATAACAGGATAAGTCGAATAATCGATAATCATGAACGTTGGATAATCATAATGTCTTGCTAGAGACCACTTATGATGGAAAGGGTAAAATAGTAATTTTACCAGTCTGCCAATTGATCGTGAGCCTAGAGGGTCACACGCATTAAGCACGATATATGACAATTAATTATGGATGAAAATTGAGAACGATTCGGTAGATTTCTGGCCTAAGGTTTTAACTAGACGGTTGAAGAAATCAATTCGAGGAAAATGAACCGTTTCGTCTAAATCGAAATTAGAACTCAATTTAATGGGTTTGATTTGGGTTTTGGTTAAAAGGGGTTAAAGCCCATTTAGGGATTTAAGTGATGAATGGGAACAAATGAAAATAGAGGGTTTATGGAGGATGGAAATGCAATTTTGATTTGAAAAATTCAATTTTATTTTTTCAAATTAAAATTCCAATTTTTTCATAACTTCCTCTATTTTTCAGCAACCACTCCTATCTTCCTCCCCCCTTTTCTTCCTCCATTGTTGTCAAGCTTCTCTCAAAAATTCATAGCAAAAATTTGAGTGAAAACCTTCTTCGGTTGTGGTGCTTGTGTGGACCTAATAGAGAAACACTAAGCTTGTGTTTTCATCGATTAGAAGAGGTAATTTTCAGATTCAAAAAGGTATATATAACATGTTGAATTTACATTAAGATTATAGCTTGCATCGACCACCACGGTTACATAACGTCCGCTGCATGATATTTATCGATTGGAACCCGTGGTGATCTCTTTCAAAAGCCATATCTTACAGGGACATGACGAGATCTTTTAGACCTCCTTCGAACATCTGGAATTTCTATAGGGAGTGGTTCTTAATCTACGACCACCTGAGGCTCCCACACTTCCACATCTTGCATAGTGGGCTCTTGAATTACTTTAGGCTCATTCATACTCTCTTGAATTTCTTCGAGATGCACATCACTCCCACTAGCTATTTTGGAAATAAAACCCCTTTCTAAAAACACCCCAGCTCAAGCAACAAAACCTTGTTCTCGCTTGGTTTGTAGAAGTTGTATCTCTTAATTTCCTAAGGATACCTTTTCAAGACATACTTATCTCACTTAGATGCAAGCAACCCTGCAACCCAAATCATTAGGAAAAACATATTAGAATGTTTTCCACACCTTATATGACTATGGTTCAGTTCTTATTTGGCTACTACGTGTAGGCGCACGCATCCAAATAGAACTGACCATCTCATCCTGCTTGAATCCCAATGAAAATTACGCGAAGGCGCACGCATCCACGGTATCAGGAGTCGTAATGAGTGTCATAAGGTGTACTTTCGTTGTCTTCGTCAAAGCACGATTCAAAATGAATGCGGCTGTTTCCAGGGTCAAGTATTCACCACCTCGATACTTTACCCAGCCTGGTTCAGTACTTCATTCTTAAAGTCTTTGAACTTGTCAAAGGTTCAGACTTATGCCTCATGAAATAGACATACCCAATTCTACTGAACCCAGGTTGAACCCTCTTCTGGCGTGAGTACTCATAGGTCCATATACGTCAAAATATATTAAACCTAACAACTCACTCGCCCTTTCACGTAAACCCGTGAAAGGTACTTTTGTCATTTTGCCCATTAGGCAATATTCACATCTTTTAATTTGAGTGAATTCAAACGGATTTAAAAGTCCACACTTGTGAAGTGTTGAAATGCGTTTCTCACTCATGTGCCCTAAATGACAATGCAAGATCACAACTTGGTTTAAATAATTAGATTTAAGCCTTTTCTTGTTCATGTTATAAAGATTAAACTAAAAACGTAAATACCTGATCATGAAGACGTGGATTCCACACTCTTCTTCACTTGATTCTTGTATTGCTTGCAATCTCTCTTCAAGTGTCCTAGCTCATTGTAGTGATAACATACCTCCGCCATTTTGTCCTTAGCCTTCACAGTAGCTTTGGGAGCTGCTTGAACCTTTAGACCCATGGGGTGTCTGATCTGCCCTACAAAGTGCTCAGGGGCTTTATCCTTGCACTCCCCAGCTTTCTTGAAGCTGACCTTCTTGTTGACCAAAAGGACCTCCTTGGTCTTGCCCTTGAGGTTCTTTTCAGCGGTCACAAGCATCCCATGGAGCTCTGCCACAAAATTTTCCATGTCATGCACATTTTAATTCATTACGAAACCATTATATGCATCTGGAAGTGACTACATCATAAAATTCACAGCCATTTCCTTCTGAACACCAAAACCGAGTATGGTTAGGTATTTCAGAAGATGTTTTATCTTCAAGACATGAGGACTGTCAGGGGATCCAGCCTTGAGCTTGCAGGAGATAAGTTCTCTGATAGTATCATATCTTTCGACACGAGCTTTCTATTTTAACATTTCCTTGACCTCTGCCTTTTAGGCACGAGGGTCATCTAAAATGTCCATGAGCTAATTCTGCAGCTCTTGCACCATATTTCCCATCATAATGCGTGACACGTCGATTTGGTCACTAAGGAACTTTTGATAAGTATCCTTAGTGCCCTAGAGGCGTTCAGCGGTGGCTCAGCAGGTGGTTCCTGGGTAAAAATGTAATCCTTACGTTCATGCTTGAGAACTAGTCTCAAGTTTCTCTTTCTCTCCCAATCAAGGAAGTTCACGCCATTGAGTTTGTACTGCTCGATGAGAGCCCTCAATGCGATGTTGCCAGAAAGTGTTGTGTTTTCCATTCAATTCTACAAGGTAAAGAACATTAATTTGTTTTAAAGTTCAAATTGGAGATTCAGCTTTAAAAAACTTGTTTGATTCTAAACTTTAGAATCTGAATCAGGATCCTCGCATACACTCGATTGAAGCTGAAGGTAGGCTCACCACTCCAATCTGAGTTACCAAGGTAGGATAAATCATCCAGTTACAAATCCATGTAACTCCTAGCTAGGTTTTATACATAAAATGTACACTGCATACCCTATCTGATACCCTCGGACAACCCTAGCTGACAATCGTAGACAAGTCTACCAAAACTCAACTATGACTCAGTTCTAATGTGGATGCTCCGCGTAGGCACACGACATCCATATCAAACTGCCCATATCATCCGACACTCTCCCCTATGAGTGCTCCGCGTAGGCGCACCCACTCACAGGTTCGAATGCTTTTTGAGTGTTGTGGTTTGGGTGGTATCTCGCTTGACTTTTAATTGTTGGAACTTTGTGGCTACCAAGAACACCATGGCAACAGAAATGAACTTCCAACCATTGGATCAATCAAGCTCTAGACTTGATTATCGTACATGGATTGCATTTCCTCCTTCATGGCTGCCAACCATTTCTCGGAGTCGGTACTGTCCACGGCTTCTCGAAATGTGGTGGGTTCATTATATTGATCCATCAATACCAGCTCATCACCTTGAGTCACACAGAATCCGTATCTCACAGGTGGATGACTGGTCCTTTCAGACCGCCTTGGACCGTCTTGAAGAACTGCAGTGATAGTTTCCTGCTCTGGCTCCATATCTTCTACTGGGCTTTCAGGTGGTTCCTGAGAAACTACATCCTCTGAAATATTATGCAGATCTATAGTTCTCCCACTGTCTCTCTTGGAAATGAACTCCTTTTCAAAAAATACCCCACCTCGAGCAACAAAAATAGTATCCCCTTGTTTCTTTGGGATACCCAACGATGATGCATTTGTCTAATTTTGGTTCGATCTTGTTTGAGAGCATACGCTTCACAAAATCCTCACAACCCCAAATGTTGAGGAAGGACAAAACGGGCTTCTTCCCTTACCATTGCTCAAAAGGTGTACCTTCCACTGTCTTCGTTGGAGCCCTATTCAATATGAATGTGGCAGTTTCAAGAGCATAACCCCAGAAGGATATTGGCAAATCAGCGTCACTCATCATGGATCGAACCATATCCAACAATGTTCGATTCCTTTGCTCAGACACCCCATTTAATTGAGGTGTTCCTGGCGAAGTCCACTTTGATAATATCCCACTTTCAACAAGATGATCTAGAAACTCTTGGGATACGTATTCTCCACCTCGATCCGATCAAAGTGCTTTTATTATTTTCCCGGGCTAGTTCTGCACTTCAGTCTTGAACTCTTTAAATTTATCAAAAGCATCAGACTAATGTCTCATTAAATAGACATAACCAAATCTACTGTAATCGTCAATAAAAGTGATGAAGTAACTATAACCGCTCCTGGCAAGTGAACTCATAGGTCCACACACATCCGTGTGTATTAGGGCCAATAGGCCACCAGCCCTTTTACCTCTCCCGATGAAGGGCGCTCTAGTCATCTTACCCATCAAACAAGCCTCACATCTCTCAGTCGAATGGAATTTGAATGGACTTAACAGCCCGCACTTGTGAAGTGCTGAGACGCGCCTCTCATTTATGTGGCCTAGACGACAGTGCCATATTAGAGTTTGGTTAAAATCAGCGGATTTAAACCTTTTCGTATTAACGTTATAGAGCTTATTTGAATTGGGGCTTTCCATATTCAATACATACAAACCACCAACTGTACTTGCACTTGCATAATGTACGTCATCACGTTTTATATTAAAACTTCCATTTTCGACTACAAAAGAAAATCCTTCCTTATATAGTAAGGAAATGGATATAATGTTTCTGGGGAAAGTAGGTACAAAATACACATTATATAGTACAAGAACAAGGCCAACAGGCAAAACAAGTCTAACAGATCCTATAGCAGTTGCGGCAACCCGAACTTTGTTCCCAACTTTTAGGTCCACCTCGTTCTTGCCCAAATCTCTTCTATTTTCCAACACCTGCACATTTGTACAGATATGAGATTCAGCTCCGGTATCTAATACCTATGAATCTGAAACAGAGAGATTTAGCTCTAAAAAGAAAATAGCTGAGGAAGACGCAGGCCCACCGCCCTTCTTCTGATCATCTTTGAACATTCTACAGTCTCTCTTCCAGTGACCGGGCTGTTGGCAGTAGAAGCAAACTGCTTCCTTTTTCTTCTTCGCCTCCCCAACTTTAGGAGGTCTAGGAAGTAAAGGCAGTCTCATCTTCCCTGGCAAGTGCATATAGGCCTTACCCTTATCACCTCCAGCTTTGAAGGTAGTTCCCTTTCTCACATTTAGGACATCCTTGCCACGAGTGACCTTGATGTTCTTTTCGACTGTCACAACATTTAATGTAACTAAGAGAACGGTATTGTCCATATCATGCATATAATACTTTATTACGAAGCTATCATATGTATGAGGAAGGGATTGCAGAACTAAATCAACTGCCATATGCTTTTCCATCCTGAGGCCGAGTTGGGTCAAGCCATTGAGATGTCCCTTCATTTTTAGGACATGTGGACCTACAAAACTGCCTGCTGACATTTTGCATGCGAGGAGTTCCTTGAGAATCCCGAATCTTTCGAGTCGAGCCTTCTCCTTGAACATGACCTTTATCTGAGACATCATTACTAAAGGGTCCTCAAACAGTTCCATAAACTGCTTCTAGAGCTCCGGCTCCATAGCGCCCAGCATCACACACGCCACGTCGATATTGTCGCTAAGGTGCTTTTGGTATGCATCCTTAACGACCCTTAGGGCGTTGAGTGTTGGCTCCACAGGGATAGCCCGGTATAGGACGTATTCCTTGCGTTCTAACTTGAACACAAGTCATAGGTTCCTGTCCTAGTCTAGATAATTTGTCCTATTGAGCGTACCCTTCTCGAGGATATGCCTACACGACAAACTATTCGCGTTCGTTGAATTATTCGCCATTTAATCTACACGAGGAAAGTAAATTTAACCAGAAAGTTGAATAAATTTACGAAGATCCTGAATAAACTTTCAACCATTTGATTCGAAGTTATTAGAATCTAAAACCATGACCTATGATTCGTGAATCGAAGTACGCTAAGGCGCACCGCTCCGATTCACTTATTTAGGTAGGACATGTATCCAATTACACCCCGTGCAATTGGGTCCAATTACAACCCGTGTAATTCTTGGCAAGGGTCTGTACAAAAGTACATGGCATACCCTTTCTGACAACCTGGCTCGACCTTGGTCGAGAATCGCAATTAAGTCAACCAAATCAAGTATGTTTATTTCGAAAAAGATGCTCCGCTAAGGCGCACAACATCTAGATAGAACTTTAGCAAACTTGTATAGAGCGCACTTTTGAAGATGCTCCGCTAAGCACACGACATCAACAAAGTTGAGAACTATACAAGCTTATGATTTTGGGTTGGTGTCTCCCTTGACTTAAAATTATTTGTTATCGGTTGAGTTTAAATCAAGTATGTTTGATACAATTAGGAATTTGTCATCAACAACCCGTGTTGTGACGATTCTAATTTATCTCACATCATCTTCTTTGAAACCGTCATTTACAACCCATGCAAAAGACGTTTTCAAATTTGAACACATCCATCACAACCTGTGCGACGATGGTTCACAACGCTTTTAACATGCAAACAATTAATCAAGTTTTTATCTTTGCATGTTGGTGATAGCTTAATCTAAAACAAGCCAAACATGCTCGGAATTAAATTTATCATTCAAATAAATTCTAGCATGCACCAAAGCGTGAAATATGCATAAATAGCCCAAACATAGGTCCTAAGTATTTTATGACACGAAGACTCCTTGAGCTCTTCTCGTCATCATCACTTAAGCCACTCCCACTAGCTCGTGGACATCCTCCAAGATTGTCAACGTCTCGATTTCCATCCTTCTCGACTTGAGCAATTAATTACAATTAATACTTGATTCGTAGACCGGATGAAAGAATAATTACTTTATCACTAGCGGTTCGCAACCCGCATAAAAGAATAATTACACGTTACAATCTAAAGGTTCGCAGATCGTCTTAAAAGCGATAAATAATTAAACACTCTATTGGGCTATCTATGAATCAGGCATATCAACTCATCACACAACATGTTATCATACAAGCATGTTGTCAAACAAGATAAATTTCCGGTTTTAATTTTCATGTCGAAGTTGTTCGGTCAGGTTTATCGAAACTAGACCTTTTCGAGATTTGTGCCACGCATCAAACACCATGCAACAAACCACCCAGGCCCAAACCAAGTGGGTTGAAACCCACTTGGGCCGAGCCCCTACGCACCGACGCGCTAGGGTTTGGCAAACCCTAGCCGTTGGGCCTCCACCACCAGCCTCGGCCCGAATCTGCCCACTGTCGGGGCAGGGGCGGGGTATGCACATGACCGTGACAATCTAATGGCCACAGCCCAGCCCAGCTCCAGCAAGCCGGAGCCCCCGCCCGGTCCCCGTTTCTAGCTCCCCGAGAGTCCCGTGTCCAGCGACCCGACAAATCCAATTTTTTTCGAAAATTTCCAGATTTGATAATATGTTTAGAACTTCGTTTTCATGGCATATAAAACCCATATACAAGAAATAAACATATTATAGCAACATGGCAAGCAAAACAACACCGAAATCGATTCAAAGGAAGAGTTATGAGGGTAACTATGCTCTGATACCACTGTAAGAACTTTGGGGCTACAAGAACACCTTAGCAACGGAAGCAAGAATATATAAACCCCAAAAACTGTCCACGAACATCAAACCATTAAATCCAAAGGAAAAACCGAAATCACAAGTTTACCTCGGTTTGTTCGAATCGGTTTTGAAGAACGCTTCGAATCTTCAACTCTAGCCAAGTCCACACGGATAGGTTGATCGCTAGGGGACCCTACACTCCTCAACCTACTAGAATAGAAGAGAGAGCAAAAGAGATGGGGGGTGTGGATGGTTCGTCCGAGAGCTCCTTGAGAGAGAGAGAATTGATGTGTTTGTGATATTTTTGTGTTATGTGTGAATTGTGTGGGTTTTTGCGTATTTGAATTGATGTGTGCTGGGTTAAGAGAAATGATGATGATGGTCATTGGCTGGCCTCCATTAATCACACTTACCCAACAAGATTAGGATGGTGTGTATCTAGTCATCATCCACTTAACCAAAGTTAGTGGAGAAATGGACCCACCATTTGCTCCACTATTGGGTCCTTGTTGGGCCGGCCACTTAGGGCCTTGTGGCACGAAACCCAATGCTTCTGCCATGAGGTCCCGTGCCGCGTCCAACTAACCCCCCGAACTTATCGTACAAAGTCCGACAGATATCTTAGCAAATATCTTTCTATCGAGTTGCCTAAACAGATACCTTTCTCATACCGTAGTATGATGGATAAATCCCTTAGCCGCCTTTCGTATCACTCATACAATCTGTTCTCGTGTCAATCATGTCTGTTATGATGGTCTTGTTACGGACAACGTTAGAAGCAAGTCAAACGCGGTTCTTTACTGTATGGCGATCACAAAGACTCCTTGGTCTAAGGATACGATGACAAGCTACCACAATCGACTCTGTTCATGACTGTATCTATGCAACACCATTCAATGCGGGTCGTCCAATATCACTCACCCGAGTGATATCTATGATCTGATTCCAGGAGCCCTTCCTAATGGTAAATAGAACTATACCATAAAGAATCATCCTCATACTTGGTCGCTTCATTGAAGCATATTTGACCAGGGACCTGTTAAGTGTGATCTGTACGGATATATGGTTCTACTACTTTGGTGGACATATATCAGATCATACTTAAACTATAATTTGAACACATAAGTAATATAATGCCCATTTTATATATTGCAAACGATGATTAATATATACAGACATTTACAGACTAATACAATTGGACTAGTGCACAAAAATATGCTTATAGTAATTACTTGCGAATAAGTGTTTTAATACTCCTGATTGTATATCGATACAATCTTACCTGGAATTATCAACTACATGTCGATGTAAAGATGATTCCAAGTCCTTTTACATACAAATCTGATTAAAGTCTACTTTTAATCTTCCACATGTTGATGATAGTTTAAACTACATAAACTCATGCATTTATACTGTTGCTACGTTTAATAGTTGGCATGATTTTTTAGCGCAAAAGTAAGAAGTCGAGTAACATGTTACATGACATGTGGAGCAACTTGTTACGAGCCGCAGATTAGGAAAGTTTGAAATTTTCCTATTTCGACGAAGCTTGGAGCGAAAGAAGAAAGGCGGCACGAAGACTTGGAGCGCAAGAGAGTGACGTCGACAAGTCAGACGACTTCCAGCTGGCAGTTACACGTCAGCAAAAGGCGGCAACCAGACTTTTCTGATTTATTCAGGAAGTCAGAACAGGCAAGACGAATTCCAGCTGTTCGTGGAAGGCGGCAACAACTTGCCTGACTTTCCTGTTCTTGATCCGAGAGGGATTAGGAATGTGAGCTGCTATAAAAAGCCCTTGACTTCCCATTAGCAGATCATCCGTTCTTGTTCTAACAATTGCAAGATTTCTCAAAGCTCTTAACCGTGCGCCATCGGCGTGTTGAGAGGCTGATGAATATTCGATAGAACGGATCTTTTGCTCCGATCAAACCTTGAGTCGCGAAGACTAAGTGTTTGGGTCGGTTAGAGTTTTTGTTTGTGATTGAAGACTCACAACTCCGTCAAAGAAGACAACGACACCGAGCATGGACTTGCTCGAAGGGTGGAATTGAGGGAATCTCAAAGACAGGGGGAGAGGCTCCTGGTCGAGGCGATTCACGGTGAGATCTATAGTAGCTTAGGACAATAGCTTGTGTGATAGCTAGTTGGGCTTGAAGTTGTACTATTGACAACCTGATAGTGAAAAACCTTTCCACTGGCAAAGTGCCCCCAGTCGTAGGTGCGGAGTCACTGAACTGGGTAATCATCTCTGGTGTCGTGATTATTATCTGTCTATTACTTTGCTTACGGTTTCCACAAGAAGTCGATACACAAGTCAAAGACTTTGTGTTTGACTTCCTGACTCAACTACGGTTCAGAATTTCAATTGGTATCAGAGGAGGCACCTTAATCTCTTAGGTGATTTTCCTGCAAAATTCTAAATAGCTAATATGGATTCAAAGGAAGGAGGATCTGTCAATCGTCCGCCGGTACTCGACGGAACAAACTATGGATATTGGAAAGCACGGATGTGTGCTTTCCTGAAGTCCCTCGACAGCAAAACCTGGAAGTCTATCATCAATGGATGGGAGGAACCTTACTATGCTGATGCTCATGGAAATCAAACCAGCATCAAACCAGAAAAGGAGTGGAGCATGGAAAAAGATGAAGCCGCCCTAGGTAATTCTCGAGCACTCAATGCTATCTTTAATAGAGTAGACAAGAATGTGTTTCGACTCATCAACACATGCACAAGTGCCAAAATTTCCTGGGACACACTTGCGGTTGCTTACGAGGGTACTTCAAAAGTCAAAGAGCAGAAGTTACAGTACCTCACGACTAACTTTGAGGCTCTGACCATGAATGACGACGTTTAATGTGCGGAGTTTAATGTGCGCATCAAGGATCTGGCCAATTAATCATATTCACTTGGCAAGCCTATGACCGATGAAGATTTGGTCAGAAAGACACTGAGAGCCCTAAGTCCCAGATTCAAGATGAAGATCACCGCCATCGAAGAAGTCCATGACTTGAAGACACTGAAGTTTGATGAACTCATGGGCTCACTAATGACTTTCGAGCTCTCCCTACCTCCTATTGAGAAGAAACTTAAAGGTGTGGCTTTCAAAAGTCCTAATAAGAAGAACTCAACACACTCTTAGTCGGATAGTGACATCGAGGAAACTATCGCTATGCTGGCCAAAAACTACAACAGAGTCATGAAAAGATTTGGCCAGATGACAGGAAGAAAAGTCACCCGAGAAGTTAGAGACAAGCCACAACACAAGTTTCAGAAGCTCGAAAACACAGCCAACGATGGAGGGCGAGGAGAACGATCAGGTAAAGGAGCACAGTGTTTTGAATGTGAGGGGTATGGACATATGCAGAGAGAATGTCCCAACTTCCTAAAGAAACAGAAGAAGGGATTCATTGCCTCTCTAACTGACGATGAAGATGAGGAAGATAGTGACCTTGAGCATACAAGTAACTATGTGGCTTTCACTTCCTCCACAATAGATCAACTAGCTGAAAGCTCAAAGAAGTATGACTCTGATGATGAGCTATCCGATGAGACTCTCAACAACGCTTACAACGAATGGTATGTCAAGTGGCTTGAAGACTCTCAGGTAATCGAAAAACAGAATGCTCTCATTCTTACTCTTAATGAAGACAAGTCAAGAGTTCTCGAGACAACTGTTGATCTCAAAAAGGAAGTTGCTCAACTAAAAGGCGAGTTAGAGCCGGTCACAAAGTTAGTAAAGATGATGATTCCAAGCATGGAAACACTAGATCAAATCCTGTCGATCGGGAAACCATCAAGGATTATGGAAGGTCTTGGATATTCGAAAGAAGCCTCATCATCGCGCACCATCTTCGTTCCTCAGAAGTCTGTCTCCCAGAAGTCTCGCCAGAAGTCTCCTAACTTCATGGCTGACCAAGCGACCAAAAAGCCCTCTACCTTGGCCGCTTCAAAAACCCAGACCAAAAGACACAACTGGGTTTGTCATCACTGTGGACGAAGAGGACATATTTGACCCTTCTGCTATCAGCTATATGGGAAGAGCTCGGTCAAGAAAAGGACCACCATCAAGAAAAGCCAACCTCGGAAGGAATGGCGAGTCAAAGAGGTCAACTATCGAGCTAACATTGCGTACACCGCTTTAAAGGCCTCAACCAGCAACGATTGGTACTTTGATAGTGGATCATCTCGACATATGATGGGTAATAGCTCTTTCTTGGTCACTTTAATACCATGCACAAATAGCTTCGTCACTTTTGGAGATGGAGTAAAAGCTAGAGTACTCGGGAAAGGAAAACTCAATCTTCCCAACTCTCCATGCCTGAAAGAAGCTCTACTAGTAGAAGGCCTCACAGCAAACCTCATCAGCATAAGCCAGATATGTGATTTAAATCTGGATGTCCACTTCACTCGTGACAAGTGCTCGGTCAAAGACGAACAAAACAAGGAAGTCGTGATAGGCCACAGGTCCCTTGACAACTGTTATCTATGGTCTCCAACCGTCAGTACCTTGCCAACCAAGTGCCTTTTATCCAAAGCTCAAGAGACAAAACTATGGCATCAAAAACTTGGTCACATCAATTTGAGGAGTATGCAAAAGATTCTCTCTGAAAAGGCTATCATCGGAGTTCCCAACCTCAAGATCATTGAAGGAAAAATCTGTGGAGAATGCCAAATTGGGAAACAAGTCAAGACGTCACACAAGAAGGTACAACATCTTACTACTTCTCGTGTTCTAGAACTTCTTCATGTTGACCTTATGGGACCCATGCAAGTAGAAAGTCTAGGAGGGAAGAAGTACATATTTGTATGTGTAGACGACTTCTCTAGGTACACATGGGTAGATTTCATTCGAGAGAAGTCAGATACCTTCTCAGTCTTTGAAGCCTTATATCGAAGAGTTCAACGAGAAAAGGGAGAAGTTATTGGGAAAGTCGTTCGACTTCGGAGCGATCATGGAAAGGAGTTTGAAAACATCAGCTTCGCAAACTTTTGTGATGCTGAAGGAATTGCCCACGAATTTTCTGCTCCCATCACTCCTCAGCAAAACGGAATCGTTGAAAGAAAGAATCGCACTCTTCAAGAGATGGCAAGAGTCATGATGTTAGCCAAAGACATCCCGCAACACTTCTGGGCTGAAGCTTTGAATACGGCATGCCATATTCATAATAGAGTGACTCTCCGCCCTGGAACTTCGTTCACTGTTTATGAAATATGGAGGGGGAGAAAGCCGAATGTCAAATACTTCCATGTGTTTGGATCAGTCTGCTACATACTCGCAGATAGGGAACCGCGACGCAAATTGGATCCTAAAAGCGAAGAAGGCATCTTCCTCGGATACTCCAGAAATAGTCGGGTTTTTCGTGTATTCAACAAACGCACCCGGACTATCATGGAATCCATCAATGTCGTTATCGATGACAGCAACGAGCAATCCAGTGACGAGGACGAAGAAGTTCTAAATCTCTCAGGAGAAGTCAGACCAGAAGTCAGAGGAGGAGTCAGACCGGAAGTCAAGGACGATGAGCGCAACAAAGGGTCTGAAGACAAAAGCCAAAACATCTCGGATGAAGAGGCAACTCCTACAAGGCAAATAGCTCTGTCAAGAAGAATTCAGAAGTATCATCCACCCAGGGATGTGATTGGAGACATTAATGAGGGAGTTCGGACTCGACAAAAAGCATCTCTTGACCGCCAAGAACTGATAGGTAACATGTGCTTTATTTCCAAAATTGAGCCAAAGAATATACAAGAGGCCATCAATGATGAATACTGGGTCTAATTGGTTCAGTTTGCAAGGAATGAAGTCTGGGAACTTGTACCCAAACCTGAAAATGTCAATGTCATCGGGACAAAATGGATATTCAAAAACAAGTCTGACGAACAAGGAAACATCACTCGAAACAAAGCGAGACTGGTGGCTCAAGGGTACACACAAGTCGAAGGAGTCGACTTTGAAGAAACCTTTGCTCTGGTAGCCAAACTGGAAGCCATACGACTTCTTCTCGGCATCGCATGTCATCTGTGCTTCAAACTCTATCAGATGGATGTAAAGAGTGCCTTCCTTAATGGAAATCTAAACGAAGAAGTCTATGTAGCCCAACCAAAGGGATTCGAAGACCATGACTCTCCGCACCATGTCTACAAGCTAAAGAAAGCTCTCTATGGTCTCAAACAAGCTCCACGAGCATGGTATGAACGTCTTACCCAATTCCTTGTACAAAATGGCTATATTCGAGGGGGAGTAGACAAAACTCTCTTTATGAAGAAGGAAGGAAAGGACATCATGATACCTCAAATATATGTCGACGACATCGTATTTGGAGGGAAGTCAGAAAAGATGGTGAAACGCTTCGTTCAACACATGCAGTCTGAATTTGAGATGAGTATGGTCGGTGAGCTCACATATTTCCTAAGTCAGTCACTTGGCTCATGCAAAGAGGATCATAAGGTACATCTCATGAACCTCTGAATTGGGTTTACTATATTCCTTTGATACCTCTCCTACTCTGGTTGGATATTGTGATGCTGACTGGGCGGGAAGCACACCAGATCGAAGAAGCACCTCTGGAGGTTGTTTCTACCTGGGGAACAACCTTGTATCGTGGTTCAGCAAAAAGCAAAATTGTATTGCTTTTTCTACTGCTGAGTCCGAATATATCGCAGCTGGAAGTATCTGTACTCAGCTTCTTTGGATGAAACAAATGTTGCCAGAATATGGAGTCAAGCAAGAAGTCATGACTTTGTTCTATGACAACATCAGTGCAATAAACATCTCGAAGAACCCAGTGCAACATAGCAAGACAAAGCATATTGACATCAGGCACCACTTTATTCGAGAGCTTGTAGAAGACAAGAAAATAAAGCTCGAATACCTACCCACTGAGAAACAAGTCGCAGACATCTTTACAAAAGCATTAGATGCTAAAAGGTTTGAAAGTCTGAGGTTAACCCTCGGACTTTGCTGTCTAGAATAGCCAGAAGTCAAGAAAGAAGAGGAAGAGCTTTTAATTAATTTTACTCTTTCTCTCGATCAGGACCAAACAGGGTCCACAAAATCAAGCCGGGCCCAAATCCTTTTATCAAAAGCCTGTTAGTCCTTTTTGAATTTTGGGAATGATTACGATCTGACTATCCACCTATCAGAAATCATTCTGTTCAACTCCCACAGACTCTGCACCTCCTCCATCATTTGAAATCGCTAGGGTTTCTCAGATCAAAAAGCTCAGCAAAAATTTGATTTCCCCCACAAAGAATAAAATCCTAGCTAAATGGTTGGTACTCGCAGCGATAGAATACCATCTGATTCAAAAGTACTTCGAGCAAAGATGAGGGCAAAAGTTATTGCCAAGAAATTATCTGCCTCCAAATCGACTAGAACCAAGCATGGAGTAAGGATCTGAGGAGGAAGAGGCTTAGGGGAAACTTCGGCAGCACCTCAGGATGTAACAAGCTCGCCCCCATTTGTTACGCCGGAAGACACAATCCCCGTCGCTGAGAAGGACGACGCTCTAGCCGCTTCTGCAAACATTGAAGAAGACGCTTCTCTCTCTACTCTGACTCCAACACGAGGTAAATCTGCTATCCTCTTCGAAGAAAACTTAGAAGAAAACCTGCCTGAAGAGGGTTTAGAAACCCTTGTTCCTGAAGTCCACGACACTAGCACCGAGGACCAACCTAGCCTCTCTAAGTCGACACCAGCACCAGAGAAATCTTCTCTAAACGAGGACTTGCAAAAGGAAGGAGGTTCAAATGTCGCCCCGAACAGTGATTCAGGGTGTGATGATAATCCTGAAGTCATTCCAGAAGTCACTCAACTTTTAGAGGAACCTGTCAAAGAAAGTGTCGATATTGAAACCATGGAAAAGGAAGAAGCTGTGCCCAAGAGGGCTGTGAGAAGGAAATTACCAACACAAAGGTTGGTTGATGAAGAAGAAGAACCTCAAGTTCCGAGAAGATTGACCCCAAAGAGAAAGGCAACAGAAAAAGGAGAAGCTTCGGCGTCCAAACAGCCGAAGAAGTCAAGAAAGAAGTCAGTAACCACAGCAGCAACCTCTGTCCCTGAAGAAAAAGAATCCGAAGAAGAAGACACCCTAATTGTGCTACCACAGGTGAAGAAGACATTAGGAGGGAAGAAGCTCCCCAAGTATGTACCGAAGGCACCCACAGACAACGTCTCTTTCCACTCTGTAGACAATGCCGTTAAGTGGCAGTATGTCTATCAACGGAAGATTTATCCAGAAAGAGAACTCTCCACTGAAGCACAAGGGATAAATACGATTGTAGAGCTTATTCGTAGAGCTGGCCTGACCGACACGGTCATAAATATTGGCCCATTCTACTCGACTTTGGTTAAGGAGTTTATCGTCAATCTATCAAGCGAGTTCGATGACCCTGAAGATGTTGAATACCGAAAGGTGTTTGTTCGGGGGGAATGCTTCGAAGTCTCTGCCTTAACCATCAACATCTACCTTGGCAGAGATGACCCAGAAGTCACTCCGGAAGTCCCGCAGTTGGACAAAGTAGCGGTCGAAATAACCGGAGGATGTAAGAAGGGATGGCCAGTCAAGGACACCATTGCGGCAACCGAGCTCACACCAAAATACTCTATTCTCTACCGCATCGGTCTGGCTAACTGGGCACCCTCTACGCATGGGTCAAGCATCAAAACAGAGTTGGCAAAACTCATTTACCAAATAGGTACACAGTCTTCCATTGATTTTGGCGCTTACGTTATTGACCATCTAGTTAAGCACGCCAAATCATGTGCTATCAAACTTCCGATCGGGTTTCCTTCGTTAATCACTGGTATCCTTCTACAACAATGTTCTAACATTGTTCGAGAATCGGATATGCCGGGTAAAAAGGCACTGCCCCTAGCCATCAATCTCAAGAACTTTGAAGGGAAGTAGTTGAAGGACCTCGGACTTCCTATGGCCAAAACTCCAGGAGCTGGATCAAGCTCTCGTCCCTCAGGACCAATTGGCGCTAGGATGCAGGAAGGATTGGTGGAAATGATTGCTGATCTGGAGAAGTCAATTGCCACGCTCTCAACTCACAAAGTTGCCTGTGAAGTCCTTCTAGAAGACCTTCGATCTGCTGCTGCTGCTACTGCTGAAGAAGAAGATAACGACTCCACGTCGTTTTAGTAATTCTCTGAAATTTACTATGATATCTTTGTCCCACGCACATTTTTAAATTCTCGGGGTTTGTCCGAGTTAGTTTCCGCACAATTTGACTGTTTATTTTTGGGATATTTGCTCTTGATTGAGCTGGATTTGAGCTTATGTGTGAGCCGTTTATTTGCTCATGGTGTGAGCTATTTCTCTTGCTGTTTAGACAAATCTAGGTTATGAGATTGCCTTTGGCAATATTTTTCGACAAACAGGGGGAGATAAATGTGATACGCGCCAGAAGCTACGCCAGGAGTTACGCTAAAAGTCGCGCCGAAAGATGTACATAGAAGTCGCTGCTCCAGAAGCCACTCAAGAAGTTAAGCTCCAGAAGATACACTAGAAGCCGCACAAGAAGTCGCATCGGAAGTCACGAAACTTGCTGTGTGCGTAACTGCCTCAAGGTGACGACGATGTGCCTGCTTGGAGTAAAGAAGTCACATCACTTGTTGTGCGTAACTGCCACAAGATAAGTCACTCGTTGTGCGTAACTGCCACAAGATGACGATGGGCTTACAAAAAGGTGTTTGCCTAAAAAATTGCCAAAGGAGGAGATTGTTGCTACGTTTAATAGTTGGCATGATTTTTTTAGCGCAAAAGTAAGAAGTCGAGTAACATGTTACATGACATGTGGAGCAACTTGTTACGAGCCGCAGATTAGGAAAGTCTGAAGCTTTCCTATTTCGACGAAGCTTGGAGCGAAAGAAGAAAGGCGGCACGAAGACTTGGAGCGCAAGAGAGTGACGTCGACAAGTCAGACGACTTCCAGCTGGCAGTTACACGTCAGCAAAAGGCGGCAACAGACTTACCTGATTTATTCAGGAAGTCAGAACAGGCAAGACGACTTCCAGCTGTTCGTGGAAGGCGGCAACAACTTGCCTGACTTTCCTGTTCCTGATCCGAGAGGGATTAGGAATGTGAGCTGCTATAAAAAGCCCTTGGCTTCCCATTAGCAGATCATCCGTTCTTGTTCTAACAATTGCAAGATTTCTCAGAGCTCTTAACCGTGCACCATCGGCGTGTTGAGAGGCTGATGAATATTCGATAGAACGGATCTTTTGCTCCGATCAAACCTTGAGTCGCGAAGACTAAGTGTTTGGGTCGGTTAGGGTTTTTGTTTGTGATTGAAGACTCACAACTCCGTCCAAGAAGACAACGACACCGAGCATGGACTTGCTCGAAGGGTGGAATTGAGGGAATCTCAAAGACAGGGGGAGAGGCTCCTGGTCGAGGTGATTCACGGTGAGATCTATAGTAGCTCAGGACAATAGCTTGTGTGATAGCTAGTTGGGCTTGAAGTTGTACTATTGACTACCTGATAGTGAAAAACCTTTCCACTGGCAAAGTGCCCCCAGACGTAGGTGCGGAGTCACCGAACTGGGTAATCATCTCTGGTGTCGTGATTATTATCTTTCTATTGACTTCCTGACTCGGCTACGGTTCAGAATTTCTTATACTAACCGTGGTCGCCCGCGGAAGCACCCATGGACGGCCCGCGGGCCATCCATGGTTGCCCGAGGCTACTTGGTCGGCCTTTGATGCTGACCATGGTCGGCCCGAGGGTTCTCCATGGTCCACCAAAGGGCTCGACCCTAATTAACCATGGCTCGACCATGGATAACCCAAAACTGCCCCAAAAAATCAATTTTCAGCATCAATTTTAATTATAAAAAATCTAATTTTTTTCATATTCATGTGAATCATAAACCCATAAACATATATGAATATTTGTAGGATTTAATTATAATCTTAACATGCTCAAATTCAACATAAACATATCAACCATGCTATGATACGACTTAAGGAATCCATGGGATCTAAATCAAGTAATTTTATGCATAGCGGAAGCAATTTAACCGTGGATTCTAAAGCATATTTATATAGATCATCATGTTATGAAAAATCAGAATTTGAAGAACATAAAAATCTTAAAAATTACCTTGTTACCTACTTGAATCAACAACACAAATACTCTTTGTGTTCTCTAGCAAGTCCACACAAACAAGAGACTTGATCTTCAAAAGTTTCTTCATAATTTTTACTAGAAAATGATGAAGAAGAAAGCAAGAACAAGAAGAGAGAGAGAAGGGGAGGTTCAGCCAAGATGAGGGGGAGTGGAAGAAGAAAAAGTCTATTTTAAAACTAAAATTTAACTTCCCCCTTTTCATTCGATTTATTGATTTTGTGAAAAATAAATAAAATGGGCTTAAAATCAATTCTAGCAACTCATTAATTAACCCATTAAGATATAATTAAATGACTTAGGTAGACCAACCCAATCCTCTTGAACCGATTTCCTCAACCATCTGGTTTAAAACATAGGCCGGAAATCACCTAATTCGTTTTGATTTAACTAAACCGAAAGGAGAATTATCCTGATTCTCATACTTTTCGTATACTGACTTTTCAAAGTTCTTTTGCTATATACCTTGTATAAAGTGTGTGACCTTCTAGGCTCACGACCCATTGGCAGACTGGCAAATTACCATTTTTCCCTTTTCATCATAAGTGGTCTCCAGTAAGACATTATGATTACCCAATGTCCTTGATTATCGATGATTTGATTTAACCTCTTAGCGGCCATGTCACTATCCTTTTATCATCCGATATCTAGATTGCTCATAAGGCATAGAACCGTCATCCTTATATATCAATCACTGTTTCTTGATATCTGAGATGACTGAAAACTGATACTATGTATCTCCCGCATGGCCATGCAATTTCTTTAAGTCATACACATCAAGTGGCCTAAACATATATCAATCCCATAACGGAGTATGATGGATAAATCCATTAGCCGTCTTTCGAGTTCACTCATGTAACTTATACCTAAGCCAATCAGAGCCCTTATGGCTACCCTTTTACAGGTAACGGTAGACTATGTGAAACTTATATACTTATTACATAGTGATCATAAATACTCCTCGGTCTAAGGATACAATAACAAACTACGATATATGAGTATGCTCATGGCAGCATCTATGCTACATACACATCATCGGGTCGTCCAATATCATTCCCCTGATGATATCTATGATCTAACTCTGGCACTCGCCTTGCCATGATCAGTAGAGAGTGATCATAAACAGTTAGCATCATAGTGGTTGCTTCTTATAAAGCATAAACTAACCAGGGACACATTAAGTGTAATTCCTTCCGATCTGCAGTTCTACTAGTAGTGATGGCACACATAATGATACAGATCATGTTACATCTAATAAATTACTACAACATATTAGTAATTTTAATGTCGTTTTATTTATTCAAAAAGATGATAAAATATTACAACTATAGATAACTTTTATATTGGACTAGAACACAACTCTAACAACCCTTTACGTATGATTAGTAGAGCGTGATCATCAGTCAACCTCATACTGGTCGCTTATAAATCATTGACCAGGTAACTGTTAAGTATATTTATGATCTATATCCGACACTTGCCTTGCCATGATAAATAAAGCATGATCATAAAGAGTTAGCATCAGAGTGGTCGCTTCTTATAAAGCATAAACTGACCAGGGACACATTAAATGTAATTCTTTCCGATCTGCAGTTCTACTATTAGTGATGACACACATAATGATACATATCATATTACATCTAATATATTAGTACAACACATTAGTAATTTTAATGCAGTTTTATTTATTCAAAAATATGATAAAATATTACAACTGTAGATCACTTTTATATTGGACTAGGGCACAACTCTAACAACACTTTAAGTATGATTAGTAGAGCGTGATCATCAGTCAACCTCACACTGGTCCCTTATAAAGCATTGACCAGGTAACTGTTAAGTATAATTTCTACCAATGTCTAAGGGTTCTACTATCAGTGATAACACATTCGATGACCTTAGACGAAATTAATGCTTAACTTATTATCACAACACCATGGTAATAAAAGTTCCATTTCATTACTAATAAATGATGTAACGTAAATGTGATTGATCTGGGCATACTTCCTACAGTCTCCGACTTGCCCTTAGTTTCTATCCACATTACAATTTAATCTTTTTGACCTAACATGGCCCTCATGCTTCTGCTGTGAGAGAACCTTTTTCAAATGATCGGCTATATTATCATCAGTAGCAATCTTGCAGATCTTCACGTCACCTCTTTCTATAATCTCTCTTATGAGATGATAGCATCTGAGTATATGTGTTGTTACGTTTAGTATTGGCAGATTTTTGAAGCACAAGGTAAGATGCCAGTAAACATATCGCAACATATGTAGTATAACATTATGCGCGCAGAATTAGTCAAGTACCGCAGCGTTTCTGTTTTAGACAAAGAATATCAGCGCGCGTGATTTTTAGGCAACGACAAAATCAGGCAATATCTAGCTAGCATCAAGACACATCAGCAAGACCTATAGGCGGCAACGCCAACTTGCCAAACTTGCTAAGGACGGCAAGGGTTTGGATTTTCTAATCGAGATTGGAAACCGATTAGGCTACTCGAGTTTCTATAAAAGAATATGCTTTACCCCTTAGCAACTCATCCGCTTGTAAGTCCTTTCTGGTGCTAAATACTCCGAGCTCGTGACCGTGTAAACCTAGCGGATCAGAGGCTATTTTATTTAGAAGGACATTTTCGATCACAAACAACAACTCGCAAGGATTTGAGTGTTTGTGATTTGAAGGTATTTGTTCGTGATTGAAGTTTCACGAAGAAATGGTCAAAGACAAACTGCACCGAGCATAGGCTTGCTCGAAGCGTGAAATTGAGAGGATCTCAAAGACAGGGAGAGAGGCCCTTTGTCTCGGTGGTACACTGTGAGATTAATAGTAGCTTAGGACAATAACATGTGTGATAGCTAGTTGATACTTGAAGTTGTACTATTGACTACCAAATAGTGAAAACCTTACCACTAGAAGATTACTCCCAGACGTAGGTGCGGAGTCACCAAACTCGGTAAACATATTGTGTGTCTTATATTTATTGTTCCGTTATTTACTTATCTGTGATTAGACAAATTGTCAAAATATTGTGTTCGACATCTTGTCCCTGCCACAACTCAGAATTTCAATTGGTATTAGAGGAACACCTTATTTCTTAGGTGAGATTCTGCAAATATTCTGAGTAGCTAATATGGAGTCAAAAGAAGGAGGATCAATCAATCGACCCCCCTTACTCGACGGAACAAATTTCGGGTATTGGAAAGCACGCATGTGTGCCTTCATGAAGTCCCTGGACAGCAAGACCTGGAAGGGAGTGACCAATGGCTGGGAAGAGCTTCAATACTCTGATGAATCTGGCAGAATTACGGGCCCTAAACCCGAAAAGGAGTGGTGCCCCGCTGAAGACGAAGCTACCCTAGGAAACTCCCGACCACTCAATGCAATATTCAATGGAGTTGACAAAAACATCTCCAGACTCATCAACACATGCACAAGTGCAAAAATAGCCTGGGATACCCTTACCGTAGCATATGAAGGAACCTCTAAGGTATGTGAGCAAAAACTACAATATCTCACCACCAACTTCGAAGCTCTCATCATGAACGAGGATGAAACAATAGCCGAGTTCAACGTTCGAAATCGAAATCTAGCAAATGAATCCTACTCGCTTGGCAAACCTATGACTGATGAGGATCTGGTAAGAAAAACCCTAAGGGCTCCAAGCCCCTGATTCAAGATGAAGATCACTACCATAGAGGAAGTGCATGATCTAAAAATCTTGAAATTTGATAAGCTTATGGGATCTCTAATGACCTACGAGCTTTCTCTTCCAAGTTTGGAAAAGAAACACGAAGTCATAGCTTTTAAGAGCTCAACTCAAGGACAAAAGGAGCATATATTCTCTGACTCAGACAACGAAGTCGATGAAGCAATTGCCATGTTGGCCAAAAACTACAACCGATTTATGCGAAGGTTCAAGCAGATGGCACGGAAGAATGTCTCTCGAGATGTCAGAGACAAGCCTCCACAAAGGTTCCAGAAGATTGAGAACTCTCCCAAAGAAGGCAGACAAGAACGACAAGGAAAAGAAAAAGTATTTCAGTGCTTCGAGTGTGAATGTTATGGACATGTGCAGAGGGAATGTCCCAACTTCCTCAAGGAACAGAAAAAAGGGGTTCACAGCCTCATTGTCTGATGAAGAGGAAGACAACGATAAAGAGTAGACAAGTAACTATGTGGCTTTTGCTGCCTCCACATCCACTGAAATCTCAAAGAAGCCTGCCTCAGATGATGAGCTATCAGATGAGAATCTCAAAAATGCCTACAACGAGTGGTATGTTAAGTGGCTCGAAGACTTCGAAGTACTGGAAAAAAAATACAACTATTCTCGCTCTCAATGAGGACAAGACGGGACTTCTAAAAACCATCATTGACCTAAGCAAAGAAGGCGAACGCCTGAACAGAGAACTGGAGCTCATGACCAAGTCAGTCAAGATGATGAATTCAAGCACCGACACTTTAGATCAAATTTTGTCCATTGGAAAGTCATCAAAGAACATGGAAGGTCTTGGTTACTCAAGAAAAGGCTCAACTTCCAAGACTGTTTTCGTCCCCCAAAAGGCTGCGTACGACATGTCAAAGCAGATGTCACAAACATCTGGAAACAGTCAGTCACAAAAGAAACACCATCATGGCAGCTCAAAGAAGAACATGCATAACTGGGTATGTCATCACTGTGGACAAGAGGTCACATAGGACCGTTCTGCTATCGCCTCTACGGAAAAAGCTTAGTCAACCAAAGGACGTCTATCAAGAAAAAACAACCTAGACAAGAATGGCGAGTAAAAGAGGTACAATATCGAGCTAATATTGTGTATAACCTTTTAAAGTCGTCTATCTACAACAATTGGTATTTTGATAGTGGTTCGTCTCGTCATATGACTGGTAGTCGCTCATTCTTGACTACCATAACGCCATGCTGGAATTTCTATGTTACCTTTGGTGATGGTGTAAAAGCCGAAAAGGAAAGTTTAACTTCTCTAACTCACCTTGTCTCAAAGAAGCGTTACTGGTAGAAGGTCTTACAGCCAACCTGATCAGCATCAGTCAACTCTGTGATCTGGATTTTTGTGTCAATTTCAATGTCCACAAGTGTGTGGTACTCGATCATCAAAATGAAGAACTGATGAAGGGTCCAGGTCACAAGACAATTGTTATCTATGGTCTCCAAACTCAGCCCCTGTAACAGACAAATGCTTTCCGTCTAATGCACAAAAGAAAAAAATCTGGCATCAAAAGCTTGGACACATAAACCTGAGAAGCATGAAGAAATTTTTTTCTGAACAAGATGTCATTGGAGTCCAAGATCTAAAGATCGTCGGAGGCAAGATCTGCGGGGAATGTCAGATAGGCAAGCAAGTCAAGACGTCACACAATAAAGTACAACATGTTACCACTACTCGAGTTCTAGAACTTCTACATGTTCACCTAGATTGGCAAGATTGTAAGGTTAAGAAGTGACCATGGACGTTGTAGTTACGACGGTTTTAGAGATTGGCTGATTTTTAAAAGGAACTGAAGAACATGTTACAAAGAATGTTGAAGCATCTTCTACGACATCTTGTGTGACATTATTGACGGCGTCTCGGCAAACATCCTGATCGATAGAAATCAGGAAAGTGCAGTTTCGGCAGAAAAGCAAGAAGACGATTAGGAAACTGCAGAACGACTCCTAATCTGAAAAGGAGAAAGACGGTGATTAAGAGGAAACCCTTTAGGGTTAGTACTCATCCACGATTGCTATTAAAGCTTAGGCTACCCCCTTAGCAATTGTGTGGTTCTTTATTTGTTTCCTAGCAACAATTTGCAAGGTTCTTAGACGTGAAGGTTTGCGGGCTGAGAAATTGCAGATTGAGCTTAGGATATTGTGCATCACATAACTATTGAGAGTTAGGTGATTGAGGTATTACTAAAGACGTGAGTGAAGACTGGACGCAACCACCAAGCTTGAAGAAGACTTGAAGACGACAGAGCAAGGCGATTGCTCGAAGAGTGGAATCAAGACGTTCTTGGATTCAGGGGGAGACCCTGAGGTAGATTGCACTGTAAGGCGTAGCATAAAGTATAGATCTAGGAGTGATCACATGTACTTGTATGTTCTGACGGATTACTTATAAGTGAAATCTTTCCACTAGGCTGAGAGCCCCCAGACGTAGGTGACGTTGCACCTAACTGGGTAAACAATCTGCTGTGTCATTACTTATAGCTTTATATTTACTGTCCTGCATTATCTACGCAAGAAGTTAGACACAACGTTATAGCATCCTGCGTAACATTGTGTGTGGCATCTTGCACGACTAGCTTATCAGAATTTCAATTGGTATCAGAGGAGGCACCTATAGCTTTATGTGAAAGGTCCTAAACAAATATTTTGATCAAGATGGACAATACCAGAGAAGGAGGATCCATAAATCGACCACCTGTTCTAGATGGAAGCAACTATGGCTATTGGAAGGCTCGAATGTGTGCCTTCATGAAGTCACTAGACAACAAGACATGGAAGGCTGTAATCAATAGTTGGAATGCACCACAACTCAGTGACAGTGATGGCAATCCGATCGGCCCAAAACCAGAAAAAGACTGGACTGATGATGAAGATGAAGAATCACTGGGAAATTCTCGAGCTCTGAATGTTATCTTCAATGGTGTTGACAAAAACGTGTTCAGACTGATCAACACATGCACAACTGCCAAATCAGCATGGGACATCCTGGCTGTTGCTTATGAAGGAACAACTAAGGTTCGAGAACAAAAACTGCAATGCCTGACTACCAACTTCGAAGCCCTCATCATGAAAGAAGACGAATCAATTGCAGTTTTCAATGTTCGTATTCGTGATCTAGCTAATGAATCCTACTCTCTGGGGGAACCAATGTCTGATGAAAAATCAGTAAGAAAAACCCTGCGTGCTCTTAGCCCTAAGTTTAAGATGAAGATCACAACAATTGAGGAAGTTCATGACCTCAAGGTCTTGAAATTTGATGAGCTGATGGGGTCTCTAATGACCTATGAGTTGTCTCTACCCAACATCGACAAAAGGAACAAAGGAGTTGCTTTCAAAAGCTCAACACTCAAGCAACCAGATCCTGAGGATTCCGATTCTGATGAAGACATCGATGCTACAATGGCCCTTCTCACAAAAAATTACAACAGAGCCATGAGAAGATTTAGTCGAATGGGTGGATGGAATGTCACGGCAAATGCCAGAAACAAAGCCCCACAAAAAGCTCAAGCTGGAGGAAGTCTTGACAGACCAAACAGGAGTGGGGAAGAAAACAAAAACAAAGGACTTCAATGTCATGAATGTGAAGGATTCGGCCACCTCCGTTGAGAATGTCCAAATTTCCTCAAACAACAAAAACGAGGATACAATGCCACCCTATCAGATGATGACAATGAAGATAGCGGATCTGAAGAGGTAAGCAACTCTGTTGCATTCACTACTACTACTCCTGCATGTAATGTTGATAATGCTACCAATATCAATGATGATCCAACTCCAAATAAGAATTGGACTAAAGAGCAACTAGTCGAAGCATACAAAGGCTTGCATACCAGATGGATCAAGGAAACTCTGATACTTGATCAACAAGAAGAAAGGATTATTAGTCTTACCAACGACAAGTCTAGATTTCTAGAGACGATCGTGGAGCTAAAACGAGAAATCACCAGACTCAATGGAGAAATTAGTCTCATGATTAAATCGGTAAAGATGATGAATCCTAGCACAGAAAGCCTTGACAAGATTCTATCAGTGGGAAAACAGTCCAAAGATACGACGGGACTAGGGTACACACACGCTGTTCCCTCAACAGCAGTGACAAAGTTTATCCCACAACAAGCCATGGCTGACAAGAAACTACTGGATACCCCAATACATCCTACAGGACGACCTACAACAAAAGCCATAACATCATCTACAACTTGTTCTTGTCAAGTAACTACAAGAAGACATCCTCCACGCAGACAACAAAGCTACAAAAGACCAGCTTATCATTATCAATGGATATGTCATTACTGTGGTCAACCAGGTCACAACAGACCTTTTTGTTTTCAACTTCTTGAGAGAAAGCAAGCTCAGCTACCACAAAAGAAATATCAAAGGCATCTCTCATCTCCTCCGAAGACATCCCGCCTAGAATGGAGACCTAAGAACCTGGTCTATCGAGCTAATGTTGCATATACATCCTTAAGTGCTTCAACAAATAAGGACTGTTATCTCGACAGTGGATGTTCTCGACACATGACAGGTACTCCAGAATTTCTCTCCAATCTTAAATTATATACAAACTGCTTTGTTACGTTTGGAGATGGGATTCGAGCTCGAATCATTGGAAAAGGAGTGCTCAAGCATCCAGGAGCCACTTGCCTGACTGAAGCATTACTTGTAGAAGGACTTAAGGCAAACCTGATTAGCATCAGTCAGATTTGTGATCAGGATTTAGAAGTGAAATTCACTAAAGAAACCTGTATAGTTAAAAACTTCGATCAGGTCACTATTCTACAAGGAGTTCACTCAGCAGATAATTGCTACATCTGGTCACCCGAGACACATATTGAAACAACCAAGTGCCTTGTCTCCAAAGCAGAAGAAACCAAACAGTGGCACCGAAAGCTTGGACATCTAAATCTTAGAAGTATGCAGAAGGCAATCTCAGAGCAGGCAATTGCAGGAATCCCAAACCTGAAAATAGTAGAAGAAAAGATCTGCGGGGAATGTCAGATTGGAAAGCAAACCAAGATGTCACACAAGAAAATTCAGCATATCACCACCTCTCGGGTACTTGAGCTGATACATGTTGACCTCATGGACCAATGCAAGTTGAAAGCCTTGGAGGAAAACGATATGTCTTTGTGTGTGTAGATGATTACTCACGATACACTTGGGTTGACTTCCCTCGTGACAAATCAGACACCTTCTCGATCTTCAAGAATCTATACATCCAAGTCCAACGATAAAAAGGAGAGACAATTGGCAAAATAATCCGCCTTCGTAGTGATCATGGTCGAGAGTTCGAAAATAGCAAGTTTGCAGAATTCTGCAATTCAGAAGGAATAGCTCATGAATTTTCAGCACCAATCACTCCCCAGCAGAATGGCATTGTTGAGCGCAAGAACATGACTCTACATGAGATGGCTAGGGTTGTGATGCTGGCTAAGGACATACCAACTCACTTTTGGGCAGAAGCACTTAACACTGCTTGCCATATCCACAATCGAGTCACTCTCCGACCAGGTATGTCAGTAACTCATTATGAAATATGGAGGGGGAGAAAGCCCAATGTTAAGTACTTCCATATCTTTGGCTCTACTTGCTATATTCTGGCTGATAGAGAGCCTCGTCGAAAGCTTGACCCAAAAAGCGATGAAGGCATCTTTCTTGGCTACTCAAGGAATAGTCGCGCATACCGAGTCTTCAACAAACGAACCAAGACCATGATGGAATCAATCAATGTTGTTGTTGATGATGACTGCGATGATGCCTCAGAAGATGCGACGGACGAACACAGAGCCTATCCTCCCAACAATGTCAAGAAGAATGCTATTACTGATGTCAGAGAAGATGCTAGCAGCAAAACAGAAAAAGATGATGCTAGCCCTAATGTCGATCATGACGAAGGAGTTCCTGAAACCAGCAACAAGAATCCCTCGCGGGGAATCCAGACTAATCATCCTATCTCTGGAGTAATTGGAAATCTGAATGAAGGCATACGGACTCGGTCAAAAGCTCCTAAAGACTATAGCGAGATGATAGGCAATATTTGCTTCATTTCAAAGACAAAACCCAAAAACATCAATGAAGCCATCAATGATGAGTATTGGGTCAATGCTATGCAAGAAGAGCTGATTCAATTTGAGAAAAATCAGGTATGGGAACTGGTGCCCAAACCAAGTAAAGGAAACATCATAGGCACTAAATGGATCTTCAAGAACAAATCCGATGAGCTTGGCAACATCACTCGCAACAAAGCCAGGTTAGTTGCTCAAGGGTATACTCAAATTGAGGGTGTCGACTTCAATGAGACCTTTGCTCCTGTAGCAAGACTTGAAGCAATACGTCTCCTACCAGGGATATCATGCCATCTACAGATAAAGCTCTACCAGATGGATGTCAAAAGTGCATTCTTGAATGGGGACCTCAATGAAGAAGTATATGTGTCACAACCCAGAGGATTTGTTGATCCTCACTATCCTGATCATGTGTATAAACTCAAGAAAGCTCTCTATGGGTTGAAACAAGCACCAAGGGCTTGGTATGAAAGGCTTACAAAATTCCTCATCCAAAGCGGCTACACTAGAGGGGGAGTCGACAAGACCTTATTTGTGAAGAATGAAGACGGGAATTTAATGATAGCTCAAATCTATGTCGATGACATTGTTTTTGGAGGGATGTCAAGCAAGATGGTAGAGATATTTATTCAACAAATGCAATCAGAATTCGAGATGAACATGGTGGGAGAGCTTACTTATTTTCTAGGCTTCCAAATCAAACAACAAAAGGATAACATCTTCATATCTCAGAGCAAATATGCGAAGAATATTGTCAAGAAGTTTGGACTAGAGAAAGCCTCACATAAAAGGACACCTGCAGCTACACATGTCAAGCTAACTAAAGATGATCCAGGAGAAGCTGTTGACCAACATCTATACAGAAGCATCATCGGTAGTCTTCTCTATCTTACTGCAAGTCGACCAGATATTGCCTACTCTGTCGGAGTATTTGCACGATATCAAGCTAATACTAAGGTTAGTCATCTATCCCAAGCTAAAAGAATTATAAGATATGTCTCTTGGACTACAGACTTGGGTTTGTTATACACATTCGACACATCCTCTACCTTGGTGGGGTATTGTGATGCCGATTGGGCTGGAAACACATCGGATAGGAAAAGCACATCTGAAGGATGCTTCTTCCTTGGCAACAACCTCATATCATGGTTTAGTAAGAAGCAAAACTGTGTTGCCCTTTCCACTGCCGAATCGGAGTATATTGCTGCGGGGAGTAGCTGCACACAGCTACTATGGATGAAGCAGATGTTAGTCGAATACAATGTCAAACAGGATGCCATTGACTTTATATTGTGATAATGTCAGTGCTATCAACATCTCCAAAAATCCTGTCCAACACAGTAAGACCAAACACATTGATATCAGACACCACTTCATTCGAGAATTGGTCGAAGATTAGAAGATCATCCTAGAGCACATCCCTACAGAGAAGCAACTTGCTGATATTTTCACAAAGGCATTAGACGCGAGCAGATTCGAGGATCTCAGATCATCACTCGGTCTGTGCACCATCAACGAACAATAAGAAGTTGCAGAAACGGTTGAGAGGAGTTAGTTGGTGCCTCTTCATGAACCGGTCTAAAAATCCAACGCATGTCATTGGGCCAAGCACACCAAAAGCCCATATAAAAGAAAGGAAAAGATACGCTCAGACGTTAAAAGATTTGAATCGATTTCTTTTCAAAATCTAAACCTAGTCTGCCCCTTCTTGTGTTTGCTCTCATCTTCTTCACCATTCACACTCTGCAAATCCCACAACCTACACAAGAATGGTGAAAACTCGAAGCACGATAGCTCCAAAGAAAGCCTCCGAATCAAAAGCAAAAGGCTCCAAGAGCAGCAAGGCAAAAACGAACAAACATGGAGTTCGGATTAAAGGGCCAAAAACCCTGAAGAAGTCAGAAGAAATCCCCAAGGAAGCTTCACTGGAGGAAGCTCCAATTCCAGTCTTTTCTCGAGTTCCCAAAAAGTTGCGGACCGGAAGCTCTGCATTTTCCATGACACATCTAACTGGGCCAGAAAGGGAGACTGATCTTGGCCAGGGAAGTCGAGAGGCCTCCATGCAGATCGTCGCAGTTCCAACGCCAACAAATATTCCAAGTAACGATTTCTCCACCGATACCTCTAGGAAAAGTGATTTGTTGGAATCACTACTGGAAAACCGAGACCCACCTCAAGAAGGTGTGGTAGAGGAACTGATAAATCCTGAAGGAGAAAAGGAGGACTTGACCCCGGTCAGTCATGGGTTGGAGCGTATTGATGAAGGAGAAGGAGAAGAAGAAGATGTCATAACGAAAGCCACAGAAGAGGTTGCAGTAGAAGAAGAAATCGCTGACTCGGAAGAAGCCGAGGAAGATGAGAAAGAAGAAACCAGAAACGGAGAGACCGATCTGGAAGAAGCTGAGAAGGACAAGGATGCCACCACCAATAACACAGAAGAAAACCCTCTGGATGCCAGAGAAGATGCCACGGAAGAAGCTGCTGAGACGGCACACATAGTGCTGTCATCCCTGAAGAAAAAAGTTCTAGAAGAGAATGAAAGTTTGGCTGTAATGGTTGGAAAACTAAAAGAAACTAGGAAAAAGAAGGAGGTCAAAGATGCTGGAGGTCCCAGCAACAAAAAGAAAAAGATGTATGCCAAAGAAAAAGGGAAGAACGTGATCTCCACAAGGAGACTGGTAGATGAGGCAACTGATGATGAAGTAGAGGAGGTTACTGCTAAGGAAGAAAAGAAGAACAAGATCCTGAGGACGGTCAAGAACATGTCGAGTGTTCCCTACGACAATGTGTCGTTTCACTCGGCAGACGGTGCGAAACGGTGGGAGTTCGTATTTCAAAGAACGGCATACCCGAAAAAGACCCTGTCATCGGAGCTGCTTGGACTAGAGGCCATTGTCCAGCTCCTTGAGAAGACAGAATTAATGAGAACCGTCACCAACATTGGTAACCACTATCCTCTCTTGGTTAAGGAATTTATTGCCAATTTACCTACTGGGTTTGGAACACCGGATGATCCGGAGTTTGAGATGGTGTATGTCAGAGGCATTCGCTTCAACATCTCCTCTGACATTATCAATGACTTCCTGGGAAGAAAGCGGGTTCGATCTATGCCACCACCCGACCTAAACAAAGTCCTCCGTGAGATTACCGGAGATAAAAGCAGAACATGGCCGACCAAAGGCACTGTGGCAGCATCAGATCTTACTTCCAAGTACTCCATTCTCTTCCGGATTAGAGTAGCAAATTGGGCTCCCTCGACCCACGCATCATCTATCAAACCCGAGCTGGCAATACTGATCTACCAAATAGAGTGTTGAAAACATTGGATAAGGTTGGCAAAAGAGGAGGACTGATTGTGGTAAGCCACAAGTTGTTTGAGGCTCTGATCTTGTCAGGCCAGAAGCCAAGGCAAAGACCAGTCGAGCCACAAGTGCCACCCCTCTAACCAAGACCACCAGCAGGGATGCAGTTATGCTTCAACAAGAGATAGTCGTGCTTGACGAGGACATTGTCAATTTGAAGACAGCCCTGAAGCATCTCTCCCAGCGCCGAAAACACTGCGCCTACCTGCTGAAATCCATGTCTCCTCCGGGCTCCGAAGATGATGACACAACCTCTCTGCCTAATGATCCAGAAGAAGCTACCCAAGATGCCTCCACTGAAGCAACAGAAGAAGAGACTGCAAGTTCCAGCAGCAGCTCCATTTAAATTTCATGAACTTTCTGATTCTCGAACTACTGAACAATTTTATTTTTGTAATGTTTGGTGAACAATGTATCACACTTACTCTCGACAGCTAATTGAGAGCAAGTGTGAGTTATGTTTGGTTTATTTTGCTTATTTCCCGGATTTGTTACAATATTTGTTTATATTTTGGCTCTTTTTGAGCCAGCAAGGGGGAGTAAGTTTAAGTTAGATACGCGCGCGATCACGATGATACAAAGAAGAAAAATAGAGACGACGCGAAGACGCAAGACGCGATAATAAGCGCGACACTGCCGATCAACAAGACGACAAATGCAACGCAGATTACGATGAAGAATGCTGCCCTTAAAAATAGCCAAAGGGGAAGATTGTAGTTACGACGGTTTTAGAGATTGGCTGATTTTTAAAAGGAACTGAAGAACATGTTACAAAGAATGTCGAAGCATCTTCTACGACATCTTGTGTGACATTATTGACGGCGTCTCGGCAAACATCTTGATCGACAGAAATCAGGAAAGTGCAGTTTCGGCAGAAAAGCAAGAAGACGATTAGGAAACTGCAGAACGACTCCTAATCTGAAAAGGAGAAACACGGTGATTAAGAGGAAACCCTTTAGGGTTAGTACTCATCCACGATTGCTATAAAAGCTTAGGCTACCCCCTTAGCAATTGTGTGGTTCTTTATTTGTTTCCTAGCAACAATTTGCAAGGTTCTTAGACGTGAAGGTTTGCAGGCTGAGAAATTGCAGATTGAGCTTAGGATATTGTGCATCACATAACTATTGAGAGTTAGGTGATTGAGGGTTTACTAAAGACGTGAGTGAAGACTGCACGCAACCACCAAGCTTGAAGAAGACTTGAAGACGACAGAGCAAGGCAATTGCTCGAAGAGTGGAATCAAGACGTTCTTGGATTCAGGGGGAGACCCTGAGATAGATTGCACTGTAAGACGTAGCATAAAGTATAGATCTAGGAGTGATCACATGTACTTGTATGTTCTGACGGATTACTGATAAGTGAAATCTTTCCACTAGGCTGAGAGCCCCCAGACGTAGGTGACGTTGCACCGAACTGGGTAAACAATCTGCTGTGTCATTACTTATAGCTTTATATTTACTGTCCTGCATTATCTACGCAAGAAGTCAGACACAACGTTATAGCATCCTGCGTAACATTGTGTGTGGCATCTTGCACGACTAGCTGATCAGAATTTCAGACGTGAGTTTGAGAACACCACCTTTGCCAAGTTTGGTGATGAAGAAGGAATAGCCCATGAATTTTATGCCCCCATCACTCCTCAACAGAATGGAGTAGTGGAAAGGAAGAATCGCACTCTTCAAGAAATGGCTCGGGTCATGATGCTAGCCAAAGACGTTTCTCCTCACTTCTGGGCAGAAGCTCTAAAAACAGTATGTCATATTCACAATAGGGTCACCCTCCAACCAGGCATGACAGTTACTTTTTATGAGCTTTGGAGGGGAAGGAAGCCTAATGTGAAGTACTTCCATGTCTTTGGCTCAGTGTGCTATATCCTTGCTAATCGAGAGCCACGACGCAAGCTGGATCGTAAAAGTGACGAAGGGATCTTTCTTGGGTACTTTAGAAATAGCCGCGCTTTTCGGGTATTCAACAAACGAACCAAAACCATGATGGTGTCCATAAACTTAGTCATTGATGATGACAACACTGAACAACCCAATAATGATGATGAAGAGATTCTAACTGCTCCGAATGTCAGACTAGATGTTAGTAACAATGTACGCGACTTAGAGACTGATGAAGAAAACGATGTTGGTCCTAAGAGAGAGACTTCTCTGACAACTTCGCAAAGAGTCCCTTCCAGAAGAGTCCAGAAGAATCACCCAGCTCATGATGTAATTGGTGATATAAACAAAGGAGTTTGAACCCAAAGTAAGACTCATGTAAATTACTTGGACATGATAAGCAACATGTGCTTTGTCTCCAAAATAGAGCCCAAGTTTGTGCAAGAGGCCGTAAAAGATGACTATTGGGTGTGTGCCATGCAAGAGAAGCTAATACAGTTCGAGAGAAACGAAGTATGAGAACTAGTACCCAAGCCTGATGATATAAATATCATTGGGACAAAGTGAATCTTCAAGAACAAATATGATGACAAAGGGAACATCACCAGAAACAAGGCAAGACTTGTGGCACAAGGCTACACACAAGTCAAATGAGTAGATTTTAATGAGACATTTGCTCCAGTTGCCAGACTTGAAGCCATCAGGTTGTTGTTAAGCATTACTAGCCATCTAAGATTTAAACTCTACCAGATGGATGTTAAAAGGGCCTTCCTAAACGGATACTTAACCGAAGAAGTTTATTTCACTCAACGAAAAGGGTTTGAAGATCACAGCTTAACTCATCATGTCCATCCGCTCAATATGAAAGGGATTCCAATGGGTTCCAAACAATAATTTCATCCAGCGGAGCTTAATCGAACCATGGGAATCGAAAGAAAACATGAATCTTAATGAAAATTTCAGCATGTTATAAACTTTTATAATCTGAAATTTTTACCTTGGGGGCAGAATGCCAAAATTATGAGCCAAAAATATGGAATGAAATATTGTTTAATTATAACAATTTATCACAAAAAATCTGATTTTGAATTTTAAATAAATAATTACACAAGATACCCATTTAAACTCAAAATTGCACTCTTGCCCCATTCATGAATTAAAACCCTAAATGTGCTTCAAGCCCATTTAACTAAATCCAAGTTAAAACCCATATAATTGTGTTCTAATTATGGTTTAGCTAAACCAGTCCAATTTCACCAACTTGATTTCTTCAACCGTCTAGTTAATAAACCTAGGCTAGAAATCAACCGAATCGTATTCAATTTGACTAAACTGAAAAGTGGATTCTCCCAATTTCTATCCATGCTTATTTGTCACGTATTGTACTTAAAGCGTGTGACCCTCTAGGCTCACGACCTGTTGGCAGACTGGTAAAATTACTATTTTACCCTTTCTATCATAAGTGGTCTCTAGCAAGACATCATGAATACCCAACGTTTGTGATTATCGATTATTCGACTTAGCCTTTATCGTACTTGTCACTGTCATTTTATCAAATCGATATCAAGATTGATCAATAGGTATAGAACCGTCACCCTAATTTATCAATCACTGTTTCTTGATATCTGAGATGACTGAAAACTGATACTAAGGTATCACCTGCACGGTCGTGCTATTCCTTCAGTCATACTTATCAAGTGGCCTAAACGGATATCTTTCTCATACTAAGGATATCTGAGATGACTCATCAAATGTAATTCTTTCTAATGTACAGTTCTACTATTAGTGGTTACACACATAATGACATAGATCAAATTACATTCGATAAATTAATACAATACATTAGTAATATGTGCCGATTTATTTATTCGGAAAGATGATAAAACATTACATCTGTAGATCACTTTTATATTGGACTAGGGAAAAACTCTAACAATCTCCCACTTGCCCCTGGTTCCAATTTATGTTCTGATATACTCCCATAGACCCTGCATGTTCCTTATGCCTAGGCTATGGCTAAGCCTTTGTCAAGGGATCAGCTGATAGCATTTTTGTGCCCTAGTCCAATTTCTAGTAGTCTATGTATATTAATCATCATTTGTAATAAATAAAACGGACTTGTATTACTTATATGTTGAAGTACTATGTTGAGCATGATCTGATTTATGACCATTAAAGTAGTACAACCATAAATCTGTACGGATCACATTTAACAAGTCCCTGGTCAAAATGCGCTTCAATTAAAGCGACCAATATGAGGATGGTTCTCAATGATGTAGTTCTGCCTATCATAGGGATGTGGGATCCCGAAATCTTATCATAAATATCATGAGGTGATTGGTATCAGACGACCCTCTTTGAATTGTGTTTCATAGATTAAGCCATGAACATATTCAAATGTGATAGCTTGTCACAATATCCTTAGACCAAGGAGTGTTTGTGATCGCTATGCGGTCGACGTACGGCTTTGACTTGCGCTAAACGTTTTCCATAACTGGATTGCAATAACGGGCATGATTGGGTGGCGAAACGGATTGCATGAGTGACATTAAAGACGGCTAAGGGATTTATCCCTCATACTACGGTATGGGAAAGATATTCGTTTAGGCCACTTGATCGAGAGTGACTGAGAGGAAGTGCATGGCCATTCCAGTGATACGAGTTATCAAGTTCTCAGTCGTATCGCATATCAAGTAACGATGATTGATTAAACAAGGATGACGACTCTATGCCTTGTGATCAATCAGGATGTCTAAAGATAATAGGATAATGACTTGTACGCACAAGGTTAAATCGAATCATCGATCATCATGCACCTTGGGTAATCATAATGTCTTACTAGAGGCCACTTATGATGGATCGGGCAAGAGAGATCTCTTATGCCGATCTACCAATGGTGGCATGAGCCTAGAGGGTCACACACATACAATATGGGTAACTTGAGACAAGGAAAGATTGGCCTTTCTTGAGGAGCAAGTCATGGCCAAAACTAAGGTTTTAGGCCATGGGTTCGGTTTTGTGAGAATGATTAGCGAATTGAGAAAACTGAGTTTGTCGTCAATATCGCGTCGGACTTTATTTGATAAGTGAAGACAAAGGGTCGGAATAGTTTTTGCCTTGAGATTTAAGGGTTTATGTACTTGGAGAGATTTTGGAATTTATATTGTTGTTGCTTCCGCTATTTTGATCATTTTGATAGCTCCAAATCCCTACAGTGGTATCAGAGGGTGGTTAACTCTCTTGATATTTGTTTTGTTGAACTTATCTCGGTTTTATGATGATTTACATGTCATATTTGTTGATAACATGATTTTAATGCTTTATGGGTTAATTTCATGAAATATGTTAATTTTTAAAAATATATTGAATTTGGATTTATTAGATTTTTATTGGATTTGTCGGGTCCGAGACGGGACTCTCGAGGAGCCGAATTGGAGATACCGGATGGATGTAACCGGAGGCCGGCGTTGGCCGGTGGTGACCGGGGCCGTCCCTGCTCTTGGCCGAGGCCGAGAGCGGAGGCAAGTCCGGTTTGGGTTTTCCAATGCCCAAATCGGGCTGTGGGCTTGGGCCCGAAATGGTTTGTGCACGGCGATTTTTTGATCCGTGGCACGAACCCGCAATCTAATATTTCGAAAACTTTCAAATTTCATCGGTTTCGATAAACCGTTTTTCGAAAATGTCTAGTTTCGATAAACTCGACAAAGAAACTTGGTAAAATTAAAACCGAAATATTGCATATTATATGATGACATATTTGTGTGATAACATGTTGGATGATGTGATGAAATGTATGATGCATTAGTAGCCCATTAGAATTTTATCGCTTTCACGGTTTGCACACCGTTAATGTTAGCATGTAATTATTCTTTTATTCGAGGCCATAAAGTGTAATTATTTTTTATCCGGTCTACGAACCGAGTATTAATTGTAAATTTTACTCAAAGTCGAGAAGGATGGAAAATCGAGAATGATGACGGTCTTGGAGGAAGTCAAAGAGCTAGTGGGAGCCCGAATTGGGGAGACGAGAAGATGTTATGTCTTGTAGACTGTTAGGGATAGGATGGGCTATTGATTCATATTTAAACGCATTAAAATGCTTGCTTGAATTATTAGATGATAATTTATATGCTAGCATGCTTAGCTTATGAGATTATAAGCCATTACCTCACATGCAAAGATTAAAAACGGTTTTATTTATTTGCATGTTTAAAGCATTGTGAACCATCATCGCATGAGTTGTGATGTATGAGTTCAATTTAAAACGTGTTTGCACTGGTTGCAAATGACGGCTTCAAAAGAAGATAGTATGTGATACAATTAGAAACGTCACAACACGGGTTGTTAATGAGGGATTCGTAATTGTACCAAAATACTTTCAAATTAATAAACACAATCAATCACACCTTAATTTGAGTCATGTGAGATGCCACCCAAATTCACACCCATGTAGGGACATTCTCTCGGTGTCGTGCGCCTTAGCGGAGCACTGATCGAATGGGTTCTATATGGAATGGTCAACCTTGTGGGATGTCGTGCGCCATAGCGGAGCATCTGCACAAAACTGATGCATATGTGAAGGTTGGTTGACTCAACCACGATTCTCGGCCTGAGGTCGAGCTGGGGCATCAGAAGGGTAAGCCGTGTGCTTTTGGACATACCCTGACCAAGAATTACACAGGTTGTAATTGGATGAACGTCCTACCCAAATGGGTCAATTGGAGCGGTGCGCCTTAGCGTACTTCAATTGACAAATCAGGGATCTTGGTTTAAAGATTCTAATCCTTAGAATCAAATGGTTGATGTATAATTCGGATCTTCGTAAATTTATTCAACTTTTCTGATAAAATTTACTTTCTTCGTGTAGAAAATGGCTAGTAATTCAAGAAACTCGTCTAATTTGTCATTGAGGGCTATACTTGATAAGTGTAATCTCAATGGAACAAATTATCTGGACTGGGACAGAAATTTACGATTTGTGTTAAAGTTGGAACGCAGGGAGTACATGCTAGACAAGGCTATCCCGGTGGAGTCAGCTACCAACACAACGAGGGTCGTTAAGAATGCGTACCAGAAATACCTTAGCAACTCTATCGACGTTGCGTGTGTCATGCTGGGCTGTATAGAGGCGGACTTCAAGAAACAGTTTATGGAGCTATCCCATGATCCTTTTGTTATGTTTGCACAAATCAAGAATATGTTCAAGGAGAAAGTATGTATTAAAAAATACACTGTTCTCCGAGAACTCATTGCCTGCAAAATGTCAACAGGCAGCTCCGTAGGTCCACACGTCCTACGAATGAAGGGACATCTCGATCAGCTTACTAGTATCGGGTTGAGTATGGAAAAGGAGATGGTTGCAGATTTCATTCTACAATCCCTTCCTCATGCATATGGTGGTTTCATCATGAACTATCACATGCATGACATGGAAAAAACCGCATTGGAGTTGCAGAGCATGCTCGTGACTGCCGAGAAGAGCATAAGGGGCAATGCGCCCAAAGGTGTTCTTATGGTGAAGAAGGTATCCGACTTCAAAGCTGGTGGTGAGAAGGGTAAAGGCCCAATGCACCTGGCAGGAAAGAACAGACGACCTTTTGTTCCTAAACCTTCCAAGCCCATGAAGGGCAATGGGAAGGTAAAGGAGTCGGTCTGGTTCTACTGCCAAAAGCCTGGTCATTGGAAAAAGGACTGTCAGCAGATGAAGGAAAATCAGAAGAAGAGCGGTGGGGCCGCTACTTTGTCAAGTATTCCCTTAGAGCTAAATCTTTCTACTAAAAATACTTGGGTACTGGACATTGGAGCTGAGTCTCATGTCTGTGCGGATATGCATGTACTGCGCAGTAGAAGAGATGTGGGCGAAAACGAGGTGGACCTAAGGGTTGGGAACAACGTGCGTGTTGCCGCAACTGCTGTGGGTTCGGTTGATCTGATTTTGCCTAGTGGGCTTGTAATAGAACTCCTTAATGTGTTTTGGGTACCTGCTTTCAGCAAGAATATTGTATCTACATCTCTTCTTGAAAAAGAAGGTTATTATTTTGATATTAAGAACGGGTTTTTTAATATTATGCGCAATAACATATATTATGGAAATGCTCACACAGTTGGAGGTTTATACATATTGAATATGCAAAACTCGAATTCCAACTTGCTCTATAATATTAATGCTAAGAGGTTTAAAACTGATGATTTAGACCAAACTATTATATGGCATTGTCGTCTAGGTCACATAAACGAGAAACGCATCTCAACGCTTCACAAGGTCGGACTCTTAAGTCAATTCGAATTCCAAACGATTGAAAGATGCGAGGCTTGTTTAATTGGCAAGATGACTTAAGCACCCTTCACCAGAACAGATGAAAGGGCAGGTGATCTATTGGGTCTAATACATTCAGACGTATGTGGACCAATGACTACACCAACCAGGGGTGGTTTAGACTACTTTATCACATTTACTGATGATTTCAGTAGATATGGTTATGTCTATCTCATGAGACATAAGTCCGAAGCTTTTGATAAATTCAAAGAGTTTAGAACTGAAGTAGAAAACCAACTCGAGAAAAGTATTAAGGCACTACGTTCTGATCGGGGTGGAGAATACTTATTCGAAGAGTTTCTTAGTCATCTTACAGAATGTAGAATACTATCTCAATGGACTCCGCCAGGAACAACACAACGAGATGGTGTTTCCGAGCGAAGGAATCGGACATTGTTGGATATGGTTCGATCAATGTTAAGTCACACTGATCTCCCGATCTCCTTCTGGGGTTTTTCTCTACAAACGGCCGCGTTCATATTAAATAGGGCTCCGTCAAAAGCAGTGGAAGGGACATCATTCGAGAAATGGTACGGGAGGGAACCCATTTTGTCTTTCCTAAAGATATGGGGTTGCGAGGCTTTTGTAAAACGGTTTCTAGCAACCAAGCTCGAACCATTTTCGTCGGATATCCCAAAGAAACAAAGGGATACCACTTCTATAAACGAAGCAAGAACAAAGTATTCGTCGCCTGTGGTAGGATATTCTTGGAAAAGGAATTTGTTTCCAAGACAGTCAGTGGGAGGACTATTCAACTTGATGAAGTTCTAGATGAGATAGTCACTTAGGAACCGTTGGACGACCCCTTAGAAGAAGTGGAGCCAGAAGTGGTCGTTAAGCAAGAACCAATAGCTGCAGTTATTGAGGACGGTCCAAGGCGGTCTGAAAGGACCAGTCATGCACCTATCAGATACAGTTTTCTTGTAACTGGAGGTGATGAATTGGTGTTAGTGGACAATGATCCAGCTACCTTTCGAGAAGTCATGGACGGACCCGATTCTAAGAAATGGCTGGAAGCCATGAGGGAAGAAATGCAATCCATGTCAGATAATCAAGCGTGGGACTTGGTAGATCAAACCCCTGGCGTAAAAGTCATCGGGTGTAAATGGATATTTAAAATAAAGATAGACATGGATGGTAAACCTCAGACCTATAAAGCACGACTGGTAGCAAAAGGTTATAGACAAGTCCACGGAATTGACTATGAGGAACCTTTTCTCCAGTAGCTATGGTCAAATCTATTCGCATTCTACTTGCCATAGCAGCTTATCATAATTATGAAATATGGCAAATGGATGTCAAAACCACTTTCCTGAATGGGAGGTTAGCTGAGGACGTTTATATTTCCCAGCCTGAGGGTTTTGAGGATCCAAAGAATAAGGGAAAGATTTGTAAGTTGCTCAAATCAATTTACGGTTTGAAGCAAGCATCTCGGAGTTGGAACCAACGTTTTGATGAAGCTGTGAAACAGTTTGGCTTCATCAAGAACGGTGATTAACCTTGCGTATATAAAAAGGCAGATGGGAGTAAGGTAGTCTTTTTAGTGCTCTAAGTCGATGACATATTGCTCATTGGAAATGACGTCCCTACCTTGCTTTTGACAAAGGCTTGGTTAGGCGAGTGTTTCGCAATGAAGAACTTAGGCGAGGCTTCTTATATCTTGGGGATCAAGATATATAGGGATCGTGCCAAGCGGGTCTTGAGCTTAAGTCAGAGCACCTACATAGACAAAGTGTTGAGAAGATTCTCAATGCAAAATTCCAAGAAGGGACTGCTACCCATTCGTCATGGCATAAAGCTTAAAAAGAATCAGTGTGCTAAGACACCTGAAGAGCTAAAAAGGATGAATGAGATCCCATATGCTTCGACAATAGGGTCCATAATGTATGCCATGATATGCACGAGACCGGATGTCTCGTTCGCCTTAAGCTGTACCAGTAGACATCAATCCAAACCCGGTGAGGAACACTGGATTGCAGTCAAAGAAATTCTCAAATATCTGAGAAAAACCAAGGACGCTTATCTTGTATACGGGGGAAGGAGTGATGATGATCTAGTCGTCAAAAGATATGTTGACGCTAGTTTCCAGACAGACCCTTATGACTTTAAGAGTCAGTTAGGATATGCGTTTACATTGAACGGTGGAGCATTCAGCTAGAAAAGCAAGAAGCAGGACACCATCGCCGACTCTACAACGGAAGCTGAGTACATTGATGCATCAGAAAAGCAAAGGAGGTTGTATGGATCAGGAGTTTCATGGCTGGGTTAGGTGTAATTCAAAACCCATCTAACCCAGTAGACTTATATTGTGACAACACCGGGGCCATTGCGAAAGCTAAGGAACCTATAGCACATGACAGATCCAAGCATGTACTTAGGAAGTATCACATCATCCGGGACATAGTTGCTAGAGGTGACGTGAAGATCCACTACGTTGCATCTGATGATAACACAGTCGACCCCTTGTCTAAAGCTCTTCCTCAAGCAAAACATGATAAACATGTTAGGTCAATGGGGATAGACTGGGACTTAGATTGGAACCAGGGGCAAGTGGGAGATTGGGCACATTTTTGTGCCCTAGTCCAATTGCTAGTAGTCTATAAATTTCTATGTATATTAATCATCATTTGTAATAAATAAAATGGCTTTGTATTACTTATGTGTTGAAGTAATATGTTGAGCATGATCTGATTTATGACCACTAAAGTAGTAGAACCATAAATCTCTACGGATCACACTTAACAAGTCCTTGGTCAAAATACGCTTCAATTGAAGCGACCAGTATGAGGATGGTTCTCAATGATGTAGTTATGCTTATCATAGGAATGTGGGATCCCGGAGTCATATCATAGATATCATGAGGTGATTGGTATCGGACGACCCGCTTTGAATAGTGTTTCATAGATTAAACCATGAACATATTCAAATGCGATAACTTGTCACAATATCCTTAGACCAAGGAGTCTTTGTGATCGCTATGCGGTCGATGTACGGCTTTGACTTGCACCTAACGCTTTCCGTAACTGGATTGCAATAACGAGCATGATTGGGTGGCGGAACGGATTGCATGAGTGACACGAAAGACGACTAACGGATTTATCCCTCGTACTACGGTATGGAAAAATATCCGTTTAGGCCACTTGATCGAGAGTCACTGAGAGGAAGTGCATGGCCATGCCAGTAATACGAGTTATCAAGTTCTCAGCTGTCTCGCATATCAAGTAAAGATGATTGATTAAACAAGGATGACGACTCTATGCCTTGTGATCAATCAGGATGTCTAGAGATAATAGGATAGTAACTTGTACGCACAAGTTTAAATTGAATAATCGATCATCATGCACCCTGGGTAATCATAATGTCTTACTAGAGGCTACTTATGATGGATCGGGCAAGAGAGATCTCTTACACCGATCTACCAATGGTGGCATGAGCCTAGAGGGTCACACACATACAATGTGGGTAACTTGAGACAAGGAAAGATTGGCGTTTCTTGAGGAGCAATACATGGCCAAAACTGAGGGTTTTAGGCTATGGGTTCGGTTTTGTGAGAATGATTAGCGAATCGAGAAAACATAGTTTGTTGTCGATATCGCGTCGGACTTTGTTTGATAAGTGACGACAAAGGGTCGAATAATTTTTGGACACGGCACGCGACCGCATGGGCGAGCCCATTGGGCTCGGCCCATGAGGCCACTAGGCCGGCCCATTCAAGTCCCCACAAAGGCCCATTAAACATGGTTTGGCCGGCCCACTTTGTGGGGCCAAGTGTGGGGGCCACACACCATGCTTAGTTGGTGTTGTCGATTATGATGAAGAGTTATTTATGGGATTAGGTGGTGACATGCCTTTTAACCCATGCCTTCATCATTTGTTACTTTATCAATCAACTCATAATATATGATTAAGTACACAAAAGATCACACAACAAAAAGTGGCTCTCAACTCTCTCTCTCTCTCTCTCTCTCTCTCTGTGTCATTATGGTCGGCCAAGTCCTCCCCTCCCTCTCCCTTCCTTTGCTCTCTTGTTCTTCACACTCTAGTTCTAGTAGGCTAAGTGTGTTGGATCAAAAGGATCATCCTATTGGTGTGGACTTGCTCTACAGAAGGAGATCATCTAGTTCTTCTTTCTTGATTCAACAAAACCAAAAGGTAAACTCTTGTGGAATAGTTTTTTCCTTGAGATTTAATGGTTTATGTTCTTGGACAGATTTTGGAGTTTATATTGTTGTTGCTTCCGCTATTTTGATCATCTTGATAGCTCCAAATCCCTACATCGGCCATATTATCATCAGTCGAATAGTGTTTAATCTCCACATCACCTCTATATGTGATAACTCTCACGAGGTGATGCCTGCTGAGTATATGTTTGGATCTGTTGTGGAATATAGGTTGTTGAGCAATAGCTACGACACCTGTGTTGTCCAACAACAAGCTTATCGGATCAGACGCCTGCGGCGTTACATCTAATCCGATCAAAAAGCTTCTAATCCCCATGGCCTCTTTGGTTGTTTTGTTGCAGCTATATACTCAGCCTCCGTTGTAGAGTTGGCAATTTTGGCTTGCTTAAAGCTTATCCAGCTGAAAGCGCCACCACTCAACACAAAATATATTCTGACTGAATTTTGAAGTCATCTGGATATGTCTGAAAACTAGCATCAACTTTTCATTTGACTGCTAGTTTTCTATCTACATCCCCATACACTAGAAATGCATCATTGGTCCTCCTTAAATATTTGAGGATGAACTTTGACAGCAATCCAGTGTAATTGGCCGGGGTTAGATTGGAATCTACTGGTACAGCTTAGTGCAAACGAGACTTCCAGTCTCGTGCACACCCTGACATACATGATGGATCCCACAGCCGAAGCATAAGGGATCTTACTTATCCTGCTCAGCTTATTAGGAGTTTTAGGACTCTGTAGCTTGCTGAGCTTAATGCCATGACGCATGGGTATGTATTCTTTCTTAGAATCAATCATTGAGAGTCTTCGTAACACTTTATCTATGTACATGTTCTGACTTAGCAACATGTTCTAACTTAGGCCCAAAATCCTTTTGGAATGATCTATAGAGATCCTGGTGCCTACAATATATGTAGCATCACCTAAGTCCTTCATCGATAAGTACTTCCCTAACCAAGTTTTGGCTGCAAGGTCGGGATGTCATTCCCGATGAATAAATACCGAGAATACAATATTACTCCCACTCGCTTTCTTATGTACGCAAGGCTTACTTTTGTTTTTCATGAAGCCGAGTTCCCTTACAGCTTTATCAAAATGAGGGTTCCAACTCCCTGAAGTTTGCTTCAATCCATAAATGGATCTTTGCAGCTTACATATCTTTCCAGGATTCTTTGGATCTACAAAACCCACAGGCCATGTGATACACATACCCTCTAGTAAGTTCCTGCTATGGAAGGGATTTTGACATTCATCTGTCACGTTTATGGCTAAGAATAATCTGGATCAAACTGACCATTGCTACTAGTGAAAAGGTGTCATCATAATCCATGCATTGAATCTGACGATAACCTTTTACAACCATCCTAGCCTTATTGGTCAAAGGATTTCCATCCATGTCGGTCTTGATCCTATAGACCCATTCTGAACCGATGGGTTTTATCCGAGGGGTTTGATCAACCAAGCACCAGACTTGGTTGTCATACAAGGATTTCATTTCCTCACTCACGACGTTCTGCCATTTTTCGGAGTCTGGACTTGTCAAAGCTTGTCTGAAGGTTTCTGGATCATCATGATCCACCAATATCAAGTCATTTCCCTCAGTGGCTGTGAAGCCTTATCTGTCTGGAACATGACGAGATCTTTCAGACCTCCTTAGACCATCAGTAATTTCTTCAGGGATTGATTCTTCAACTACGTCCATCTGGGGCTCCAGTACTTCTACATCTTGCATTGGAGGCTCCTGAATTGCTTCAGATTGTTCCGTATCCTCTCGAATTTCTTCGAGATGCACAAGACTCCCACTAGCTATTTTGGAAATAAAATATTTCTCCAAAAATACCACTCCTCGAGATACAAAGACTTTGTACTCGCTGGGTATGTAGAAGTTGTATCTCATAGTTACTTAAGGATACCTTACGAAGACGCACTTATCCGATTTGGATGCCTGCATCTCTGCTACCCAAATCTGTGGAAAAACATACTAGGATGTTTCCCACACCATATATGACTATGGTTCATTTCTTATTTGGATACTACGCGAAGGCGCACGCATCCAAATAGAACTGACCATCTCATTCCGCTCCCATCTGAATGATTACTACACGAAGGCGCACACATCCATGGTAACGGGAGACGTAATGAGTGTCATGTGGGGTACCTTCTGTGACTCTGGTCCAGCTCTTATTTGGCTACTACGCGGAGACGCACGCATCCAAATAGAACTAATTACCTTATTCAGCCATCCCCATGAATACTACGCGGAGGGGCATGCATCCACAGTAATGGGAGACAGAATGACTGTCACAAGGTGTACTATCGTTGTCTTCATCGGAGCCCGATTCAAAATGAATGCGGCTGTTTCCAGAGTCAAGTATTCGTTGAAATCTCTTCTGGCCTGAGTACTCATAGGTCCACATATGTCGGAATTTATTAGACTTAACAAGTCACTTGCCTTTCACATAAACCTATGAAAGGTGCCTTCGTCATTTTGCCCATTAGGCGAGACTTGCATCTTTCAGTTTGAGTGAATTCAAACGGACTTCAAAAGTCCACACTTGTGAAGTGTTGAAATGCGTTTCTCGCTCATCAGGCAAGACTTGCATCTATTAGTTTGAATGAATTCAAACGAACTTAAAGTCCACACTTGTGAAGTGTTTAAATACGTTTCTCGCCTATGTGCTTTAAATTACTGTGCCAGATTATAACTTGGTTTAAATCATCAAATTTAAGCCTTTTCTTATTTACGTTATAACGATTAAGCTTACCAACGTCAATATCTGATCCTGAAGACGTGGATACCCACTCTTCTTCACATGATCCTTGTATTGCTTACAATCCCTTATTCATGTGTCCTGGCTCATTGCAGTGATAGCAGACCTCCTCGATTTTTTCCTTAGTCTTCACAACAGCTTTGGGAGCTGCTTGAACCTTTGGACGCTTGGGGTGTCTGATCTGCCCTGCAAGGTGCTCAGGAGCCTTACCCTTACCCTGATCAGCTTTCTTGAAACTGACCTTTTTGTTGACCATAAGGACCTCCTTAGTCTTGCCCTTGAGGTTGTTTTCAGTGGTAACAAGTACCCCATTAAGCTCTGTTAAAGACTTGTCCATGTCCTGTGATAGCATTTTGTGCCCTAGTCCAACTGCTAGTAGCCTATAAACGTCTATGTACATTATCATCGTTTGTAATATATATAAAAACGGCTTTGCATTACTTATGTGTTGAAGTAATATGTTAAGCATGATCTGATTTATGACCACTAAACTAGTAGAACCATAAATCTGTACGGATCACATTTAACGAGTCCCCGGTCAATATATGCTTCCATAGACGCGACCAGTATGAGGATAGTTCTTAATGACGTAGTTCTACTTGTCATAGAGATGAGGGATCCCGGAATCATATCATAGATATCATGAGGTGATTGATATCGGACGACCCGCTTTGAATAGTGTTTTCATAGATTAAGCCATGAACATATTCAAATGTGATAGTTTGTCACGATATCCTTAGACCGAGGAGTCTTTTTGATCACTATGCAATGTACGTGCGGCTTTAACTTGCGCCTAACGCTTTCTGTAACAGGATTGCAATAACGGGCACGATTGGGTGGCGCAACGGGTTGCATGAGTGACATGAAAGACGGCTAAGGGATTTATCCCTCACACTACGGTATGGGAAAGATATCCGTTAAAGGCCTCTTGATCGAGACTGACTGAGAGTAAGAGCATGGCCCTGCCGGTGATACGGGTCATCAGTTCTCAGCCATCTCACATATCAAGTAACAATGATTGACTAAACAAGGGTGACGACTCTATGCCTTGTGATCAATCGGATATCTAGAGATAATAGGATAGTGACTTGTACGCACAAGGTTAAGTCGAATCATCGATCGTCATGCACCTTGGGTAATCATAACATCTTACTAGAGGCCCCTTATGATGGATCGGGCAAGAGAGATCTTTTGCGACGATCTGCCAACGGTGGCATGAGCCTGAAGGGTCACACGCATTCAAGACGGATAACTTGAGACAAGGAAACCTTAACGTTTCTTGAGGAGCAATGCATGGACAAAACTGAAGGTTTTGGACCATGGGTTCGATTTGAGAGAATAATTAGCGAATCGAGAAAACTGAGTTTTTTCGTCGATGTCGCGTCGGATTTTGTTTGATAAGTAACGAAAAAAAGGGTCGGGCATGCCCATTGGGCTCGGCCCATGAGGTCACGTGACCGGCCCAAAGAAGGGCCCATTTAGGGCCCAATAAGCCCACTTGGTCGGCCACTTTGGGGGGCCCAAAGGTGGGGGCCACAACACACCATGCTTAGTTGGTGAATGTTGATTAAGAGGTGAGTGATTTAAGGTGTATGGGTTAAAACACCTTTAAGCCCATACCAATCACTTTTGACCCATGCTTATGAGTTGGATGATGAATTGAAATATCTAATATTTATTCATTATCACACAACTCACAAAAACCCTCTCTCTCTCATAGTGGCCGGCCACCCCAAGCTCTCTCCTCTCATCTTGCTCTCGTGTTCTTCATTTAATTGTCCTAGTAGGAAATTAAGTGAAGGATCTTCAAGATCATCCCCTTGGTGTGGACTTGCTATAGAGAAGAAGATCCGAAAGTTCTTCTTTATCGATTCATCAAAGACTTAAAGGTAAATATCTTGTGGAATAGATTTTGCCTTGGGATATAACGGTTTATGTTCTTGGACAAGGTTTTGAGTAGATTTTATTAAACGCTTCCGCTATCTCGATGATCTAGAACGCTCCAAAACCCTACATCTTGCACATTGTAATTTACTATGAAATCACTATATGTATCTGGAAGTGACTGCAACATAAAATCTGCAGCCATTTCCACCTGATCATAAAAACCGAGTCTGGTTAGATGTTCCTGAAGACATTAAATCTTCGTGACATTGGGGCTAACAGAGCTCCAGCCTTCAGCTTGTAGGAGTTAAGTTTTATGAAAGTATCATATCTTTCGACACGAGCTTTCTCCTTGAACATTTCCTTAACCTCTGCCTTACAGGTTTGAGGGTCATCTGAAACGTTCCTGAACAGCTTCTGCAACTATGGCATCCTACTGCCCACTGCATGACACGTCCATTTGGTTACTAAGGAACTTTGAAAAGTATCCTTAGTGTCCTTGCGGTAACCCTAGCTGACAGGAGGTTCCTTAGTAAGGATATACTACTTGCGTTCATGCTTGACCACATGCCTCAACTTTCTATTCTAATCTGAGTAATTCACGCTCTTGAGTTTGTCCTCAATCTGGACTCTCAGTGCGCTATTACTCCTTTGTGTTGTGTTTGCCTTTTATTTCTACATGGTAAAAATAATTAAAATTCAAGTTGGAGATTTAGTTATAAAACACTTGTTTGATTCTAACATTAGAATCTGAACCAGGATCCTATCGTACCATCAATTGAAGTGAACGGAGGCTCACTGCTCCAATTGAGAGCATCAAGGTAGGAATACATCCATCTACAAGACTATGTAGTTCTTGGCTAGTGTCTATACTAAAAGTACACGACATAACCTATACTGATACCCTAGGTCAGCCCTAGCTGAAAATCGTAGACAAGTCTACCAAGCTTGAACTATGAACAGAACTAATGTGGCTACTACGCGGAGGCGCACGCACCCACATAGAACTGCCCATCTCATCCAGACTTCTCCTCTATGATTGTTACGAGGAGGCGTACCGACATCCATAGGCTCACAGCCCTTGTGAGTGCCCAAACCTGGATGGTATCACACTTGACTTGTAATTATTTGCGTTTAAGTGAATTATTACTGTCTGATTGTATATCGATACAATCTTAATCTGGAATCATCAATTGCAAATCCATACAAATATGATCCCTTATCAGGTTACATGAAAGTCTGATTAAATATTGGTTTTTAATCTTTGCATGTGGGTGATAGCTAATCATACATAAACTTGTATATTAAAACTATCATACATTCATAGAATCATACATATAAACGCAACGGTAAACTATGCATAAGTAAGCCCATCTTAAGTTCCAAAGAATCTAGCAAAACTGATCCTAAAGACTTGGTCTTCAAGGTCCATAGTTGCTCCATTCTTGTGGACTCCCACTGGCTTCGAGCCTCCTCCAAATTTTGAGTCTTCCTCTTGACTTGCTTCTTGCGTAGGTCTTCATGATTACAAATTTAAATAAAATAAAATAAATTACAAATCACGACACGCATACCGTATTTACTACAACCCAAAACTTAGCAACACGTAGGTTGCAAAACCGAAATTAAAATACAAGCCTAGAGGGCTTAGCTATACATCATGTGGAAAACATCATGTTATCAAAGATCACGTGATCACTCAACATGCTTATCAAAAACAAACTTTTCCAAATTTTATCTTTCTTAAGTGTGGAAAAATTCTGGTTTATCGAAACCGGACGGTTTAATTGATTAATTAAATTTTGAACTGGTTCTCGCAGGTTTATCGAAACCGAACCAAATCTGAAAAATAAAATTCTCGCGAACCGGCCGGTTTAGCTTGAATCTGGTCGAGCCGAACCGGCCCAACCGAGGTCGCCCGCGGAGGCAACCACGGTGGCCCGCAAGGGCTGCCACGGCTGCCCGCGGGCTGATTGTGGTCACTCGCGGGGCTGACCGTGGTCGCCCACGGGAGCGACCATGGTGGCCCGCGAGGGCTGCCATCGTCGCTCCTTGGGTAGACCCTGGTTGCCCGTGAGGCAACCATGGTGGCCCGCGAGGGTGCCATGGGCGCCCGCGAAGGGAGACCTTGGTCGCCTGCGGCAACGACCATGGTGGCCCGCGAGGGCTGCCAAGGTCGCCCGTGGGCAACCTAGTCGGCCCTTGGTGCCGACCATGGTCTGCCCTAGGGCATTCCATGGTCTACCAAGGGTCTCGACCCTGGTTAGCCATAGCTTGGCCTTAGCTAACCCGAAACAGCCCCAAAAAATTAATTTTGCAATTTTTTCAAAATCAATTAAATCTGATTTTTTTTCAATTTCATGCATATTCAAATGATGAACTCAAAAACATAAATAAAGTTCCAAATTTAAACATAATGAAATAATCTCATAACAATCATGCTCTGATACCACTAAAAAGGATTCTCATGGGTGCCAAACAATAATTTCATGCAGTAGAGCTTAATCGAACCATGGGAATCGAAAGAAAACATGAATCTTAATGAAAATTCAGCATGTTATAAACTTTTATAATCTGAAACTTTTACCTTGTTAATTTATTAAAAACACAAAGTAGTGTTTCTCTATCGAGTCCACACAAGCACAAGAACCACCGTCGGTTTTCTTTCATCACACACTCGTTAATGGATGTAAGAAGAATTAAACAAAAACTATAGTGGAATGATGAAATGGGAGGGTCGGCCATGAAGAAGGGGGGGGGGGAAGAATGCCAAAATTATGAGCCAAAAATTTGGAATGAAATATTGTGTAATTATAACAATTTATCACAAAAAATCTAATTTTGAATTTTAAATAAATAGTTACACAACTTACCCATTTAAACTCATAATTGCATTCTTGCCCTAAATGGGCTTCAAGCCCATTTAACTAAATTCAAGTTAAAACCCATATAATTGAGTTCTAATTATGGTTTAGCTAAACCGGTCCAATTTCCCCAACTCGATTTTTTCAACCGTCTAGTTAATAAACCTAGGCCAGAAATCAACCGAATCGTTTTCAATTTGACTAAACTGAAAAGCGAATTCTCCCAATTTCCCTCCATGCATATTTGTCACGTATTGTACTTAAAGCGTGTGACCCTCTAGGCTCACGACCCGTTGGCAGACTGGTAAAATTACTATTTTACCCTTTCCATCATAAGTGGTCTCTAGCAAGACATTATGATTACCCAACATTCGTGATTATCGATTATTCAACTTAACCTGTTATCGTACATGTCATTGTCCTTTTATCAAACCGAAATCCAGATTTATCAATAGGCATAGAACCGTCAACCTAATTTATCAATCACCGTTGCTTGGTATCTGAGATGACTGAAAACTGATACTAAGGTATCACCTGCACAGCCGTGTTATTCCTTTAGTCATACTCATTAAGTGGCCTAAACAGATATCTTTCTCATACCGGAGTATGAGTGATAAATCCTTCAGACGTCTTTCGAGTTCACCAATGTAATTCATAACCAAGTCAATCACAGCCGTTATGGCTACCCTTTTACAGGTAACGTTAGACTAGGTCAAACTCAAAGATTCATTACACAGTGCACACAAAGACTCCTTGGTCTCATACTGATCAGTAGAGCGTGATCACAAGGAGTTGGTCTCATATTGATCGCTTCATAAAGAAGCTTAGCTGATCAGGTACTCATGAAATGTAATTCCTTCTGATCTACAGTTCTACTATTAGTGGTTACACACATAATGACATAGATCAAATAACATTTGATATATTAATACAATACATTAGTAATATGTGCGATTTATTTATTTGGAAAGATGATAAAACATTACATCTGTAGATCACTTTTATATTGGACTAAGGCATAACTCTAACACAAGAAAGCTCTCTATGGTCTCAAACAAGCACCTCGAGCTTGGTATGAACGTCTAACTCAGTTTCTAGTAAAGAATTGCTACACGCGAGAGGGAGTTGACAAAACGTTGTTTGTTAAGAAAGAAGGAGAGAACATCATAATCGCCCAGATTTATGTAGGCGACATTGTGTTTGGAGGAATGTCGGACAAGATGGTGCAACGATTTGTCCAACATATGCAGTCAGAATTTGAGATGAGTATGGTTGGCGAACTGACTTATTTTCTAGGCTTTAAGATCAAGCAAATGAATAATGGCATCTTCATTTCTCAAAGCAAGTATGCCAAAAACATTGTAAGAAAGTTCGGTCTGGAGAAAGCATCTCACAAAAGAACACCAATCGCTATTCACACAAAGATTACCAGAGACGATCAAGGAGAAATTGTGGACCAAAGTCTCTATAGAAGAATCATTGGTAGCCTCTCTTATCTCACTACAAGCCGTCCAGACATAGCCTTCTCTGTGGGAATCTGTGCACGCTAACAAGAAAATCCTAAACTAAGCCATCTAGTCCAAGCCAAGAGGATCATTAGATATATGTCAGGGACAACTGAGCTAGGCTTGTTATATTCTTTCGACACATCCTCTACTCTAGTTGGATACTGCGATGCTGACTGGGCCGGTAACTTATCGGATTGAAGAAGCACCTCAAGTGGATGCTTTTATCTCGGAAACAATCTGTTTTCATGGTTCAGCAAGAAACAAAATTGCATCGCCTTATCCACAGCTGAAACTAAGTACATTGCCGCTGGAAGTAGCTGCACTCAACTCCTCTGGATGAAACAGATCCTTGCTGAGTATAATGTCGGACAAGCTGTCATGACATTGTTTTGCAACAACATTAGCACAATCAATATCTCAAAGAATCATGTTCAGCACAGCAAAACCAAGCATATAGATATCAGACATCACTTCATCAGAGAGCTTGTGGAAGACAAGATTATCAAACTGGAGTACATCTCGACAGACAAACAGCTTGCTGACATCTATACAAAGGCATTGAATACAAATCGGTTTGAAAGTCTAAGGTCCTCTGTTGGACTTTGCTACCTTGAATAAGGCTCATCAAGGAAGAAAAATTGAGAGAGCTTTTATATTTGTTCTTTCTCTCTCTCCAAAAAGACCATTTAGGGTCCACAAAATCAAATCTGGGCCCACATTATCCAAAGCCTGTTTTCAGTCTTGACAGTTGACAAAGGAGGAGTAAAATCAAAAAGGAGAAACAAAATCTTTTGTTTTGGCAAAAAGATATGCAGCCAACCTTCTCGTCTACCTAGGCGACTCAGCGCGAAAATAAAGGAAAAGGAATAATTAAAGGGCGACTCTTCACTATTCTCACGCCACTTGCTCCATAATCTCAAAAACTAGAGTTTCATCGACTACAATCCCTCATCATGGGGTCAAGGTGCGTGGAGCAGAATTTACTGAAGCAAAATTTTAATCACAACATTCAAAACCATTCTCTGCACCATTGTATGTCTCGGAGGGAGAAAGTGACAAAGAGATTCCTCCTCTCAGAAGGAGATCAGGTAATCCTAAAACTTCATCTAAGCCTTCGATTCCAACCCCTGAGGAATCTTCACCGGAGCAACCTAAGGAGCAGAACGCCCCTACGTCTCAAACCATTCCTGATAATTCTGTGGAAGACATTGGTGGAAATTCGTCAGAAGAGTCGGAATTACCAAGTAAAAATTGTTGACCAAGAAAAATATAGTAGTGACACCTGATAGGAGAGGAAAAAGAAAAGTCTCAGAAAAGATTGAGGCATCTGGCAGAAACAAGAAGAAGAGAATTATCGACTTGGAGGAGCCAGAAGAAGAAGAGGGGCTGAACACCCTCAGTGCCAAGAAAAGCTGAGGCTGCCAAAAGACGTTCCTGATGTACCCATAGACAATGTTTCGTTCCACTGCGTTGAAGGCGCTAGCAGATGGAAGTATGTGTACAGTCACACAATATACCCATAAAAGGAATTGTTTACTGATACTAAAGCAATGAAAGTTATCATAGAGCTTCTTAAAAGTGCAAAGCTCATGAAAACTATCTCAGATGTCGGGCCATACTATCTAACTCTTGTGCGAGAGTTCTTTGTTAACCTCTTCGAAGCATACAACAATCCAGCCAGTTCTGAGTTCAGACAGGTATATGTAAGAGGGAATTGCTTCGACTTCTCTGCCAAAGCAATCAACATCTACCTAGGAAGAGAAGTGACCTACAAAGCTCAACACAGTCCATCCATGGACCGCATTGCACAAGAAGTTACTGGAGGCAGAAAGAAGACATGGCCAGCAAAAGGGGTCATTGCTTCCTAAGAGCTCACATCCAAATATTCTATTCTCAATCGAATCGGCATGGCGAACTGGGCACCTTCTTCTCATGGGTCAAGCATTCAGGTAGATCTAGCCAGGCTAATCTAACAAATAGGTATGGACTCTCCTCTCGACTTCGGGTCTTTTATTGTAGAACATCTCTCTCCATATGCGTGATCCTATGCCATTAAGTTACCCATCAGCTTCCCATCCCTTAAATGTGGTATGATGATCCAACAATGTCCTAACATTGTTCGAGAAAATGATCTTGTTGGAAAGAAGCCTTTGGAGCTTAACATAAGCCCGAAGCTGTTCGAAGGGAAACATGTTAAGGATTTTCCACGAACTTTTGCAAATCCTATGAAGCTGGAAGCAACTCCAAAGTACAAGGGTCCATCAGAGATATGACTGTGCATGAGCTCATGAAAGGTATTGTTGATCTGGAGAGTTCCATTGCTAGTCTCACAAGACGCAATGCTACCTTTGAACAGCTCCTCCATGACTTGCTGGCTGCTTCAATAGAAGGTCCCGATGCTGAAGAAGATGATGCTTGCTCCTCCTCATCCTGAAGTCTATCTAGTTTACCTATGATTCTGAAAAACTTATTGGTCATGCGCAACACTTAAATCCCCGGGGTTTGTCCAGGTTAACCTTTTGGGTTTGTAAGGATATTTGCCTCGTGTTTAGAGGTTGGATATTTGCTCTCTTCGTTAGATCTGGACAATTTTTTTGCTTTAATTCTTCTATGCTTACCCTTTGCTGCCATTTTTGAGGCAATCAGGGGGAGATAATTTAGACCTTCCATGGTCAACCTATGGTCATCAAATAATGTGATCTGTAACAGTGTTTGGTCTAGTCTATAACATGTGTAACAACATGTTAAACACTTGTTGCATCTGTCACCTTTAACGTGTGTAACAACATGTTAAAGTAGTGTTGGTTGTATAGGAACTTTGGGGCTACCAAGAAGACCATGGCATCCAAATCTGTCCAAGATCGTGAAACCATTAAATCCCAAGGCAAAACGAAATCACAAGTCTTTACCTTTCGGTTTGCTCGAATCGAAACTTGAAGAACGTTTGAGATCTTCAACTCCAAAGTAGTCCACACGGATGGGATGATCTTGAATGATCCTTACACACTAGTATCTACTAGAGTATAGTGTGAAGCTTGAGAGAAAATGGGAAAAGCATACCCTCCAAGGGTGTTCAGCCGAGAGTCAAGAGGAGGGAGAGAGAGAGTTCACTTTGTGTTTTTGTGTGTTATGTGTTATGACACAATCCCACCTCTCTCTTGGTCTTAGATGGATGAGTTGGTGATAAAGCATGGCATAAAATGTCCTTGCAAACCAAATCCCGCTTGCCCATGCCTAGCCATGATTAGCCTTGCCTTGCCCATGCCTTGCCCATGCCTTGCCCATACCTTCCCATACCTTGGCAAATCACCATCTTGTCAGGAATGTTGGATGATTATGTGGACTCACAAGTGGGCCACCTTTTGGGCCGGGCACCATAGGCCTTATGGGCCGATGCCCAATTGCTTCGGCCATGCGGGCCCGTAACGGGTCCAATTATTATCCGACCTTTCTTATCTCGCGTCGAACTAATTCCCGATCTTTCGTCATTTCTCTCAAACTCCATATCCTATGTGTGTGACCCTTTAGGCTCATGCCATCGTCGGCGGATCGACGTGAAATTCCAATTTACCCGATCCATCATAAGTGGCCTCTAGTAAGACGTTATGATTACCCGACACGCTTGATGATCGATGATTCAATTTAACCTCATGTAATACATGTCGCTATCCCTTTAATCGCCCGGTATCTAGATTGATTATAAGGCATAGAGACGTCACCCTTATTTGATCAATCTCTATTTCTCGATCTGTGAGATTACTGAATACTGATATCCCGTATCGTTGGCATGCCCATGCTCTCCCTTCAGTTAATCTCTATCTAGTGGCCTAAACAGATACATATATGAGGGATAAATCCTTTAGCCGTCTTTCGTATCACTCATACAATCCGTCCCCGTGCCAATCTTGACCGTTATGGTAGTCTTGTTACGGACAACGTTAGGAGCAAGTCAAAAGCGGTTCTTTACTGTATAGCGATCACAAAGACTCCTTGGTCTGAGGATACAACGATAAGCTACCACAATTGAATGTGTTCATGACTGTATCTATGCAACACCATTTAGTGCGGGTCGTCCAATATCACTCACCCGAGTGATATCTATGATCTGATTCCAGGAACCCTCCCAATGGTAAATAGAACTATACAATAAAGAATCATCCTCATACTTGGTCGCTTCATTGAAGCATATTTGACCAGGGACCCGTTAAGTGTGATCCGTACAGATATATGGTTCTACTACTTTGATGGTCATATATCATATCAGATATAACCTATTACTTCAACACATAAGTAATACAATGCCGATTTTATATATTGCAAATGATAATTGATATATACAGACATTCACAGACTAATACAATTGGACTAGGGCACAAAAATGCTTACAACCTCTCACTTGCCCCTAGTTCCAATCTAAGCCCCAGTCTATACCTATTGACCTCACATGTTTTTTGTGCTTAGGTTGAGGAAGAGCCTTTGTCAAAGGGTCGGCTGTGGTATCATTATTGCAACGTAAGTGATCTTCACATCACCCCTCTTGATGATTTCTCGAATCAGGTGATATTTCCTAGGTACATGTTTTGATATGTTATGTGCTCTAGGCTCTTTAGCTTGCGCAATGGCCCCTGTGTTATCACAAAATAAGCTTACTGGATCAGACGCATTTGGCATTACGCCTAATCCAGTTAGGAAGCTCCTGATCAAAACAACCTCCTTTGCTGCTTCTGAGGCAGCGATGTACTCAGATTCCGTTGTAGAGTCAGCGGTGGAATCCTGTTTCTAGCTTTTCCAGCTAAAAGCTCCTCCATTCAACATGAACACATATCCAGACTGACTTTTATAGTCATCCGGATCCGTCTGGAAACTAGCGTCAACAAAACCTTTTACGACTAGTTCATCATCTTTTCTTCCCCCATAAACAAGAAAAGCATCCTTGGTTCTCCTCAAGTATTTGAGGAATGACTTGACTGCAATCCAATTTTCCTCACCGGGGTTGGATTCATGCCTACTGGTACAGCTTAAGGCAAATGAGATGTCCAGTCTCGTACATATCATGGCATACATGATGGATCCAATAGCCGAAGCGTATGGAATTCCACTCATCATATGTCACCGGACGCTGAGTCTTGCTTAGTCTTATGCCATGATGGATGGGTAGGCATCCTTTCTTGGCTTAAAGTATTGAGAATCTCCTCAACACTTTGTCTATGTAGGTGCTCTGACTTAAACCCAAGACCCGCTTGGTGCGATCTCTCCTTATCTTAATACCCAAGATGTAAGAGGCTTGGCCTAAGTCTTTCATTGCGAAACACTCCCCTAACCAAACTTTTGTTGAGTGAAAGGTCGGGATGTCGTTTCCAATGAGTAATATGTCGTAAACATATAACACCAAAAAGACTATCTTAATCCCATCATCCCTTTTGTAAACGCAAGGTTCATCATCGTTCTTGACAAAGCCGAACTGTTTCACAACTTGATCAAAATGTTGATTCCAACTCCCTGAAGCTTGCTTTAATCCATAAATGGACTTGAGCAACTTACAAATCTTACCCTTATTCTTTAGATCTACAAAACCTTCAGGTTGCGTTATATAGACGTCCTCGTTTAAGTTCCCATTAAGGAAGGCGGTTTTGACATCCATCTGCCATATCTCGTAGTCATAATATGCTTCGATGGCAAAAAGGATTCGGATAGATCTGACCACAGCCACTGGAGAAAAGGTTTCCTCATAGTCAATTCCTTGAATTTGTCTATAACCATTTGCTACCAGACGTTCTTTATAGGTCTGAGGATTGCCATCCATGTCTTTCTTCCTTTTGAAGACCCATTTACAACCAATGGTTTTAACACCAGCGATTGGATCAATCAAGCTCCAGACTTGATTATCGTACATAGATTGCATTTCCTCCTTCATGGCTCCCAGCCATTTCTCGGAGTCGGTACTATCCACTGCTTCTCGAAAGGTGGTGGGTTCATTATCTTGACCCACCAATACCAACTCATCACCTTGAGTTACACAGAATCCGTATCTCACAGGTGGATGACTGGTCCTTTCAGACCGCCTTGGACCGTCCTGAAGAACTGCAGTTATCGGTTCTTTCTCTACTACTTGTTCTGGCTCCATATCATCTACTGGGCTTTCAGGTGGTTCCTGAGAAGCTACATCCTCTGGAATTTCATCCAGATCTATAGTTCTCCCACTATCTGTTTTGGAAATTTACTCCTTTTCCAAAAACACCCACCGCCAGCAACGAAAACTTTGTTCTCACTCGGTTCGTTGAAATAGTATTCCCTTGTTTCTTTGAGATACCCAACGAAGACGCATTTGTCTGATTTTTGTTCGAGTTTGTTTGAGAGCATACGCTTCACAAAAGCCTCGCAACCCCAAATCTTGAGGAAGGACAAAAGGGGCTTCTTCCCGTACCATTGCTCATAAGGTGTCCCTTCCACAGTCTTCGTGGGAGCCCTATTCAATATGAATGTGGCAGTTTCAAGAGCATAACCCCGTAAGGATATTGGCAAATCAGCGTCACTCATCATGGATCGAACCATATCTAACAATGTTCGATTCCTTCGCTCGGACACTCCATTTAATTGAGGTGTTCCTGGCGTAGTCCACTCTGATAATATCCCACTTTCCACAAGATGATCGAGAAACTCTTGGGATAAGTATTCTCCACCTCGATCCGAACGAAGTGCTTTTATACTTTTCCCGAGCTGGTTCTGCACTTCAGTCTTGAACTCTTTGAATTTATCAAAAGCATCAGACTTATGTCTCAATAAATAGAGATAACCAAATCTACTGAAATCGTCAGTAAAAGTGATGAAGTAACTGTAACCACTCCTGGTAAGTGAACTCATAGGTCCGCACACATCTGTGTGTATTAGGGCCAATAGGTCACCCGCCCTCTCACCTCTCCCGATGAAGGGCGCTCTAGTCATCTTGCCCATCAAACAAACCTCGCATCTCTCAATCAAATAGACATAATAGTCCGCACTTGTTAAGGGCTGAGACGCGCATCTCATTTATGTTGCCTAGACGACAGTGCCATATTAGAGTTTGGTTCAAATCATCGGATTTAAACTTTTTCGTATTAACGTTATAGAGCTGATTTGAATTGGGGCTTTCCATATTCAATACATACAAACCACCAGTTGTACTTGCACTTCCATAATGTATGTTATCACATTTTATATTAAAACTTCCATTTTCGATTATAAAAATAAATCCTTCCTTATCAAGTAAGGAAATGGATATAATGTTTTTGTTGAAAGTTGGTACAAAATATACATTATGAAGTAAAAGAACAAGACCACTAGGCAAAACAAGTTTAACGGATCCTACAGCAGTTGCGGCAACCCGAACTTTGTTCCCAACTCTTAGGTCCACCTCGTTCTTGCCCAAATGTCTTCTATTTTCCAACACCTGCACATTCGTACAGATATGAGATTCAGCCCCGGTATCTAATACCCATGAATCCAAAACAGAGAGATTTAGCTCTAAAAAGAAAATACCTGAGGAAGACGCGGCCCCGCCGCCCTTCTTCTGATCATCTTGGAACTTCCTGTAGTCTCTTTTCCAGTGACCAGGCTGCTGGCAGTAGAAGCAAACTGCTTCCTTTTTCTTCTTTGCCTCCCCAACTTTAGGAGGTCTCGGAAGTAAAGGCAGTCTCATCTTTCCCGCCAATTGCATAAGGGCTTTACCCTTATCATCTCCAGCTTTAAAGCCAATTCCCTTTCTGACCATTAGGACATCCTTGCCACGAATGACCTTGATGTTCTTCTCGGCCGTTACAAGCATTTGATGCAACTCCGAGACGGTCTTGTCCATATCATGCATATAATAGTTCATTACGAAGCTATCATATGGAGGAGGAAGGGATTGCAGAACAAAATCGGCTGCCATATGCTTTTCCACCCCGAGCCCGAGTCGAGTTAGGCCGTCGAGGAGTCCCTTCATTTTCAGGACATGTGGACCTACAAAACTGCCTGTTGATATTTTGCAGGCGAGGAGTTCCTTGAAAATCCCGAATCTTTTGAGTTGAGCCTTTTCCTTAAACATAACCCCTATCTGCGACATCATCGCTTTAGGGTCCTCGGACAGTTCCATAAACTGCTTCTGGAGCTCCGTCTCCATAGCACCCAACATCACACACGCCACGTCGATACTGTCGCTAAGGTGCTTTTCGTATGCATCCTTAACGGCCCTCGGGGCATTGAGTGCTGGCTCCACAGGGATAGCCCAGTCCAGGACGTATTCCTTGCATTCCAACTTGAACACAATTCGAAGGTTCCTGTCCCAGTCCAGATAGTTTGTCCCGTTGAGTTTACCCTTTTCAAGAGTAAGCCTCAAGGACAAACTGTTTGAGTTCGTTGAATTGTTCACCATTAATCTACACGAGGAAAGTAAATTTAATCAGAAAGTTGAATAAATTTACGAAGATCCTAAATAAAACTTCAACCTTTCGATTCTAAGTTAATAGAATCTAAAACCAAGACCCATGATTCATGAATCGAAGTACGCTAAGGCGCACCACTCCGATTCACTTATTTAGTTAGGACATGCATCCAATTACACCCCAAGAAATTGGGTCCAATTACAACTCATGTAATTTTTGGCTAGGGTTTGTACGATAGTACACGCCATACCCTTTCTGGCACACTGGCTCGACCCTGGTCGAGAATCGCAGTTAAGTCAACCAAATCATGTTTGCAAAGTTAGATAAAGATGCTCTGCTAAGGCGCACGACATCTAGATAGAACTTTAGCAAACTTGTATAGAGCGCACTTTCGAAGATGCTCCGCTAAGGCGCACGACATCAACAAAGTGGAGAACTATACAAGCTTATGATTTTGGGTTGGTGTCTCACATGATTTAAAATTATTTGTGATTCGTTGAGTTTAAATCAATTGTGTTCGATAAAATTAGGAAACCGTCATCAACAACCCTTGTTATGACGTTTCTAATTTATCTTACATTATCTTCTTCGAAACCGTCATTTACAACCCGTGCAAAGACGTTTTCAAATTTGAACACATCCATCACAACCCGTGCGACGATGATTCACAACGCTATAACATGCAAACAATTAATCCGGTTTTAATCTTTGCATGTTGGTGATTGCTTAAAATAAAATAAGCTAAGCATGCTCGCAATTCAATTTATCATTCAAATAAATTCAAGCATGCATTAAAGCGTCAAATATGCATAAATAATCCAAGCTAAAGCCCTATCTATACGAATGAGACGAAAACTACATGAGCTCTACTCGTCATTTCCACTTAGGGCCTCTCCCACTAGCTCGAGAACGTCCTCCAAGATTGTCAACATTCTCGGTTTCCATCCTTCTCGACTTGAGTAATAAATTACAATTTATACTCGGTTCGTAGACCAGATGAAAGAATAATTACACTTTATAACTAACGGTTCGCGGCCCGCATAAAAGAATAATTTACACGCCACAATTTAACGGTTCGCAAGCCATTTTAAAAGCGATAAATAATTAAACGCTATTGTGCTATCTATGCACCATGCAAATCATCTCATCATACAATATGTTATCACACAAGCATATTGTCAAACAAGATGCAATTCCGGTTTTAATTTTCATGTCCAAGTTGCTCGGTCAGGTTTATCGAAACTAGACCTTTTTCGAAAAATTGGTTTATCGAAACCATTCAAATCTAAAATTTTTCAAAAAATCTGATTGCGGGTTTGTACCACGGATCAAACACCGTGCAGCAAACCACCCGGGCCCAAACCAAGTGGGCCGATCCCCTATGCACCGACGCGCTAGGGTTTGGCAACCCTAGCCGTCGGGCCTCCACCGCCGGCCTTGACCACTTGCCGGAAATTGCGGGGGCAGAAGCAGGGCGAGCACGTCACCGTGACCATCTAGTGGCCACGGCACAGCCCTGCTCCGGCAAGCCAGAGCCCCCGCCCGGTCCCCTTTTCTGGCTCCCTGAGAGTCACGTTTCCGGCGACCCGACAAATCCATTTTTTATAAAAAATTTCCAGATTTGATAATTTGTTTAAAACTTCATTTTCATGGCTTATAAAACCCATATACAAGAAATAAACATGCTATGGAAACAAGGCATGCAAAACAACACCGAAAACGATTCAAACATAGATTTAAGAGGGTAACCATCCTCTGATACCACTGTAGGAAATTTGGGGTACCAAGAACACCATGGAAACGAAAGAAAGAATATATATAAACCCCAAATCTATCCAAGATCGTGAAACCATTAAATCCCAAGGCAAAACGAAATCAAAAGTCTTTACCTTTCGGTTTGCTCGAATCAAAACTTGAAGAACCTTTGAGATCTTCAACTCCAAAGTAGTCCACACGGATGGAATGATCTTGAATGATCCTTGAATGATCCATCAATACCAGCTCATCACCTTGAGTCACACAGAATCCGTATCTCACAGGTGGATGACTGGTCCTTTCAGACCGCCTTGGACCGTCCTGAAGAACTGCAGTGATCGGTTCCTGCTCTACTACCTGATCTGGCTTCATATCTTCTATTGGGCTTTCAGGTGGTTCATGAGAAGCTACATCCTCTGGAATGTTATCCAGATCTATAGTTCTCCCACTATCTTTTTTGGAAATGAACTCCTTTCCAAAAACACCCCACCGCGAGCAACGAAAACTTTGTTCTCGCTCGGTTTGTAGAAGTAGTATCCCCTTGTTTCTTTAGGATACCCAACGAAGATGCATTTTTCTGATTTTGGGTAGAGTTTGTTTGAGAGCATACGCTTCACAAAAGCCTCGCCACCCCAAATTTTGAGGAAGGACAAAACGGGCTTCTTCCCGTACCATTGCTCATAAGGTGTCCCTTCCACAGTTTTCGTTGGAGCCCTATTCAATATGAATGTGGTAGTTTCAAGAGCATAACCCCAGACGGACCCCAGGCAAATCAGCGTGACTCATCATGGATCGAACCATATCTAATAATGTTCGATTCCTTCGCTCGGACACTCCATTTAATTGAGGTGTTCCTGGCGGAGTCCACTCTGATAATATCCCACTTTCCACAAGATGATCGAGAAACACTTGGGATAAGTATTCTTCACCTCGATCCGAACAAAGTGCTTTTATACTTTAATAGGTTAAAAGTACTTTTAACCTATTATATACCTAGTGCCTTTAAGATATCTAGTGACAAAGGAACACCATGCTTCTAAAAATATTCAGAGTGCGCACAGTTAGAACTGGGAGTGGCGGAGATTGACTCTGCCACTTCTTCTACACGTGGGGCTTTGAATGGCGAACATGATCTCCTTCTTTCTTCACCATCTCTCTCTCCTAACACATTCTATATCTTCTCTCTAGTGGTGTCCTATTATGGCGGGGATAGACTGGCAGAGCTTGACTCCCATAACTTGTCTCTCGCCAATATTTTTATGCTCCAAAATCAGCAATATGCCATTTCGCTCCAGAATGCTACAAAACTGACATGTTTTACCTGAAACTCAATCACACACCCCTATGCTGCAAGTGCTGTATATTATAGGTTAAAAGCACTCAAAATGTTGATGAAACCGGGTTAAAAGTGAGGAGATTGGCCTCGAATGAATACGAAGAAACCACTTGTAATGGATTGTGATGTTCGAGTTCCACATCAAATCTGACGTATTCATGAGCTTATGTCGACTTTGGTATACAAGTTGACCATTAACTAAATATTATTTCTCATTGACCAAATATAGTCGAGGAATCTACAAACGTGCATTATCCAAGAAAGACGTATTAACGAAGGACCACTCTTGTGTTGACCATTAACTAGATAAAGTTGATGCAATAACCAATGTTTGTGGTTAAACGTTGTTTCATTGACCATTGACGGAAAGGGAAATCGTTGACCATTGACGATTTTCTAGCTAGCGTACTTTGGGTAAATCCGTCGGTACATTGTCCCCATACGAGACTCATACAATGTGCATCGGGTGTGCCCTTATCTTTCCTCTGGATGCAGTTTATAAGTGTCAACGAGCTGAGGTTCTGTAGTAGTGACACCAATTTGTACCAAAATGATAGTTAGGTGATCTGAAATAGGTGTGGACAAATGCAAAATCGTCATATTGGGTACACTTAAACTTAACTATCCCTAATAGATATTTGCAGTCACGTGTTATATTAACAGCTAGAGCTGGCTCCATTGTACGACAAAATAAACAATCGCTTTAGTTCTCTCAAGAAAATAGGCCTCTAACTTTCTTAAGAATTTATTATCTAACATAAATTTTAAGAATTTAGAAAACTTATACATTAAAATTGATAATTTTCATAGATAAAATTATGATTTAGTTAAAATTGGTTTATAGATAAACTAATTGTATTTATTAAATCAAAAATGAATTGTATGATAACTCATAATATGTAATCTAATTAATTACTAATACCCTTTTTCAAAGCAAAAGGCTATGTTTAATTTAATAAAATTGTCAAAATTACTTATTATTTTTTATTGAAAAAGTGATAAAACGCTAGTTTTGGCCATGCAGTGTTCCTATCCAAAATTTTTATGTAAATCCAACACTCATAATATTGTTTATGTCTAGCAATGATGAGGTGAAGCACCGTTTTACTTTTTAGAGAACTGGGAAATTTATTTATAATTTCTCACTATCATTGATCATTTTAATATTTATTTAAGATAAAACGGTCATTAAAAGAAATAATACTATATAATTTTAAGCTTAAAATAATAAATTGCTTTAAGCTTCCATATTCATTGGGCCGGCCCTGCTAATAGCCATGACATTACCAGAACAAAAGAACACGATAATGCATATATTTACCCTTATCAACCGTCTATAAGTGTGATCTGCAAATTTATTTCCTCTCTTTTTGGAATGTTTTTTTTCTTATGTCTCTTATCTTTCTTGCTCTATTTGATCTTTAGTCTATATTTATACAACTCTCGCCCAGCTTGACATAAACTTAATACGATGATAAAAGAAGTAGGAAGAAAAGTGAAAGAAGGTTTGGATCTGAACTGTCCTGCCTAGAGTAGAAATTGATAAAGGTTACATCCGAGAGGACGGAGACAAGTGCGGAGGTGGCGTTGATCAATTTTTGGGTCATCGTTGCAGCGGCCGTCGATGCAAACCAGCCGGCCCTGACAGTCTCTGTGGGATTGACATTCGCCATAGCAGTCGGAGATGGCAATTGAACTACTGAATACAGCAGCCAACACAAGAGTAACAATAATTAACTTCATTACGTTTCCCATTTGGGCGTATCAAATCGTTGGTGCTTTGGAATTGGAGATGGTGGTGTTAATCAAAACCTGTCCATCTCTTTTACATTATATAGTTGATCCCGTAAATGTGGTCTATTGGGTCAATAGAGGAGAAAATACGTAAATGCGTATGCAGAACGTCTGCTACATTTCTGCACTTTGATCAATTCAAACTAATAATTATTACAGCTGAAGAAAGGTCAAAGCGTGTGTTAGTATAGTTTATTTGGTGTCATAAGTACTCATTGTTTTGGTTCACGGTTCGCTTACATTCAACTTGTACACATTTCATTCATTTGTCATCTCTCTCGTGGTCTTTGGTCTGTCAATAAATTTCCAACCCTCCATATTTGAAATACACAATGACTGAAAATATTGATGTATGAACTCCGATTCAAGAAATACAGATTTAGTTATTTCCAAATCATCGAAGCAAAAGACTATTCTTCTTAAATAGCAGGTAACATATTAAAATTAATATAACACAACAAATATCATTTATTCTTTAGTAGCATATAAGAGCACTTTTTTATTGAAAAGCAATGCCGTAGCCACTACGTACCATAAAGTTTAATAGTCAAAGAAAGACTTTGAAATGTATGACATATAGTCCAAGCCTTCCAGTCATGGAGGACCCAGAAATTACTTTTAAGGAGGGACAATTATATACTAAAAAATTAATTTAATTAATAAAATATTAATGATAAAAAAATTATTAAATGCATATAAAAAAACTAGGGATAAATGCAGATGGTTATCTTTAACTATCAGTTACACAACACATGACTACTCAATGTTTTATTTCTTACACATATTTATCCAAATAACTTTTTTACGAACATGGAGATACAAAAATGGATAGAAAATTGAGTTACGACAATGATATGTCTGTTACTTACCTTTTTTCTTCCCAAAATACTTACTCACTTTTTCCTCTCCAAACTACCCTTACTGGAAATTTGCTTATTCCTGGCGAGATATTGAAATATCCCGTCAGGTTAGTCACACCAACCCGGCGAGACTTATATCTCGCCGGTTTGGTGAAACCAACAAGGCAAGATATTGAATATCTCTCCTGTTTGGTGAAACCAACAAGGCAAGATATTGAATATCTCGCCGGTTTGGTAAAACCTTTCCCGGCGAGATATTCAATATCTTGCCAAATTGGTTTCACCAGTCCACAGTCAGATGTTGATCACAATGGCCATCACCTTTCCTGGAGAGATGTTGCGGAATATCTCGCCGGGAAAGGTGATGACCTTTATCGGAGAGATATTCAATATATCGCCAGGTTTGTTTCACTAAACCGGCGAGATATTGGATATCTCGTCGGACTGATTACACACGTCAACGCCCAGATTTTAACCACAACGGCCATAACCTTTTCCCAGCGAGATATTGCACAATATCTCGCCGAAAAAAGGTTATGACCGTTGATGGTCAACATCCTACCGTTGATGGTCAACGACTCCAACCCGGCGAAATATTGAAATATCTCGTCGGGTTGGAGTCGTTGACTGTCAATGGTCGGATGTTGACCATCAACGGTCATAACCTTTCCTGGCGAGATATTGTGCAATATCTTGATAGCTTTTTTGTGCCCTAGTCCAATTGCTAGTAGTCTATGTATATTTATCATCGTTTGTAATAAATAAAACGGCTTTGTATTACTTATGTGTTGAAGTAATATGTTAAGCATGATCTGATTTATGACCACTAAAGTAGTTTGAACCATAAATCTGTATAGATCACACTTAACGAGTCCCCGGTCAATATATGCTTCAATCGAAGCGACCAGTATAAGGATGGTTCTCAATGATGTAGTTCTGCTTATCATAGGGATGAAGGATCCCGGAATCATATCGTAGATATCATGAGTCGATTGATATCGGACGACCCGCTTTGAATAGTGTTTCATAGATTAAGCCATGAACATATTCAAATGAGATAGCTTGTCACGATATCCTTAGACCAAGGAGTCTTTGTGATCGCTATGCAGTCTACGTACGGCTTTAACTTGCGCCTAACACTTTCCGTAATAGGATTGCAATAACGGGCATGATTGGGTGGCGGAATGGATTGCATGAGTGACACGAAAGACGGCTAAGGGATTTATCCCTCGTACTACGGTATGGGAAAGATATCTGTTAAGGCCGCTTGATCGAGAGTTACTGAGAGAAAGAGCATGGCCATGCCAGTGATACGGGTTATCAGTTCTCAGCCATCTCACATATCAAGTAACAATGATTGATTAAACAAGGATGACGACTCTATGCCTTGTGATCGATCGGGATGTCTAGAAATAATATGATAGTGACTTGTACGCACAAGGTTAAATCGAATCATCGATCATCATGCACCTTGGGTAATCATAATGTCTTACTAGAGACCCCTTATGATAATCTACCAACAGTGGCATGAGCCTGGAGGGTCACACACATACTAGACAGATAACTTGAGACAAGGAAACCTTAACGTTTCTTGAGGAGCAATACATGGACCAAACTGAAGGTTTTAAGCCATGGGTTCGGTTTGAGAGAATAATTAACGAATCGAGAAAACTGAGATTTTCGTCGATGTCACGTCGGACTTTGTTTGATAAGTAACGACAAAAAGGGTCGGACAACTTTTGGACACGGCACGCGACCACATGGGCGAGCCCATTGGGCTCGGCCCATGAGGCCATCTATCCGGCCCAATAAGGGCCCAAATAAGGCCCAATAAGCTCTTATGGCCGGCCACCTTGGTAGGTCCAAGGGTAGGGGCCACACACCATGCTTAGTTGGTGTTGTTGATTAAGAGGTGAGTGATTTAATGGGTATGGGTAATGACTTGCCTTTAACCCATGCTTTCATCATTTGTCAATTTAATGACCCATGCTTATGAGTTGATGAAGTAGACAAATATCAAAACAATTCAAATGACTCTCACACTCACTTTCTCTCTCTTGTGGCCAGCCACCCCTTTCTCTCCTCTCTTCTTGCTCTCTTGTTCTTCACATAATTGTTCTAGTAGGCTTTTAGTGAAGGATCTTGAAGATCATCCTCTTGGTGTGGACTTGCTCTAGAGAAGAAGATCACATAGTTCTTCTTTCTTGATTCAACAAAGACTAAAAGGTAAATTTCTTGTGAAATAGATTTTGCCTTCAGATTTAATGGTTCATGTTCTTGGACAAGGTTTGGAGTTACTTTTGTTTATGCTATCTCGATGATCTTGAACGCTCCAAAACCCTACATATCTCGCCGGGAAAAGGTTCTGAAAATTCTATAAAAGGTCCATGCATGACTTCATTCGTCAAAATTTGATTTGTGAAGGATCATTTGGACCTATATTGATAAAGGTGAATATTTGGAGTGCCATACAAAGTCGAAGATTACTAGTCCGATTCTCGAGTTCCCCTCGTTGTCTCTAATCTTGTCGTCCCCGTTGGTCGATCTCCAGACTTGCAGGTTAGTTTGAGTTTTCGGTTTGCTATGATATTTCGACATTGCTATGAATTTTTGTGACTTAGGCTATCAATTGGTGAAATTTTAGTGAACTAGACTATGAATACGTGAAATTTTGGTGAACTAGGGTTTGATGAATTAGTCAAATTTTGGTGAACTAGACTATGAATTAGTGAAGTTTTTGTGAACTATATGCTATGAATTATGACCGTGTGATTCAAAATCGTACTTTTGTTTGTGGATATTTACCTTTAACTACGTGTAGTAATACATATGCATTTAATAACTATCGCGTATTGTATTGTATGTAGACCTGTCAATTATGGACCACCGTAGGTGGATGGATATAGAAAATAGAAGGTTGCAAACGTATATGGACGGTGTCGAAAATTTCATAAGGTTTATCCAAATAAATGTGTTCCAACACAGTTGTGACCGATATCTATGCCCGTGCAAAACCTGTCACAATATGATTATCCAACACAAGAATACAATACATACCTACTTATTGCAATACGGCATGGTTTCGACATACACTGTGTGGATCTGTCACGGTGAAGTGCATAACGCAAATTCTTTTTTGGGTGCGGGACGAGGCTTCAAGTAGTCGAAATGTCGATCATGTTGTAGAGCTTGTGGAGGATTTATTCCAGCGGCCTGAAAACTTTGGTGAAGATACATTGGAGGGTGAGCACCTTACGACAAAAGCAGTGATGGACGCGTATGACGAACTAACGCGTCTTGCGAACACTCCATATTTTCCAGGGTCTAACTTGTCCTGTCTGAAGGCGCTGTTGAAGTTGATGACCATTAAGGAAAAATCAGTAACGTTAAACATAGCATTTGACATGAATTGCGAGTTTTACATAAATTCGTACCTGTCGCCAAATTTTCACCCTAGATCAATCATATGCCGAAGCGAAGAATTTGAACAAGATAGAGATGGATTGTATCAAGTATGCTGCTTACGAGTTTGGGTGCATCTTGTACTATAAACAGTACCAATCTGCCAATTTCTATCCTATTTGTCAGACATCTAGATGGGTAGACGGGAAACAGAAAAAAAAAAAAAGAAACCAAGGAAAATTGTATGGTACTTCCCTATTATTCTGCGGCTCCAACGTTTGTACATGTCAGCAAAGACCGCCGACCAAATGCGTTGGCACGAGCAAAGGGTCAGAGATAGAAGCAACGTTGGCCATCCAGCTGACGGCGTATCTTGAAAAGAGTTTGATCAATTGTACCCAACAATTGCTGCAGACTTCCGGAACGTGTGTCTTGCTCTAGAGAGCGACGGTTTTAACCCGTTCGGGCCCGCTTCTACGCCTCACAGTATTTGGCCAGTGGTGATGATTCCCCTCAACTTCCCCCTGTCCATGTGTATGAGGAAAGAGTACAATATTCTATCGATACTAGTTTCTGGGCCTAAATCATCGGGTAAGTGTTTGAGCGTGTTCATGCAACCATTAATAGACAATCTGAAAGTATTGTGGGGCACGGGTGTCCCAACATATGATCGGAAGAGTTACGAGCAATTTCGGATGCGTGCAGCCATGATGTACACAATCAGCGACTATCCAGGGTTGGGAATGTTAGGCGGAATTCAGGTAAAGGGGTACAAGGCATGCCCCATTTGCCTTAACGACCTCGACATTACATACAGTCGACATAGAATGTCATACCTCAGACACTGTAGATGGTTACACGCCTCTCATCCATACCGGTTCAAGACTCATGAGTTTAACGGGGCAACGGAAGAACGACCACCCCACATGCACCTTCATCGGAGGAAGTCCTCAGACAGACAAGACTTCATGGGTTTCCAGTGCAGAGTTTGCATGCGTTCTTAGCGCCGAAACAATGTAGGGCTCCGTGTTGCTAGACGCATGAAACTATTTTCTGGAAGCTTTTGTACTAGAAGTCAATTCGGGTTATGCATGCTCTTGATGTCATGCATATGAGAACAATGTCTGCGATAATGTCATGGCACCGTACTTGGCCTTAAGTCAAAGACCAAGGATGATGCAAATGCCCGTGCAACTCTCTCAGATATGGGCATCAGTCGACTTCCCTCTGATTTCACTGTGTTGCCTCAGAAGCGGGGCGAAGTGTTTGAAAGAATTGCTGCTATCAAATATCCGAGCGGGTATGCTGGTCAACTAAAAAGTAAAGTGAATGTTCAAGACAACAAATTTTACGGATTGAAGACACACGACTATCATGTGTTGCTCCAGCGAATTCTCCCGATACTCATCCGACCATATGTTGGGTCGCGCGTGGCGGATACTTTAGTGGACTTATCTCGATGTTTTCAGAGGTTATGTGTCAGGGAACTGAAGGTGCAAGAAATCCATCAGCTCCAATGAGATATCAACTTGATTCTATGCAATTTGGAGAGTATATTCCTAGTTGCATTCTTCACAATCATGGTTCACCTTTGTCATCATCTGCCCGAACAACTTTTAATGATTGGCCCAGTTCATCACAGTTGGATGTTTAGAGTTGAAAGGTAAACATGCTAGATAACATTCATATTTTTACTCGTAAGTTATATCACACAGTATTCCTCTTTTGAACTAGTTTATATTTTTGGTGTAGGCAACTTGGCGAGTACAAGAAGAGTATACAGAACCATCAGTACCAGGAGGGTTGCACAGCTGAATCTTATTTGATGCACGGACGAGTGAATTTCATCAACTTATACCTCGACAACGACTCGTCTACTCCCAGTGTACAACTTAATGAGGTTCGGGAATGGAACATCTCAGTTTTCTCCTCAGTTGTCATTCCTAGTGGCTTCGTCGGTCACGCGATTGTCACAACTGAGGACCAAAATTGAGCCCATTGGACGGTTATGCTAAATTGCGAGAAAGCACATCCACACATTGATAGCCACCGCAATCAATTCAACATGAAGTGTCCGAATGGTTCTGAGAAGTTGCGCGTAGAATCATTCTTCTTATCGTTCTCCAAAAAAGTAAGTGCATTTCTTAAATAAATTCGCGAGAGAATATCGTAATCATTGCAATTTGTAGACTAATAACTGACGTGAATTTCTTTCAATTATGCAGATGAAAGCGATGAGAAAAATTGAATTGTATATTCTCTCGCGAGGCCCATTTCATACTTGCACTTACTCAAAATTGAATACGTGTGTCACCGACAAGTTCAGTCGCGAATGACACAAAATTGTGGTGTGATGTTCAAAGCCAATTCGATAAAGTATTATGGAATCCTGTTACAAGTTGTTGAACTCGTATACACGCAAGGGATGCCTGTTACAGTTTTCAAGTGTAGGTGGTTCAACGAGGCTACTATTCGAAAAGACCGTGAGATGGAATCCATTGATACATCCACAAATATGTATCAAGAAAATTCGTGGTGTTTGGCTAAAGTGGTGAAACAAGTCATCTACGTCGATGATCCGCTGCACGGGGGGGATTGGAAAATTGTCTGCCACATGTTCCATAGAGATATTTATAACCCGAAATCACTCGCAAGAAATGCAAATGAAGGACCAATATACGAGGTCGAAGCACCGCATCCAGAGGAAGCGACAACAGATATTCCTCTTCTCATAAATGGGGGTTTATGTGTTGATTTTGGTCCAATTCGAATGCGTGAATCCGATGATTCCGATGAGTCTGAAGAAGAACTAGAATTAGATGATGAATTGGATGAAGAAGAGGAATTCCTTAAAATCAATGTTGATGAGGTTTTTCCCGAGACAAACGAAGAAGAAGACGACGACGAACAGACTAACGAACAGACTGACGAACAAGAATACGATTTTAATTGATTGAACACGTATTTCGATGTTTTGCAAAATTTGTAATTTTTCGTTATAAATAAAACTCTACCCTTATTTGTCCTGGTATCTAACTTATATATTTTTATCTCTAATCAGAATATGTAACAAATTGTATAACCGAATTTCTAACCCTAAACCCCAATTGTTTAATGAATTATTCTTGGCGAAAAATTCAATATCTCGCCGGGAAAGATATAGATTAAAATACTAATTTTGAATTTTATGGTTGACTAAATACTCTGTCAACTTATCGGATATGATCTTGTGGTTCAATTTGGGTAAAACTTAACTTACATAGGTAAACCATCACAATCTACATATCCAACGGTTTCGATTTTTATAACTCAATTTTCTTACATTCGGGATGTGAACATCGTATGTTTAGGGTATATAAACCCTTACTTCCTATAATTCTAAAACTCTACGTTCAAAATGATTCAATATTGTCAAAATATTTTTTAAATCCAACCTTACGGCTGGAACCGAAGATTTATTTCTCTATGTCAGGTAAAATTTCGAACAATTTTATTTTCAAATCGACCTTGATCAAGTACCGAATGAGTCGAAAGACGTGTACATATAACGAGTTTGTAAACCTAACCCCTAATTACGAAATTAAAATTTAATTCTAAATTTATATTCCAAGCAATCCTTAAAACCCAATTGTATAATGTTATTATAAATTTATATCTGACGTTATAAAATATAATTATAAAAATATTTTTAAATCAAAACTCTTTCCCGGCGAGATTTTGCACAATATCTCGCTGGGAAAGATTTATCATCAAATTTATGTGTAAATAAAATTTAAAATTTAAAACACTTATTCCCGACGAGATTTTGGCAAAATCTCGCCGGCTAGGTGGTCACGTGGAATTTTCATTAGCACGTGGCCACCTAGCCGGCGAGATTTTGCCAAAATCTCGTCGGAAATGCTTTTTTATGTATTCAACACTTAGACAGATTTCCCTCACTTTCCCTCTCGTTATTGCTCATGCTCTCTTCTTCCCTCTCAGACCGTCGACGACTTCCATCTCTGTCTCTGACCTCGCTCCGACCTCGCGATCCCGTCTCTGACCTCGCTCCGACCTCGCCTCTATCCTCGCGAAAACCCTATGCTCGCCTCCTCGACTGTAGTCCTCACTTCTATCTCGACCAGAGCAGCTCAGCTCATCTCTCCAATCTCCTCCATCTCTCGCCGGCCTCCTCTTCAACCTCCCGACCAGGTAAGTGTATGATTAAGGGTTTAGGGTTCTGCATCCGGTTTAGGGTTTACCGATTTTGATTTTTAATTTGGGTTTTGAATATATTTGGGTTTAGGGTTCTTCTAATCGAATATCATTGATTTGGACTTCGATGAGCAGTGTAAGATATGGGGAGCTCTCACGGTAAGCTTCTAATTTTTTTTCATTTAAAAATTATTTTATTTGAAAATATATTTGCACTAACATATTTCTATTTTCATTGAAGAGCGCGCTACGCTACAACGTAGCGCCAAATCGAGTCTACCAGTGAATCCTTTTTTACATTCAGAGGCGCTACGGGGAGTTTATGGGGGAGTGCAGGAGAGACTATGACCAGAAAAAAGGGAGGCCGGTCCCGGAAGACTTCATAGGCCGAGAGCAATCATGGGATTTGATGTGCGACTACTTCGAGAGTTAAAAATATAAGGTATGTATAAAAATGTAATATTTTCTTTAAGTTTTTCAAATACTTTCTTAACGCTCGATATTTTTCCGTGTGCAAGAATTTTCTGGAAAAATGAAAGCCCTTGCCGAGAATTAAAAAAAGGATAGTGGCGGTTCCCGACCCTTCGACATACATGCTCTACTCCAACAGAAGGCTGGAGTTCTCTTTCCAAGTTTGGAAAATTACGTGCGCGTCTAGAAAAAGACGACAAACCGAAGACGGTAAAAATTTAATTTCTTTATAAATTTACAGGATTTTTTATTATTTCATACAATTTAACACTTACGTTTGCAGGTCCAAAAAGTGAAGGACGAGATTGAGTGGCACAAAGCACTTGTTTTAGAAGCGGCTGCCAGAGGAGAACAATATTCGGTCCCGAAATCCTTCAGCGGTTGATGGGCACGGAGAAGAAGCGGGGGTGTATTGTTCCTAGCATGGGCGGCAAATTCCTTCGACCGGCAAAACCGAGAGGTGGTGCCCGTACATCCGCGGCGTCAGCTGAACAGATAGATGTTGCAGTCGCTGCAAGAACGGCGGAAATGGAGGAGAGGGCTTGCTAGAGAAAGGCTGAGGCTCGCGTGAGAGAGGAAGAATTGGCCGCTCGAGCTGCTGCTGCGGAGGGGGAGATAGCTGAGCTAAAACGTCATTTCGATGATCAACCGGCTCGGCTTAAGGCTGAGATCGATGCTTGGGTTAAGGCCGAGGTTCTCGCCACTATCCGGGATCACCTGGTGAACTTCGGCTTGTCGGGTGACATGCAGATGCTGCTTCTGGCCCAGACTCCGACTCTAACGCCGACGCAAACACCGACTCCGGGCCTGATCCATCTCAGACGGTGATGCAGTTAACTATCTCGCCGGGACTGCCTTCGGACCAACAACAACCTCCAGCACCTGCCGACGAACAACTACGCCCGAGCAAGAGGTTCAAGAAGACAGCGCAGAAGACAAAACGGGTAGGACAACCCCCGTAGTTTCCTAGTTACGATTTTGTTGATGTTTTGTAATTATACCTTTATTGTTCGACTTTTACTTGGTTTGAAATTATGAAATATCTGTTTTTGATCGCTGCAAATTGTAGTTTAGAATTTAGCTGAATTACCAGATTTTACAGGTGTAATTTATCAAACCTAGCCGGCGAGATATTGGCAACATCTCGTCGGCTAGGTTCGGCTAGGGTTTATAACATACCCGGCGGTATATTGCCAATATCTAGCCGGTTAGGGTTTAGAACCTACCCGGCGATATATTGCCAATATCTCGCCGGGTAGGTTGTAAACCCTAACCGGTGGATAGTGAAGTTTTCCCGGCGAGATATTGCCAATATCTCGCCGGGTAGGTTGTAAACCCTAACCGGCGAGTTTTTGAACAATATCTCTCCGGGTAGGTTTTATAACCTTTCCCAGCGAGATACTGCCAATATCTCACCGGGAAACCTTCACTACCCCGGCGAGATATTGGTCACCTCCAAGCCGGCAAGATATTGATTCAATATCTCGCTAACTATGACCATTCCCGTCGAGACCTGCCCGGCGAGAACCAAGCCGGCGAGTTTCGGGCGAATATCTCGCCGGCTTGGCCAAGCCGGCGAGGCGGGATCTCCTACCCGGCGAGAGCAAAGTCTCGCCGGCTTGGAGCTAAATTTCAGTGGTACATTATATGGGATGAATTGGCTCCAAATAATGCTCTTATTGGATCTCAATTTATTTTACTTTAATATCCCAAAAATTATTCTAGGTTACTTCCCTTCTAGATTATCTGTATGTACCTTAAAAAGAAACACAAATATGTCATGATAAAACCATTATTGTGCATATCTTGAAAGATTCAAAATAGATCGATGATTACAACATAATCATCAAAAGTTCAAAAGATATACATGTATAATATCATGTACAAGCTAATTATCGAAGTTAAAATTTCCAACAAAAAAGATTGGGAAGTCAATTTTACGTTCATTTTTGTATCTCCAAGTCTGTAAAAATATTATTTGGGTAACCATGTGTAAGAAAATTTTTTTTTGGTAGTCATGTGTTTATAACTGATAGCTAAAGGTAACCACAGTTAATACGGTAAATTTATTAACGTGTCATGGGAACTATTTTTATGTGTCACTGTTTCTAACAGAGTTAATTTTGATATGAAATGTTTATATTTCCCTTGTAATAAAATTTTAAAATAAATCTAAAAAATATTATTTTAAAAAAAAAATTATTTTTATGAAATAAATAATTAAAAACATATTTCAATATTATTATTTTTTTTTAAAAAAAATTTCGAAAAAAAACATTAAAAATGAAAAATGAATTTGAACAACTTTTTTTATTTTTAAATTAATAATTAAAATAAATAAATAATATTCAAATAAGTTTTTATTATTTATTCCACAAAAAAATATTTTTAAAAAAAAATTTAAAAATTAAAATTTTTTTTTTTTTTTTTAAATACAGAGGTATTTTCGACATTTAATAAAATTTGAAAGTTGAACAATGCATTTTTTATCTGTTTAACGACGTTAGGGTAAAATGACACGTAAAAATAGTTTCTCGTATTGAAGTGACACGTTAATAAGTTAACCATATTCATATGCAAATTTGTTATACTTCACCGTAATGAACATGAATTATCCCTTTAGTTTTTATTTAAGTTCGAATTTAACTCCCATATATATATATATATGTATATATTAAAGGGCAATTAACTAACCCCACTATATTGAGTCGGCGGCAGGTTATTTTTTGCGGTTTGTACCCTTCGCCCTCGGCGATTTGGGTTGTTCGTCGAAAATCGACGATGTCTCACGACGGCACGGTTTTTCGTTTGTGAGGGCTTCTAGTACGGCTACAGTTCTGGGTCTTGCGGTGGTAGCTGCGACAACAGTTGGCGGTGAAGGAAACAGATCTAGTGGGATGGCAGCGGAGTCGAGTGCGGTGGGGTTGAGGACAGAATTGCAGGTGGGGCGAGCTTGGGTCGCGAATGTAGATCGGTACTGGGAGGGAACTGGTGTTATCTGGCGTCGGTGGGCAGACTCATGTAAGCATACCGAATTAGGGGGTCTCGGCTTGCTTAAGCTTCAATACGTGGGAACCAGCGGTTTTGATTGGTTGGTAGATCGGTATTGGGAGGGATATGGAATTATCTGGCGTCGGTGGGCAGACTCATGCAAGCACACCGAACTAGGGGTACTCGGCTTGCTTAAGATTCAATACGTCATTTGTGTGTCCTATTGTGATCGGTATTGTAAGGAAAAGAGGGGTCCCTAGTGTCGATGGGTTGATCGGGTTAAACCTAATGTGCTGGGAGAATTTGAATTTCGCGATGCCCATATTGATCGTAGGGTTGATCGAGGAAGCTGGTTTAAAGCGCTCTGCAGCAAGATCACGGGGTTTCTCCATCTGTATGAGTTGGAGGCCGTGGCTCTGCATGAAGCTAACTGGTTCGAGTCGATTGGTCTCCGGAGTTATCATGGATGCCTGTGTAAAGCATTTTGTAGCAAGATCACGGGATTTCTCCATCCGTATCAGTTGGAGGCCGTGGCTCTACGTGATGCTAAACAGGTCGAGCTGCACAACTTTGGAGGAATCATTAGCGAACGGTGTTGCGTACTACCCATTATCGGAACATGTGTTCTTTGTTTTACTTGTAATCAAATGGCTCACGAATTGGCCATGTTCGCTTTAACTAACAGTAGCTGTGATTATGGTGAGGGGTCTGTCCCACCAACTGTAACTTCAGCTGTCCGACTTTATGCCGGGTTAATTGCTATTTAATCAATAAAATTCGCTTTTACCTCAAAATTTACATTAAAATTTTTTTAATTCTCTGGGTGTGGCTGCCCCGAAAATGTAATTTCCAAACAAAATTTACATTAAAATTTTTTTAATTCTCTGGGTGTGGCTGCCCCTCCTTGCCCCTGCTTCCAACAACTTTTATTAGTATTCAATAAAATTTACTGAACAAGTTTTTAGGATTTATCAAAAATTCTTCTTAGAGTGTAAACGAATTCTTTGAAAACAAATTAGTACATGTAAATAAAATTAACCTTAAAATCTAGACGATAATTAGTATATGTAATGTACAGAGATGATATGTAACCCTAACAATAACTAATCAACCACTACACCTCCGTAAATTATATATTTATGTAATACCGTCGATATAGTGAGTCCTCCGACCCTAACCTAATACGTCCCAATCCATTAGTTCAATCTATACTCAAAGGGGTATAAATATTAAAACACAATCTCTCTTGACTACAACCGAGTTTCACCTAATCTCTTTTAACTTTAAAATCAACTTATGAACTCTCTTAAATTTGAAAAAGTTTTGCTTTACTCTTTTTAGTTAAATTTACTTACAGTTCTGTTAACTTTTTGTGAAAAAACGAAAATACTCTTGCATTATAGAATTAAAATAAATAAATAAAAATCATATTTGTTTTACAAAAATAGAATATAAAAATATTTAGTATTAATTAATTTAAAACATTATAGAAATAAAAAAATCATTTATTATTTTTTAACTTCTTTATAAAAAAACTTTTCAAAAAAGTTGATGAAAAATGTAAAGTGAAATTTTTTCAAACTTAAGAAACCTTCTTTATAAAAAAACTTTTCAAAAAAGTTGATGAAAAATGTAAAGTGAAATTTTTTCAAACTTAAGAAACTCCACAAGTTGATTTTGAAATTAAAGGGGATTAAGTGAAACTTGGTTATAATTAAGAGGGGTTATGTAAAAAGTTTCCTAAATATTATAAAGGCTCATTCTATCCATAATGTAATCCAAAAAACCAAACTACCTCGAACCAAGATATGTGAGTAGGGAAAATCTTTTGAGATCCGCACTAAAAGACAACCGCATACCAAGTTCAAAAACGGGAGGAAACATGAACTCAAATTCATTTGTATAACCGTAAGAATAAACAAACTGAGAATCTATGTACACAAATTTAGAATCCTACAAGTCACGAAATTTCTAAGTAAGAAGGTCTATGGCACCGCCAAGCTAGTTCCCAACGCTAGTGGATGTCACCCCTCTAAATCTTTTCAAATCTCTTTAAGATATCATCATCTGAACTCTTCTATTTGATTTCTTTAGACTTTGCAAACTCTCACTAGTTGATGGGCGGAGAATTAGCATCTAGTGCACTGCTCTACGACTCTTTTCCTGACACGTGCATCATGTTAGAGTTAGTGCCCTAGTCCAAGTCTTTTATATATAATCTTCTTCTGTTAAGAAATGAAAGGCATTTTCATTATTATTGTGTTGTAATAATGAGTCAAGCGATAATTTCATCTAAACTCATTGAGTGTGTCATCACTAATAGTAAAACCTTTGGATACTATAAAATTATGCTTGACGAATCTCTTGTTGTATACTTATAAATAAGTAACTAGCTTGAAAATGACATAAGATTAAGTTCTGCTAATCTAGGTAATGGGATTACCAAAGTCATATCACGAATATCATCTGGAAGATTATATTGGATGACCCGACTTGGAGTATGGCGCATAGATTAAGTCACCAATGTACTCCGTCGTCGTGTGATCAATGCCTTAAGACCTTGGAGCGAGTGGCTCGCATGCACGTCACTTCATTGGTTAAACATGTCCTAACACTGCCTGTAACAGGGTAGTCATAATGGGCATCGTTGGTTATTGGACGGACCGTAGTGAGAACGTACTTTGCGTCCGAAGGGATTTTTTTCCACACTGTGAAACGTGGTGAAGGGTATAGTTCTGGGCCCCTTGATGACCATCACTGAGAAAGTGTGCGGCCACTCCAGATTCTACTCAATCATCTCTAGATCAAGGAACTAGATCGAGTCGATGAGGATGACGACTCTATGCCTCATCTCGATCGTATACGCCTTAGAGTAAACAAAGGGTTAGTGAAAAAGATGACAGAGAGGAGATATCGGACCGATCGATACCTCGTGGACATTGGATAATCACTACGTCTTACTAGATACCTCATGGATCGGGTCAAAGATATTTCACGCCGATCTGCCAATGAGTCACGGGCCTACAGGGTCATACGCCAGTGGCAAGAACCAAAGCATCTGGACAGGACTCAAGAGGTCCGAAGTGGGTGGAGAGAATATGTTGCCAAAATGTGAGTGGCGATGGACACCTTTGTGGTGTCGATCGGCGCACATCACATAAGGGTGTCGATCGACACCTTGGTGATGTCGATCGGTCTGTCGACGCATCTGGTGTCGATCGACACCTCTGTCCTCAGAGGTGTGTCAATCGACACCATAGTCTGACGAATTTTTCCCTAGGGGCCCTCACCCAAGCCTATAAATATAGGCTTGGGTGAGTGCCTCAATAAGCCACTTTTGGGCACATTTGCATTCCAACCAAAACCTCGCATAGCTCTTGCATTGAGAGTAGAAGAATAGAGAGAGAGAGGAGGTACTACAAGAGTCTCTAGTAGCTCTTATGAGAGTCACCGCTTCAATAAGGTTCGAGTCCGGTGTGTGTGTACTCGTAGAGAGCGGGTCAGAGGACTTGCTTGCGATTCGGGGCTCGGGTATCTCACGAGACTACAAGAGGTAACTAAGATGTTAAGTGTTTGATGTTCACTAAGATGCCATCTGGAGAGTCAGTCAGCGGTCACGTTATGAAAATGAAGGGTCAATTCGAACACCTTGCCCGGCACGGTGTTGAATTTACTAATGATTTGAAGGTCGACATGGTCCTGTCAACTCTCCCTTCAACGTATGATGAGTTCATCATGAACTACAACATGCATGATGAACAAGAGAATCGCAGAGCTCCACGGGATGCTCATCTCTGCTGAGGTGAACCTCAAGGGTAAAACCAATGAGGTCATGATGGTGAATAAAGGGGGCATTAGCTTCAAGAAAGCTAGTGGGAACACAGTCAAGTCCTTCACACAAACTAAGGGAAGTGGAAGAGTCTCATGGTCATAAAGGGCAAGTCTACGCCCAAGGGCAAAGACAAGGCCAAGTTGGGCGTGAAGGAAACCATTTTCTTCTTCTGCAATCAACGTGGTCACTGGAGGAGGGACTGCATGAAGTCCCTGGAGGAGCAGAAGAAGGCTGGTGGAGCCGGCGTATCAGGTATTTACTTCATTGAAGTGAATCTGTCTACTAACTCTAGCTAGGTGCTAGATTCCAGATCACAATCTCACATTTGTGTTGATGTGCAGGTGTTGGAAAGTAGACGAGATTTTTGGTGATGAAGCTGACTTACGGGTTGAAGATGGGAAGAGTGTCGTGGCAACTGCTGTAGGGGTCGTTCGTCTCATTCTCCCGTTGGGACTTCTTTTGATTTTGAATAATGTTTATTGTGTACCGACTTTCCGTAAAAAAATTATTTCTATTTCTGTTATAACCATTGAAGATTTCAATTTTACTATTTATAATGGTCTATTTAAACTTTATAGCAAGAATGTTTATTATGGGAAAGCAATGCTTGTTAATAGTCTCTATGTTTTGAAAACTAGTGACATCAACGAGCATGACGTATACAATGTAAATACCAAAAGGCTCAAGGTTGATGAATCGAGTGAAACTCGATTATGGCACTTCCGTCTTGGCCACATAAGCGAGAGACGATTATCAACACTTCACAAGTGTGGACTGTTAAGTTCGTCTGAATTCGGACAAATTGATAGGTGCGAATCTTGCTTGATGGGCAAGATGACGAAGTCGCCCTTCACCGGTAGGGGTGAGAGGGTGGGTGACTTGTTCGGCCTAATACACACTGACGTATGTGGGCCCATGAGTACACTAGCCAGAAGGGGATTAAGATATTTTATCACATTTACTGATGATTACAGTAGATATGGTTATGTCTATCTTATGAGACATAATTCTGACTCGTTTGACAAGTTCAAAGAGTTTAAGGCTGAAGTTGAGAATCTACTTGGGAAGAATGTCAAAGCACTTCGCTCAAACCGAGGTGGCGAATACTTGACCCATGACTTCATTGATAGCATTTTTGTGCCCTGGTCCAATTGCTAGTAGTCTATAAATGTCTATGTATATTTATCATCGTTTGTAATAAATAAAACAGCTTTGTATTACTTATGTGTTGAAGTTATATGTTAAGCATGATCTGATTTATGACCACTAAAGTAGTAGAACCATAAATCTGTACGGATCACACTTAACGAGTCCCTGGTCAATATATGCTTCAATCGAAGCGACTAGTATGAGGATGGTTCTCAATGATGTAGTTCTGACTATCATAGGGATGTGGGATCCCGTAATCATATCATAGATATCATGAGGTGATTGATATCGGACGACCCGCATTGAATAGTGTTTTATAGATTAAGCCATGAACATATTCAAATGCGATAGCTTGTCACGATATCCTTAGACCAAGGAGTCTTTGTGATCATTATGCGGTCTACGTACGGCTTTAACTTGCGCCTAACGCTTTCCGTAATAGAATTGCAATAACGGGCATGATTGGGTGGCGGAACGGATTGCATGAGTGACACAAAAGACGGCTAAGGGATTTATCCCTCGTACTACAGTGTGGGAAAGATATTCGTTAAGGCCGTTTGATCGAGAGTGACTAAGAGAAAGAGCATGGCCATGCCAGTGATACGGGTTATCAGTTCTTATTCATCTCACCCATCAAGTAACGATGATTGATTAAATAAGGATGAAGACTCTATGCCTTGTGATCAATCGGGATGTCTAGAGATAATAGGACAGTGACTTGGACGTACAAGGTTAAATCGAATCATCGATCAACATGCACCTTGGGTAATCATAATGTCTTACTAGAGACCACTTATGATGGATCGGGCAAGCGAGATCTCTTGCGCCGATCTGCCAACGGTGGCATGAGCCTGGAGGGTCACACACATACAATATGGATAACTTGAGACAAGGAAACGTTAACGTTTCTTGAGGAGCAAGACATGGACAAAACTGAAGGTTTTGGGCCATGGGGTCGATTTTGTGAGAATAATTAGCGAATAAAAAAAATGAGATTTTCGTCGATTTCGCGTCGGACTTTGTTTGATAAGTAACGACAAAAGGTTCGGATAAATTTTGGACACAGCACGAGACCACATGGGCGAGCCCATTGGGCTCGGCCAATGAGGTCACCGAGCCGGTCCAACAAGGGCCCAAAACAAGGCCCAATAAGCCTTCATGGCTGGCCACCTTGGTGGGTCCAAGTGTGGGTGCCATACACCATGCTTAGTTGGTGTTGTTGATTAAGAGGAGAGTGATTTAAGGGGATTAGATGATAACTTGCCTTTAACCCATGCTTTCATGATTTGTTACTTTAATCACCCATGCCTTATGAGTTGATGAAGTAGACAAAAGAAATAACAATTCACTCACTCTCCTCTCACAATTGTGGCCGTCCACATCCCTCTCTCTTCTCTCTTTGCTCTCTTGTTCTTCACACATTAGTTCAAGTAGGCTTTTCGTGAAGGATCATAAGGATCATCCTCTTGGTGTGGACTTGCTCTAGAGAAGAAGTTCATATAGTTCTTCTTTCTTGATTCAACAAAGACTAAAAGGTAAATTCTTGTGCAATAGATTTTGCCTTGAGATTTAATGGTTCATGTTCTTGGACAGTTTTTGGAGTTCCTTTTGTTTATGCTTCCGCTATCTCGATGATCTTGAACGCTCCAAAACCCTAAAGTTGTATCAGAGGGTGGTTAACCCTCTTAATCTTCGTCTTGTTGAACTTGTTTTGGTTTTATGATGTTTTGCATGCCATATATGTTGATAACATGTTTTTAATGCTTTTTGGGTAAATTGCATGAAATATGTTATTTTGGAAAATATATTGAATTTGGAATTTTTTGGATTTTATTGGATTTGTCGGGTCAGAGAAGGGACTGTCGAGGAGCCGAATTGGAGGTACCGGACGGAGGTCACCGAAGGCCAGCAGTGACCGGGGCCGTCCCCCTTGTGCTTGGGCACGAATTGGTTCGTGCACAGTGATTTTTTAATCCGTGGCACGAACCCACGATCCAATATTTTGAAAACTTTCAAATTTGATCGGTTTCGATAAATCATTTTTCGAAAAGGTCTAGTTTCGATAAACCCGACCAAGCAATTTGGCAAAATTAACACCGGAATATTGCATATTATTTGATGACATGTTTGTGTGATAACATGTTGGATGATGTGATGAGATGTATGATGCATTAATAGCCCATTAGAATTTTATCGCTTTCACGGTTTGCACACCGTTAGTGTTAGTGTGTAATTATTCTTTCATTCGAGCTCTTAAAGTGTAATTATTTTTTATCCGGTCTACGAACCGAGTATTAATAGTAATTTCTACTCAAAGTCGAGAAGGATGGAAAATCGAGCACAATGACGGTCTTGGAGGAAGTCTAAGAGCTAGTTGGAGCCCGAATGAGAAAGGCGAGAAGATGTTATCTCTCGTAGAATCTTAAGGATAGGATGGGCTATTGATGCATATTTAAACGCTTTATGATGCTTGCTTGAATTACTAGATAATAATGATATGCTTGCATGCTTAGCTTATGAGTTTATAAGCCATCACCTCACATGCAAAAATTAAAAACGATTTTAATTGTTTGCATGTTTAAAGCGTTGTGAACCATCATCGCACGAGTTGTGATGGATGAGTTCAATTTGAAACGTGTTTGCACGGGTTGCAAATGACGGCTTCGAAAGAAGATAGTATATGATACAATTAGAAACGTCACAACATGGGTTGTTAATGACGGGTTCGTAATTGTACCAAAATACTTTCGAATTATTAAACACAACCAAATCAGAACATAATTTGAGTCATGTGAGATGCCACCCAAATTCACACCTGTGTAGAAACATTCTCTCGGTGTCGTGCACCTTAGCGGAGCATCGTTAGAATGGGTTCTATATGGAATGGTCAATCTTGTGGGATGTCGTGCCCCTTAGCAGAGCATCTGCACAAAACTGATGCATGTGTGAAGGTTGGTTGACTCGACCACGATTCTCGGCCTGAGGTCGAGCTGGGGCATCAGAAGGGTAAGCCGTGTGCTTTTGCACATACCATGACCAAGAATTACACAGGTTGTAATTGGATGGACGTCCTACCCAAATGGGTCAATTGGAGCGGTGCGCCTTAGCGTACTTCAATTGACAAATCAGGGATCTTGGTTTAGAGATTTTAAACTTTAGAATCGGATGGTTGGTGTTTAATTTGGTTCTTCGTAAATTTATTCAACTTTTCTGATTAAATTTACTTTATTCGTGTAGAAATGACTAGTAATTCAACAAACTTGTCTAATTTGTCATTGAGGGCTATACTTGATAAGTGTAAACTCAATGGAACAAATTATCTGGACTGGGACAGAAATTTGCGACTTGTGTTGAAGTTCGAACGTAGGGAGTACGTCCTAGATAAGGCTATCACGGTAGAGCTTGCTGCCAACGCAACGAGGGTCATTAAGGATGCATACCAGAAACACCTTAGCGACTCTATCGAAGTTGCGTTTGTCATGCTGGGCTGCATGGAGGCGGACCTCCAGAAGCAGTTCCTTTTGCAATGTTTGCACAAATCAAGGATATGTTCAAGGAGAAAGTACGTATTGAAAAATACATTGTTCTCCGAGAACTCATTGCCTGAAAAATGTCAGCAGACAGCTCCGTACGTCCACACGTCCTATGCATGAAGGGACATCTCGATCATCTAACTAGTCTTGCAATTACTATGGAAAAGGAGATGGCAGCGGATTTCATTCTGCAATCCCTTCCTCATGCATATGGTGGGTTCGTCATGAACTATCACATGCATGACATGGACAAGACCGCATCGGAGTTGCACAACATGTTAGTGACTGCCAGAAGAGCATAAGGGGCAGTGCGCCCAAAGGTGTTCTTATGGTAAAGAAGGGATCCGGCTTCAAAACTGGTGGTGATAAGAGTAAAGGCCCAATGCACCTGGCAGGGAAGAACAGACGACCTTTCATTCCTAAACCTTCCATGCCCATGAAGGGCAAGGGGAAAGCAAAGGAGTCGGTCTGTTTCTACTTCCAAAAGCCTGGTCATTGGAAAAAAGACTGTCAGCAGCTGAAGAAATATCAGAAGAAGGGCGGTGGGGCCGCTACTTTGTCAGGTATTCCATTAGAACTATCTCTTTCTACTATGAATGCTTGGGTACTAGACACTGGAGCTGAGTCTCATGTCTGTGCGGATGTGCATGTACTGCATAGTAGAAGAGATGTGGGAGAAAACGAGGTGGACATAAGAGTTGGGAACAACGTGCGTGTTACCGCAACTGCTGTGGGTTCGGTTGATCTTGTTTTGCCCATTAGGCTTGTAATAGAACTCCTAGATGTGTTTTACGTACCTGCTTTCAGCAGGAATATTGTATCTATATCCCTTCTTGAAAAAGAAGGTTATTATTTTGATATTAAGAACGGGTTTTTTAATATAATGTGCAATAACATGTATTATGGAAATGCTCACACAGTTGGAGGTTTATAAATATTAAATATGCAAAACTCAAGATCCAACATGCTCTATAATGTTAATGCTAAGAGGTTTAAAGCTAATGATTTAGACCAAAATCTAATCTGGCATTGTCGTCTAGGTCACATAAATGAGAAACGCATCTCAGCACTTCATAAGCGCGGACTTCTAAGTCAATTCAAATTCCAAACGATTGAAAGGTGCGAGGCTTGTTTAATGGGCAAGATGACTAAAGTGCCCTTCACCGGTATAGGTGACAGGGCAGGTGATCTATTGGGTCTAATACATTCAGACGTATGTGGACTAATAAGTACACCAGTCAGAGGTGGTTTAGGCTACTTTATCACATTTACTGATGATTTAAGTAGATATGGTATGTCTATATCATGAGACATAAGTCCGAAACTTTTGATAAATTCAAAGAGTTTAGGACTGAAGTAGAAAACAATCTCGGAAAAAGTATTAAGGCACTCCATTCCGATCATGGTGGAGAATACTTATTCGAAGAGTTTCTTAGTCATCTTACAGAAGTGGAATACTATCTCAGTGGACTCCGCCAGGAACACCACAACTTAATGGTGTGTTCGAGCGAAAGAATCGGACATTGTTGGATATGGTTCGATCGATGTTAAGTCACATTGATCTCCCGATCTCCTTCTGGGGTTACTCTTTACAAACGGCCACGTTCATAATAAATAGGGCTCCGCTGAAAGTAGCAGAAGGGACAACATTCGAGAAATGGTACGGGAAGGAGCCCCTTTTGTGCTTCCTGAAAATCTGGAGTTGCGAGGCTTTTGTAAAACGGTTGCTTGCAACCAAGCTCGAACCAAGATCAGATAAGTGCACTTTCGTCGGATATCCCAAAGAAACAAAGGGATACTACTTTTATAAACCGAGCGAAAACAAATTATTCGTCGCCCGAGGTGGGATATTGTTGGAAAAGAAATTTATTTCCAAGACAGTCAGTGGGAGGACTATTCATCTTGATGAAATTCTGGATGAGATAGTCGTTCAGGAACCACTTGATGACCCCTTAGAAGAAGTAGAGCCTGAAGTGGTCGTTGAGCAAGAACCAATAGTTACAGTTAATGAGGACGGTCCAAGGCGGTCTGAAAGGACAAGTCATGCACCTATCATATACGGTTTCCTAGTAATTGGAGGTGATGATTTGGTGTTAGTGGACAATGATCTAGCTACCTTTTCTCCAGTAGCTATGGTAAAATCTATTCGCATTCTACTTGCCATAGGAGCTTATCATAATTATGAGATATGGCAAATGGATGTCAAAATCGCTTTCCTTAATGGGAGGTTAGCTGAGGACGTTTATATGTTCCAGCCTGAGGGTTTTGAGGATCCAAGGAATAAGAGAAAGATTTGCAAGTTGCTCAAATCAATATATGGTTTAAAGCAAGCATCTCAGAGTTGGAACCAACGTTTTGATGAATCTGTGAAACAGTTTGGTTTTATCAAGAACGGTGATGAACCTTGCGTGTATAAAAAGACAGATGGGAGTAAAGAAGTCTTTTTGGTGCTCTATGTTGATGACATATTGCTCATTGGAAACGACGTCCCTACCTTGCTCTTAACAAAGGCTTGGTTAGGTGAGTGTTGCGCAATGAAGGATTTAGGCGAGGCTTCTTATATCTTGGGGATCAAGATATATAGAGATCGTGCCAAGCGGGTCTTGGGCTTATGATATATGGGTTACGACGAAAATAGGTGCAACGGTTAGGTTTGAATTACTTTATAGTTTCTTGAGAGTGAAGTTTGAAGGTTTGAATAAAGAGACTAGAAGCGAAAGGAAATAATGGGTTAGGAGTAGAAAGTTCAGGGTAGGGTTTTGAGGAACACAACCGCCACTTAGCCGGGGATAGGCTAAGATAAGGTTTACGCCACACCTAGGTGCCTCGACCTAAGTGATGAGTAAGAAAACAAAGACACAAAGTTTTGATAATTTTTCTTTACTAAAATCTAAGTTTTCTAAAGAGCCAAAGCCCCTTTAAATACATGTAAGTGGGAAATAACAACTAGAACTAGAAAAGGCAATAACTAACTATGATAATAGGAAATTTGAAAAACAGAAATTACTTGGCTTGCAAGCCAATTATTCTAGAAATAAATACTAGGAAATATAGAAATTAGGAAACTAAGGTTGTTGAAACCATGTGCTTAAATTAATCCACGTGCTTGAGCTATAAATATTTGGCTCATGTATTTGACCTAACTCATATGCTCCTGCATCAATCCCCCAGAGTTGCGAAAAAAGACTTGCCTGCAAGTTTTCACCATGGTAAGGTTGTAAGTCCTTCACATTAAAGGTAGGGGATACTTCATACTCACTTGGTAGCTCAATTTTGTAGGCGTTCTGACCAATCTTTTCAAGTATTTTAAATGGTCCGTCCACCCTTGGTTTCAACTTTCCAAAACGACCAGGGGGGAAACGATCCTTCCTTAGGTAAATCCAAACTAACTCCCCCACATGGAATTCAACAAATGACTTCTTCTTGTTTGCTTGTTTTGCATATTGAGCATTCTGCTTCTCAATCTTCATTCGGACCTCTGTATGCAACTTCTTGATCTCTTGAGCAAGTTTTTCTGCATCACCACTGAACCCTTTTGTTACTGCCTTAGGAGCTAAATCCATAGGCCCGATTGGTTGCAGCCCATACACGCACTCAAATGGACTCTTCCCTGTTGTTTGATGAATTGATTTATTGTAAGCAAACTCTAATTGAGGCAATAATAAATCCCATTGCTTTATATTTTTTCCAACATAGCTTCGCAGAAGATTACCCAAACTTCGATTAACAACCTCTGTTTGACCATCCGTTTGAGGGTGATGTGAGCTTGAAAACATCAAACTAGTTCCCAATTTCCTCCATAATGTCCTCCAGAAATGGCTCATGAATTTGGTATCTCGATCACTCACCATGCTCTTGGGAATACCATGCAACCTAACTACTTCCTTGAAGTATAAATCAGCCACATTAGAAGCATCGTTCGTCTTGTTGCAAGCTAGAAAATGTGCCATTTTTGAGAAACGGTCCACAACCACTAAGATAGAGTCTTTACGCCTTTGAGTAGTAGGTAGTCCCAAAACAAAATCTAAACTAATATCTTCCCACGGCGCATTAGAAATTGGCAAAGGAGTGTAGAGACCAGCTTAGTTTCCTTGAGTTTTTGCCATAATACAAGTAGTACACCTTTCAATGAATCTGCTTACATCTCGCTCCAGTTTAGGCCAAAAGAAATTTGCCATAATCAAGGCAAAAGTCTTTGCTCTCCCAAAATGTCCTCCTAGAGTACCCCCATGCACCTCATGTAGAATATTAAATCTTAAAGAACAATGAGGTATGCATAAGGCATTACCTCGAAAAAGATACCCATCTTGCACATGAAATTCTCCTCTTGGACTTGACTTGCATTCCTCCCAAAGAACTCCAAAGTCACGATCAATCTCATATAAATCCCGTAACACCTCAAATCCCACAACCTGTATTTTCATCATCCCCAACAGCGGGCGTCTGCCACCACATTCTGAGTTCCTGCCTTATGTTTCAAAGTAAAACTAAAGGCTTGAAAGAATTCAACCCACACAGCGTGCCTCTTATTCAACTTGTGTTGAGAGTTAATAAACTTTAGTGCTTCGTGGTCAGAGTAGAGCACAAATGGTTTACATAGCAAATACTGGCTCCAATGTCCAAGAGCGCGATATATAGCATAAAACTCTTTATCATAAGTGTTGTAGTTGCGTTTTGCCTCATTGAGCTTTTCACTAAAAAATGCAATTGGTTTCCCTTCTTGGCTCAGAACAGCTCCAATTCCCACCAAACTAGCATCACACTCCACTTCAAAGATTTTAGTGAAATCTGGGAGAACCAAACAAGTGGATTGAGTTACCTTTTCTTTGATATTTTCAAACGCCTTTTCAGCTGCCTTTGACCATTGAAAGCTCTTCCCTTTGAGACATTCAGTAATGGGAGCCAAGATCGTGCTGAAATTCCTTATGAATCGTCGATAAAAGGACACAAGGCCATGAAAACTCCGAACATCGCGTAAGCTCCCCGGGATTGGCCAAGATGTTATAGCGTCAATCTTCTCTTCATCCATCTCGATTCCTTTACTAGTCACCACATAGCCTAAAAACAGAACACGGTCTTGGCAAAAATGACATTTCTTCAAGTTGGCGTAAAGCTTATACTGTTTAAGTAGACCAAAACACTTCTCAAATGTGCTAGATGGTCATTCATATTTTGAGAATAAATTAAAATGTCATCAAAATATACTACCGTGAAACCAATACACGGCTTTAATAGATGATTCATGAACCTCATAAAAGTTGATGGAGCATTGGATTAACCCAAATGGCATTACCATCCATTCGTACAACCCATTTCTTGTCTTCAAAGCTGTCTTCCACTCATCTCCTTCTCTCATCCGAATTTGGTGATACCCACTCCTTAAATCAATTTTGGAGAATAATTTAGCCCCATGTAATTGATCCAACAGATCATCTAGACGAGGGATTGGAAAACGATTGTCCACGGTAATCTTGTTTACAGCCCTTGAATCAATACACATCCGCCAACTACCATCCTTTTTTGGGACTAGTAAGGCCGGTACTGCACATGGGGACTTGCTCTCTCGGACAAATCCCTTTTCCATCAACCCTTCTACTTGCCTCTTGAGCTCTTCATGTTCTTTGGGTGACATGCGATAGGCAGGTTTTTTTGGTAATGTTGCACCTGGAACTAAATCGATATGGTGTTGTATATCTCGCAAGGGAGGCAATCCTGCTGGGATCTCTTCAGGGGTTCCGTCTTGGAACTCCCCAAGTAATGGTTCCACCTCTATGGGAACACCCAATTGTACTTCCTCTGCTTCTTCCAATACCACCAAAGCAAACACACTAGCCCCATCCTTTATTTCTTCCTCCAGTTGACTTTTGGAAACTAACATGCTTGGTTTCTCGACTTGTGTCGTTGGTGAGGTCGTCGGTTGCATGGGCACCAAACATATAGTGGAGCCATCCTTACAAAAAGTATAAGTATTTTTGAAACCATCATAATGTACCTTTCTGTCGTATTGCCAAGGTCTTCCTAACAACAAATGGCAGGCATCCATGGGAACAACGTCGCACCATATTTCGTCTTTATACTTGGATCCGATTGAGTAGGACACCAAACACTTGTCTTTAACTTTGATCTCACTTTCCCTTTTTAGCCAACACAAGCTATAGGGTTTTGGATGAGGTATGGTAATGAGTCCTAACTTTTGAACCATCTCAACCACAACGACATTCTCGAATGAACCACTATCAATGATGACCTTGCAAACTTTTCCTAGGCCTGTGCATTTGGTGTGAAATACATCGGTCCTCAACCAATCTTCTTCTATCGTAGGACTCGGACTTGATTTGAGACTTCTTTGCACAATCAGAGATTGCCCGTGATCTGCATGTGCGTACGTGACAGCGTTTCCTCAAATTCAGCAACATAGTCATCATCTTCTTCTTCTTCAACCTGACCTTATTCTACAAGTGCTACCACTCTTCGATTAGGGCAATTTGATGCAATATGCCCTTGTTGCTACGTTTAATAGTTGGCATGATTTTTTAGCGCAAAAGTAAGAAGTCGAGCGACATGTTGCATGACATGTGGAGCGACTTGTTACGAGCCGCAGATTAGGAAAGTCTGAAGCATTCCTATTTCGACGAAGCTTGGAGCGAAAGAAGAAAGGCGGCACGAAGACTTGGAGCGCAAGATAGTGACGTCGACAAGTCAAGCGACTTCCAGCTGGCAGTTACACGTCAGCGAAAAGAGGCAACTAAGGCGGCAACTGTACTTGCCTGATTTATTCAGGAAGTCAGAACAGGCAAGACGACTTCCAGCTGTCATGGAAGGCGGCAACAACTTGCCTGACTTTCCTGTTCCTGATCCGAGAAGGATTAGGAATGTGAGCTGCTATAAAAAGCCCTTGGCTTCCCATTAGCAGTATCCGTTCTTGTTCTAACACCTGCAAGATTTCTTAGAGCTCTTAACCGTGCACCATCGGCCTGTTGAGAGGCTGATGAATATTCGCTAGAACGGACCTTTTGCTCTGATCAAACCTTGAGTCGCGAAGACTAAGTGTTTGGGTCGGTTAGGGTTTTTGTTTGTGATTGAAGATTCACAACTCCGTCCAAGAAGACAACGACACCGAGCATGGACTTGCTCGAAGGGTGGAATTGAGGGAATCTCAAAGACAGGGGGAGAGGCTCCGGGTCGAGGTGATTCTCGGTGAGATCTATAGTAGCTTAGGACAATAGCTTGTGTGATAGCTAGTTGGGCTTGAAGTTGTACTATTGACTACCTGATAGTGAAAAACCTTTCCACTGGCAAAGTGCCCCTAGACGTAGGTGCGGAGTCACCGAGTATAGGCTTGCTCGAAGGGTGGAATTGAGGGAATCTCAAAGATAGGGGGAGAGGCTCCTGGTCGAGGTTGTTCACGGTGAGATCTATAGTAGCTTAGGACAATAGCTTGTGTGATAGCTAGTTGGTAATTGAAGTTGTACTATTGACTACCTAATAGTGAAAACCTTTCCACTGGCAAAGTGCCCCTAGACGTAGGTGCGGAGTCACCGAACTGGGTAATCATCTCTGGTGTCGTGATTATTATCTGTCTATTACTTTGCTTACTGTTTCCACAAGAAGTCGATACACAAGTTAAACACTTTATGTTCGACTTCCTGACTTGGCTACGATTCAGAATTTCAATTGGTATCAGAGGAGGCACCTTAATCTCTTAGGTGATTTTCCTGCAAAATTCTGAGTAGCTAATATGGATTCAAAGGAAGGAGGATCTGTCAATCGTCTGCCGGTACTCGACGGAACAAACTATGGATATTGGAAAGCACGGATGCGTGCTTTCCTGAAGTCCCTCGACAGCAAAACCTGGAAGTCTATCATCAATGGATGGGAGGAACCTTACTATGCTGATGCTCATGGAAATCAAACCAGCATCAAACCAGAAAAGGAGTGGAGCATGGAAGAAGATGAATCCGCCCTAGGTAATTCTCGAGCACTCAATGCTATCTTTAATGGAGTAGACAAGAATGTGTTTCGACTCATCAACACATGCACAAGTGCCAAAATTGCCTGGGACACACTTGTGGTTGCTTACGAGGGTACTTCAAAAGTCAAAGAGCAGAAGTTACAGTACCTCACGACTAACATTGAGGCTCTGACCATGAATGACGACGAGACTATTGCGGAGTTTAATGTGCGCATCAAACATCTGGCCAATGAATCATATTTACTTGGCAAGCCTATGACCGATGAAGATTTGGTCAGAAAGACACTGAGAGCCCTAAGTCACAGATTCAAGATGAAGATCACCGCCATCGAAGAAGTCCATGACTTGAAGACACTGAAGTTTGATGAACTCATGGGCTCACTAATGACTTTCGAGCTCTCCCTACCTCCTATTGAGAAGAAACTTAAAGGTGTGGCTTTCAAAAGTTCTAATCAGAAGAACTCAACACACTCTGAGTCGGATAGTGACATCGAGGAAACTATCGCTATGCTGGCCAAAAACTACAACAGAGTCATGAAAAGATTTGGCCAGATGACAGGAAGAAAAGTCACCCAAGAAGTCAGAGACAAGCCATAGCACAAGTTTCAGAAACTCGACATCACAGCTAACGATAGAGGACGAGGAGAACGATCAGGTAAAGGCGCTCAGTGCTTTGAATGTGAGGGGTATGGACACATGCAGAGAGAATGTCCCAACTTCTTAAAGAAACAGAAGAAGGGATTCAATGCCTCTCTAACTGACGATGAAGATGAGAAAGACAGTGACCTTGAGCATACAAGTAACTATGTGGCTTTTACTTCCTCCACAATAGATCAACCAGCTGAAAGCTCACAGAAGTATGACTCTGATGATGAGCTATCCGATGAGACTCTCAACAACGCTTACAACGAATGGTATGTCAAGTGGCTTGAAGACTCTCAGGTAATCGAAAAACAAAACGCTCTCATTCTTACTCTTAATGAAGACAAGTCAAGACTTCTTGAGCCGACTATTCATCTCAAAAAGGAAGTTGCTCGACTAAAAGGCGAGTTAGAGCAGGTCACCAAGTCTGTAAAGATGATGAATCCAAGTATTGACACTCTGGACCAAATACTTTCGATCGGGAAACCATCAAGGAATATGGAAGGTCTTGGATATTCGAAAGAAGCCTCATGATCGCGCACCATCTTCGTTCCTTAGAAAGCTGTCTCCCAGAAGTCTCGCCAGAAGTCTCCTAACTTCACGGCTGACCAAGCGACCAAAAAGCCCTCTACCCTGGCCGCTTCAAAAACCCAGACCAAAAGGCACAACTGGGTTTGTCATCACTCTGGACGAAGAGGACATATTCGACCCTTTTGCTATCAGCTATATGGGAAGAGCTCGGTCAAGAAAAGGACCACCATCAAGAAAAGCCAACCTCGGAAGGAATGGCGAGTCAAAGAGGTCAACTATCGAGCTAACATCGCGTACACCGCTTTAAAGGCCTCAACCTGCAACGATTGGTACTTCGATAGTGGATCCTCTCGACATATGACGGGTAATAGCTCTTTCCTGATCACTTTTATACCATGCACAAATAGCTTCGTCACTTTTGGAGATGGAGTAAAAGCTAGAGTGCTCGGGAAAGGAAAACTCAATCTTCCCAATTCTCCATGTCTGAAAGAAGCTCTACTAGTAGAAAGCCTCACAGCAAACCTCATCAGCGTAAACCAAATATGTGATTTAAATCTGAATGTCCACTTCACTCGTGACAAGTGCTCGGTTAAAGACGAACAACAAAAGGAAGTCATGATAGGCCACAGGTCCCTTGACAACTGTTATCTATGGTCTCTAACAGTCAGTACTTTGCCAACCAAGTGCCTTTTATCCAAAGCTCAAGAGACAAAGCTATGGCATCAAAAACTTGGTCACATCAATTTGAGGAGCATGCAAAAGATTCTCTCTGAAAAGGCTATCATCGGAGTTCCCAACCTCAAGATCATTGAAGGAAAAATCTGTAGAGAATGCCAAATTGGGAAACAAGTCAAGACGTCACACAAGAAGGTACAACATCTTACTACTTCTCGTGTTCTAGAACTTCTTCATATTGACCTTATGGGACCCATGCAAGTAGAAAGTCTAGGAGGGAAGAAGTACATATTTGTATGTGTAGACGACTTCTCAAGTTACACATGGGTAGATTTCATTCGAGAGAAGTCAGATACCTTCTCAGTCTTTGAAGCCTTATGTCGAAGAGTTCAACGAGAAAAGGGAGAAGTTATTGGGAAAGTCGTTCGACTTCGGAGCGATCATGGAAAGGAGTTTGAAAATATCAGCTTCGCAAACTTTTGTGATGCTGAAGGAATCGCTAATGAATTCTCTGCTCCCATCTCTCCTCAGCAAAACGGAATCGTTGAAAGAAAGAATCGCACTCTTCAAGAGATGGCAAGAGTCATGATGTTAGCCAAAGACATCCCGCAACACTTTTGGGCTGAAGCTTTAAATACGGCATGCCATATTCATAATAGAGTGACTCTTCGCCCTGGAACTTCGCTCACTCTTTATGAAATATGGAGGGGGAGAAAGCCGAATGTCAAATACTTCCATGTCTTTGGATCGGTCTGCTACATACTCGCAGATAGGGAACCTCGACACAAGTTGGACCCTAAAAGCGACGAAGGCATCTTCCTCGGATACTCCAGAAATAGTCGGGCGTTTCGGGTATTCAACAAACGCACCCGGACTATCATGAAATCCATCAATGTCGTAATTGATGATGACAATAACGAACAATCAAGTGACGAGGACGAAGAAGTCCTGAATCTCTCAGGAGAAGTTAGACCAGAGGTCAGAGGAGAAGCCAGACCGGATGTCAGAACAGAAGTCAGACCAGAGGTCAAGGACGATGAGTGCAACAAAGAGTCTGAAGACGAAAGCCAAATCATCCCGAATGAAGAGGCAACTCCTACAAGGCAAAGAGCTCCGTCAAGAAGAATTCAGAAGTATCATCCACCTAGGGATGTGATTGGAGACATTAATGAGGGAGTTCGGACTCGACAAAAGGCATCTCTTGACCGCCAAGAACTGATAGGTAACATGTGCTTTATTTCCAAAATTGAGCCAAAGAATATACAAGAGTCCATCAATGATGAATACTGGGTCTGCGCGATGCAAGAAGAATTGGTTCAGTTTGCAAGGAATGAAGTCTGGGAACTTGTACCCAAACCTGACAATGTCAATGTCATCGGGACAAAATGGATATTCAAAAACAAATCTGAAGAAAAAGGAAACATCACTCGAAACAAAGCGAGACTGGTGGCTCAAGAGTACACACAAGTCGAAAGAGTCGACTTTGAAGAAACCTTTGCTCTGGTAGCCAGACTGGAAGCCATACGACTTCTTCTCGGCATCGCATGTCATCTGCGCTTCAAACTCTATCAGATGGATGTAAAGAGTGCCTTCCTTAATGGAAATCTAAACGAAGAAGTCTATGTAGCCCAACCAAAGGGATTCAAAGACCATGACTCTCGGCACCATGTCTACAAGCTAAAGAAAGCTCTCTACAGTCTCAAACAAGCTCCACGAGCATGGTATGAACGTCTTACCCAATTCCTTGTACAGAATGGCTATATTCGAGGGGGAGTAGACAAAACTCTCTTTGTGAAGAAGGAAGGAAAGGACATCATGATTGCTCAAATATATGTCGACGACATTGTATTTGGAGGGAAGTCAGACAAGATGGTGGAACGCTTCGTTCAACACATGCAGTCTGAATTTGAGATGAGTATGGTCGGTGAGCTCACATATTTCCTAGGCTTCCAGATCAAGCAGATGTCAGATGGAATATTTATCTCCCAGAGCAAATACACAAAGAACATTGTCAAGAAGTTCGGGTTAGAAAAGGCTTCGCACAAAAGGACTCCTATTGCCACACATGACAAGTGCACAAAGGACGAGATGGGAGAACCAGTTAAAATATGCCCTTGTTGCTACGTTTAATAGTTGGCATGATTTTTTAGCGCAAAAGTAAGAAGTCGAGCGACATGTTGCATGACATGTGGAGCGACTTGTTACGAGCCGCAAATTAGGAAAGTCTGAAGCATTCCTATTTCGATGAAGCTTGGAGCAAAAGAAGAAAGGCGGCACGAAGACTTGGAGCGCAAGAGAGTGACGTCGACAAGTCAAGCGACTTCCAGCTGGCAATTACACGTCAGCAAAAAAGAGGCAACTAAGGCGGCAACTGTACTTGCCTGATTTATTCAGGAAGTCAGAACAGGCAAGACGACTTCCAGCTGTCATGGAAGGCGGCAACAACTTGCCTGACTTTCCTGTTCCTGATCCGAGAAGGATTAGGAATGTGAGCTGCTATAAAAAGCCCTTGGCTTCCCATTAGCAGTATCCGTTCTTGTTCTAACACCTGATAGCATTTGTGCCCTAGTCCAATTGGTATTAGCCTGTAAACGTCTATGTACAAATATCATCGTTTGTGATGTATAAATATAAACGGCTTTATATTACTTATATGTTGAAGTAATATGTTAAGCATGATCTGATTTATGACCACTAAAGTAGTAGAACCATAAATCTGTACGGATCACACTTAACAAGTCCCTGGTCAACCTATGCTTCCTTGAAAGTGACCAGTATGAGGATGGTTCTTAATGACGTAGTTCTACTTGTCATAAGGATGTGGGATCCTGGAACCATATCATAGATATCATGAGGTGATTGATATCGGACGACCCGCATTGAATAGTGTTTTCATAGATTAAGCCATAAACATATTCAAATGCGATAGCTCGTCACGACGTCCTTAGACCAAGGAGTCTTTGTGATCACTATGCAATGAACGTACGGCTTTAACTTGCGCCAAACGCTTTCTGTAAAAGGATTGCTATGAAGGGCATGATTGGGTGGCGGAACGGGTTGCATGAGTGACACGAAAGACGGCTAAGGGATTTATCCCTCATACTGCGGTATGGGAAAGATATCCGTTAGAAGGCCTCTTGATGGAGACCGAATGAGAGAAAAGCATGGCCATGCAAAATGATACGGGTTATCATTTCTCAGTCATCTCGCATATCAAGTAACAATGATTGATTAAACAAGGGAGACGACTCTATGCCTTGTGATCAATCGGGATATCTAGAGATAAAAGGATGGTGACTTGTACGCACAAAGGTTAAGTCGAATCATCGATCATCATGCACCTTGGGTAATCATAATGTTTTACTAGAGACCACTTATGATGGATCGGGCAAGAGCAATTCTTGCGCCGATCTGCCAACGGTGGCATGAGCCTAGAGGGTCACACACATACAAGACGGATAACTTGAGACAAGGAAACATGGATGTTTCTTAAGGAGAAGTATATGGACAAAACTGGAGGTTTTGTGCCATAGGTTCGGTTTGAGAGAATAATTAGCGAATCGAGAAAAATTGAGTTTTTCGTCGATATCGCGTCGGACTTTGTTTGATAAGTAGCGACAAAAAGGTCGGGAAACTTTTGGACGCGGCATGAGACAACACGGGAGGGCCCATTGGGCTCGGCCCATGAAGCCTCATGGCCGGCCCAATAAGGGCCCAATAAGGCCATATGGCCGGCCCACTTGGTGGGGCCAATGTGGGGGCCACACAACACCATGCTTAGTTGGTAGTTGTGGATTAAGAGGTGAGTGATTTAAGGGGTATGGGTTAAAGCTCCTTTAAGCCCATACCAATCACTTTTAACCCATACTTGTGAGTTGGATGATGAGATATATTGCAAGACATTATTTCATTAATTGATTAAGTCACAAAAACTCACAAAAACCTCTCTTTCTCTCTCATTGTGGCCGGCCACCTTGGTGTTCTTCCTCCATCTTGCTCTCTTGTTCTTCATTTAATTGTTCTAGTAGGCAATTAAGTGAAGGATCTTGAAGATCATTCTCTTGGTGTGGACTTGCTTTAGAGAAGAAGATCCGAACGTTCTTCTTTATCGATTCAAACAAGACTTAAAGGTAAATATCTTGTGGAATAGATTTTGCTTTGGGATTTAATGGTTTAAATGTTCTTGGACAAGGTTTGGAGTAGATTATCTTTTATTGCTTCCGCTATCTCGATGACGATCTAGAACGCTCCAAAACCCTACAGTGGTATCAGAGCGTTGGTTACCCTCTTAATCTTTGTCTTGTTGAATTTATTTCGGTTTTGTGATTATTTTCATGCCAAAAGTTGATAACATGATTTTAATGCTTTTTGGGATATTTGCATGAAATATGTTACTTTTGAAAAATATATTAAATTTGGAATTTTTCGGAAATTATTGGATTTGTCGGGTCCGAGAAGAGACTCTCGGGGAGCCGGATCGGAGGTACCGGACGGAGGTCACCGGAGGCCGGGGAGGCCGGCGGTGACCGGGCCTGTCCCCACTCTCGGCCGAGGCCGAGAGTGGCGGCAAGCCGGGTTTGGGCCTTCCAAGGCCCAAACCGGGCCGTGCATGGTTGGGCTCGGCCCAATGGGCCCTCGGCCCATTGGCTTGGCCCAACTTGGTTCGTGTGTGGTGTTTGATCCATTTCACGAACCCACGATCCAATATTTCGAAAACTTTCAAAATTTGATCGGTTTCGATAAACCGTTTTTCGAAAAGGTCTATAAACCCGACCAAGCAACTTGGCAAAAGAAAAACCGGAATTATTGCATAGTATTTGATAACATGTTTGTGTGATAACATGTTGGATGATGTGATGAAATGTATGATGCTTTAGTAGCCCATTAGATTTATCGCTTTCACGGTTTGCATACCGTTAGTGTTAGCGTGTAATTATTCTTTTATTCGAGCCCATAAAGTGTAATTATTTTTTATCCGGTCTACGAACCGAGTATTAATTGTAATTATTACTCAAAGACGAGAAGGATGGAAAATCGAGCACGATGACGGTCTTGGAGGAAGTCCAAGAGCTAGTGGGAGCCCGAATGAGAAAGACGAGAAGATGTGAAGACTCGTAGATTCCTAAGATTAGGATGGGCTATAAAATGCATATTTAACGCTTTATGGTTGCTTACTTGAATCATTTAAATTAATTGCATGGTTGCATGATTAGTTTATAAGTTTATAAACGATCACCTCACATGCAAAGATTAAAAACAAACTTTAATTGTTTGCATGTTTAAAGCGTTGTGAACTATCACCACACGGGTTGTGATGGATGAGTTCAAGTTTGGAACGTATTTTGCATGGGTTGCAAATGACGGATTCAAATGAAGATAGTATGTGATACAATTAGAAACATCACAACACGGGTTGTTGGTGACGGATTCGTAATTGTACCAAATACTTTCGAATTATTAAACACAACCAAATTACAAGTTAATTTGAGTCAAGTGAGATGCCACCCTAATTCACACCCATGTAGAAACATTTTATCCGTGTCGTGCGCCTTAGCGGAGCATCGATCGAATGGGTTCTAGATGGGAATGGTAAACTTTGTGGGATGTCGTGCGCCTTAGCGGAGCATCTGCACAAAGTTAACTCGTTAGTAAAAGTTGGTTGACTCAACCACGATTCTTGGCCTGAGGTCGAGCTGGGGCATCGGAAGGGTAAGCCGTGTGTTTTACACATACCCTGACTAAGAGTTACACGGGTTGTAATTGGACGGATGTCCTACCTAAATAAGTCAATTGGAGCGGTGCGCCTTAGCGCACTTCAAATGACGAATAAGGGATCTTGGTTTAAAGATTCTAATTTTAGAACCTAATGGTTGGTGTTTAATTCGGATCTTCGTAAATTTATTCAACTATTCTGATTAAATTTAGTTTCTTCGTGTAGAAATGGCTAGTAATTCAACAAATTCGTCTAATTTGTCATTGAGGACTATACTCGAGAAGTGTAAACTCAACGGAACAAATTATCTAGACTGGGACAGAAATTTACGACTTGTATTAAAAATGGAACGCAGGGAGTACGTCCTTGATAAGGCTATCCCTGAGGAGCCAGCTGCCAACGCAACAAGGGTCGTTAAGGATGCGTACCAGAAACACCTTAGCGACTCTATCGACGTTGCGTGTGTCATGCTGGGCTGCATGGAGGCGGACCTCCAAAAGCAGTTTATGGAGCTATCCCATGATCCGTTTGCAATGTTTGCACAGATCAAGGATATGTTCAAGGAGAAAGTACGTATTGAAAAATACACTGTTCTCCGAGAACTCATAGCCTGCAAGATGTCAGCAGGCAGCTTCGTAGGTCCTCACGTCCTACAAATGAAGGGGCATTTTGACCATATGACTAGTATCGGTATGTCTATGGAAAAGGAAATGGCAGCGGATTTTATTCTGCAATCCCTTCCTCATGCATATGGTGGGTTCGTCATGAACTATCACATGCATGATATGGACAAGACCGCGTCGGAGTTGCACAGCATGCTAGTAACTGCCGAGAAGAGCATAAGGGGCAGTTCGTCCAAAAATGTCTTCATGGTCAAGAAGGGACCCAGCTTCAAAGCTGTTGGTGGCAAGGGTAAAGGCCCAAGACACCTGGCAGGGAAGAACAGACGACCATTTATTCCTAGACCTCACATGCCCGTACAAGGCAAAGGGAAGGCAAAGGAGTCGGTCTGTTTCTATTGTCAAAAGCCTGGTCATTGGAAGAAAGACTGTCAGCAGTTGAAGGAGGATCAGAAGAAGGGCGGTGGGGCCGCCACTTCATCAGGTATTCCATTAGAGCTATATCTTTCTACAATAAATACCTGGGTACTAGATACTGGAGCTGAGTCTCATATCTGTGCCGATGTGCAGGTGTTACATAGTAGAAGAGATGGTGGGGAAAGCGAGGTGGACCTAAGAGTTGGGAACAATACCAGAGTTGCCGCAACTGCCGTAGGTTCTGTGAACCTTGCTTTGCCCAGTGGGCTTGTAATTGAACTAAATGATGTTTTTTGCATACCTGCTTTCAGCAGGAATATTATCTCAATTTCTCTTCTAGAGAAAGAAGGTTATTATTTCAATATTAAAAACGGGTTTTTTGATATTATGCGCAACAACATATATTATGGCAATGCTCACACTGTTGGAGGATTATACATATTGAATATGCAAAACTCGAAATCCAACATGCTCTATAATATAAATGCTAAGAGGTTTAAAACTAATGATTTAGACCAAACTCTAATCTGGCATTGTCGTCTGGGACACATAAATGAGAAACGCATCTCAGCGCTTCATAAGCGCGGACTTCTAAGTCAATTCGAATTCCAAGCGATTGAAAGATGCGAAGCTTGTTTAATGGGCAAGATGACTAAAGTGCCCTTCACTGGTTTAGGTGAGAGGGCAGGTGACTTATTAGGTCTAATACATTCAGACGTATGTGGACCAATGAGTACGCATGCCAGAGGTGGTTTAGGCTACTTTATCACATTTACTGACGATTTCAGTAGATATGGTTATGTCTATCTCATGAGACATAAGTCCGAAGCTTTTGATAAATTCAAAGAGTTTAGGACTGAAGTAGAAAACCAACTCGGAAAGAGTATCAAGGCACTCCGTTCTGATCGGGGTGGAGAATACTTATCCGAGGAGTTTCTTAGTTATCTTACTGAAGGTGGAATACTATCTCAGTGGACTCCGCCAGGAACACCGCAACTTAATGGTGTGTCCGAACGGAGGAATCGGACATTGTTAGATATGGTTCGATCAATGTTAAGTCTCACTGATCTCCCGATCTCCTTCTGGGGTTATGCTCTGCAAACGGCCGCTTTCATAATAAACAGGGCTCCGTCGAAAGCAGTGGAAGGGACATCATTTGAAAAATGGTACGGGAAGGAACCCGTTTTGTCCTTCCTTAAAATCTGGGGTTGCGAGGCTTATGTTAAAAGGTTGCTTGCAACCAAGCTCAAACCAAGATCAGATAAATGCACTTTCGTCGGATATCCAAAAGAAACAAAAGGATACTACTTCTATAAGCCGAGCGAAAATAAAGTTTTTGTCGCTCGAGGTGGGACGTTCTTGGAAAAAGAGTTCATTTCCAAGACAGTCAGTGGGAGGGCTATTCATCTAGATGAAGTTCTAGATGAGATGGTCACTCGGGAACCACGAGAGGACCCACTAGAAGAGGTAGAGCCAGAAGTGGTCATTGAGCAAGAACCAATAGCTGCAGTTAATGAGGACGGTCCGAGGCGCTCTGAAAGGATAAGTCATGCACCTGTCAGATACGGGTTCTTAGTAACTGAAGGTGATGGTTTAGTACTAGTGGACAATGATCCAGCTACCTTTCGAGAGGCTTTGGACGGAACCGACTCTGAGAAATGGCTGGACGCCATGAGGGAAGAAATGCAATCCATGTCAGATAATCAAGTGTGGGACTTGGTAGATCATACCCCTGATGTTAAGGTCATAGGGTGTAAATGGATCTTTAAAATAAAGATTGACATGGATGGCAAACCTCAGACCTATAAAGCGAGACTGGTAGCAAAAGGTTATAGACAAATCCACGGAATTGACTATGAAGAGACCTTTTCTCCAGTAGTTATGGTCAAATCTATCCGCATTCTTCTTGCCATAGCAGCGTATCACAACTATGAGATATGGCAAATGGATGTCAAAACCGCCTTCCTCAACGGGAGGTTAGCTGAGGACGTTTATATGTCTCAGCCTGAGGGTTTTGAGGATCCAAAGAATAAGGGAAAGATTTGCAAGTTGCTCAAATCAATCTATGGTTTGAAGCAAGCATCTCGGAGTTGGAATCAGCGTTTTGATGAAGTAGTAAAACAGTTTGGCTTCGTCAAGAACGATGATGAACCCTGTGTGTATAAAAAGGCAAGTGGGAGCAATATAATCTTTTTAGTGCTTTATGTTGATGACATACTGCTCATTGGTAACGACGTCCCTACCTTGCTCTTAACGAAGACTTGGTTAGGTGAGTGTTTCTCAATGAAGGACTTAGGCGAGGCCTCTTACATCTTGGGAATCAAGATATATAGAGACCGTGCCAAGCGGGTCTTGGGCTTAAGTCAAAGCACTTATATAGACAAGGTGTTGAGACGATTCTCAATGCAAGATTCAAAGAAAGGATTGCTGCCCATGCGTCATGGCATAAAGCTTAGCAAGAAGCAGGGTGCTGAGACACCTGCAGAGCTAGCAAGAATGAATGAGATCCCATATGCTTCGGCTATAGGGTCCATAATGTATGCCATGATATGCACGAGACCGGATGTCTCGTTTGCCCTAAGCTGTACCAGTAGACATCAATCCAAACCCGGTGAGGCACACTGGATGGCTGTCAAGGCGATTCTCAAATATTTGAGAAAAACCAAGGACGCTTTTCTTGTATACGGGGGCAGAAATGATGATCTCGTCGTCAAAGGATATGTCGACGCTAGTTTTCAGACAGACCCCGATGACTTTAAGAGTCAGTTGGGATATGTGTTTATGTTGAACGGTGGAGCATTCAGCTGGAAAAGCAAGAAGCAGGATACCATTGCCGACTCTACAACGGAAGCTGAGTACATTGCCGCATGTGAGGCGGCAAAAGAGGCTGTATGGATCAGGAGTTTCATGGCTGGGTTAGGTGTAATTAAAAACCCGTCTAACCCAGTAGACTTATATTGTGACAACACCGGGGCTATTGCGCAAGCTAAAGAACCCAGGGCACATAACAGATCCAAACATGTACTCAGAAAGTATCACATCATCCGCGACATAATTGCTAGAGGTGACGTGAAGATCCAATATGTTGCAACTGATGATAACACAGCCGACCCATTGACCAAGGCTCTTCCTCAAGATAAACATGAAAAACATGTTAGGTCAATGGGTATAGACTGGGACTTAGATTGGAGCTAAGGGCAAGTGGGAGATTGATAGCATTTGTGCCCTAGTCCAATTGGTATTAGCCTGTAAACGTCTATGTACAAATATCATCGTTTGTGATGTATAAATATAAACGGCTTTATATTACTTATATGTTGAAGTAATATGTTAAGCATGATCTGATTTATGACCACTAAAGTAGTAGAACCATAAATCTGTACGGATCACACTTAACAAGTCCCTGGTCAACCTATGCTTCCTTGAAAGTGACCAGTATGAGGATGGTTCTTAATGACGTAGTTCTACTTGTCATAAGGATGTGGGATCCTGGAACCATATCATAGATATCATGAGGTGATTGATATCGGACGACCCGCATTGAATAGTGTTTTCATAGATTAAGCCATAAACATATTCAAATGCGATAGCTCGTCACGACGTCCTTAGACCAAGGAGTCTTTGTGATCACTATGCAATGAACGTACGACTTTAACTTGCGCCAAACGCTTTCTGTAAAAGGATTGCTATGAAGGGCATGATTGGGTGGCGGAACGGGTTGCATGAGTGACACGAAAGACGGCTAAGGGATTTATCCCTCATACTGCGGTATGGGAAAGATATCCGTTAGAAGGCCTCTTGATGGAGACCGAATGAGAGAAAAGCATGGCCATGCAAAATGATACGGGTTATCATTTCTCAGTCATCTCGCATATCAAGTAACAATGATTGATTAAACAAGGGAGACGACTCTATGCCTTGTGATCAATCGGGATATCTAGAGATAAAAGGATGGTGACTTGTACGCACAAAGGTTAAGTCGAATCATCGATCATCATGCACCTTGGGTAATCATAATGTTTTACTAGAGACCACTTATGATGGATCGGGCAAGAGCAATTCTTGCGCCGATCTGCCAACGGTGGCATGAGCCTAGAGGGTCACACACATACAAGACGGATAACTTGAGACAAGGAAACATGGATGTTTCTTAAGGAGAAGTATATGGACAAAACTGGAGGTTTTGTGCCATAGGTTCGGTTTGAGAGAATAATTAGCGAATCGAGAAAAATTGAGTTTTTCGTCGATATCGCGTCGGACTTTGTTTGATAAGTAGCGACAAAAAGGTCGGGAAACTTTTGGACGCGGCATGAGACAACACGGGAGGGCCCATTGGGCTCGGCCCATGAAGCCTCATGGCCGGCCCAATAAGGGCCCAATAAGGCCATATGGCCGGCCCACTTGGTGGGGCCAATGTGGGGGCCACACAACACCATGCTTAGTTGGTAGTTGTGGATTAAGAGGTGAGTGATTTAAGGGGTATGGGTTAAAGCTCCTTTAAGCCCATACCAATCACTTTTAACCCATACTTGTGAGTTGGATGATGAGATATATTGCAAGACATTATTTCATTAATTGATTAAGTCACAAAAACTCACAAAAACCTCTCTTTCACTCTCATTGTGGCCGGCCACCTTGGTGTTCTTCCTCCATCTTGCTCTCTTGTTCTTCATTTAATTGTTCTAGTAGGCAATTAAGTGAAGGATCTTGAAGATCATTCTCTTGGTGTGGACTTGCTTTAGAGAAGAAGATCCGAACGTTCTTCTTTATCGATTCAAACAAGACTTAAAGGTAAATATCTTGTGGAATAGATTTTGCTTTGGGATTTAATGGTTTAAATGTTCTTGGACAAGGTTTGGAGTAGATTATCTTTTATTGCTTCCGCTATCTCGATGAAGATCTAGAACGCTCCAAAACCCTACAACACCTGCAAGATTTCTTAGAGCTCTTAACCGTGCACCATCGGCGTGTTGAGAGGCTGATGAATATTTGCTAGAACGGACCTTTTGCTCCGATCAAACCTTGAGTCGCGAGTCGACTAAGTGTTTGGGTCGGTTAGGGTTTTTGTTTGTGATTGAAGATTCACAACTCTGTCCAAGAAGACAACGACACCGAGCATGGACTTGCTCGAAGGGTGGAATTGAGGGAATCTCAAAGACAGGGGGAGAGGCTCCGGGTCGAGGTGATTCACGGTGAGATCTATAGTAGGTTAGGACAATAGCTTGTGTGATAGCTAGATGGGCTTGAAGTTGTACTATTGACTACCTGATAGTGAAAAACCTTTCCACTGGCAAAGTGCCCCCAGACGTAGGTGCGGAGTCACCGAACTGGGTAATTATCTCTGGTGTCGTGATTATTATCTTTCTATTACTTTGCTTACTGTTTCCACAAGAAGTCGATACACAAGTTAAAGACTTTGTGGACTAAACCTTGACACTTAAAACAAAGAAATTTTTTTGAAGGGTTTTCAAGATTTACTTTGTGGACTTCACTTTTTACCTTTGGCTTGAGCGTTGTCTTTGTCTCATCTTGTTCTTTTGCCCCAGAGCTCTTGGTTCCAGCGAACCCTCGAGATGCACCAATTCTTCGTTGCTTGTGTTGAGCTTCAACCTTCAGTGCATATTTAATCACATCATCAAGAGTTCAAATTCAGCAGCATACTCCTCTACAGACATGCTTCCTTGTCTCAACTTTTGCACTTTAAGATACAACTCTTGTATGTAGGTAGACGGCACATATTTTCTTTTTAATTCTTTTCTCATCTTATCCCAGGTTGTGATCTTGTTACGACATTCTCTCTCTCGCTGCCTTTTGAGGTTGTCCCACCAAATTGAAGCGCCTTTCCTTAATTTTATAGCCACCAGTTTTACCTTTCGATCCTCTGGTAGTTCAGCATAATCGAACACTTTTTCCACGGTACTTAACCACTCCAAAAAGTCATCTGCATTCATGCGGCCTTCAAACTCAGGGATGTCAAGTTTTGGCATGTTAGTGTAGCCAAAATATTCCTTGTGTGGCCTTCTTTCGTATGCTTCGTGATCTCCATAACGGGTTTGGGTTTCTTTAAATTGATACCGCTCGCCGTACCTTCTTGCCTCACCCCTATTTGATTGAGGATGAGTGGGAAATTCTTCTCGTTGGGTGACATCCTCTTCAGAATCATAACTTCGTCCTTAATGTGATCCTTTCATGCTCCCGCTTTTCTCTACGACCCTTTTGGAGTCTTCAACGCGAAAGCGTTCTAGAAGTTCTTGAACTTGTAGTTCGAGTTCAACAATACCCCTTTGTTCATCTGACAATGATTTTCTGTCATCTTTCCCACCATTAGTAACGCCTGTAGATCCACCACCGGCCATCTAACAAGTGCTCTGATACCACTTGATACAGGGGTTACTACGAAAATAGGTGCAACGGTTAGGTTTGAATTACTTTATAGTTTCTTGAGAGTGAAGTTTGAAGGTTTGAATAAAGAGACTAGAAGCGAAAGGAAATAATGGGTTAGGAGTAGAAAGTTTAGGGTAGGGTTTTGGGGAACACAACCGCCACTTAGCCAGGGAAAGGCTAAGATAAGGTTTACGCCACACCTACGTGCCTCGGCTTAAGTGATGAGTAAAAAAACAAAGACACAAAGCTTTGATAATTTTTCTTTACTAAAATCTGAATTTTCTAAAGAGCCACAGCCCCTTTAAATACATGTAAGTAGGAAATAACAACTAGAACTAGAAAAGGCAATAACTAACTAGGATAATAGAAAATTTGAAAAACATAAATTACTTGACTTGCAAGCCAATTATTCTAGAAACTAAATACTAAGAAATATAGAAATTAGGAATCTAAGGTTGTTGAAACCATGTGCTTAAATTAGTCCACGTGCTTGAGCTATAAATATTTGGCTAATGTATTTGACCTAACTCATATGCTCCTGCAACTGCTTAAGTCAAAGCACCTATATAGACAAAGTGTTCAGAAGATTCTCAATGCATAATTCCAAGAAAGGACTACTGCCCATGCGTCATGACATAAAGCTTAGTAAGAATCAGTGTGCTGAGACACCTGAAGAGCTAAAAAGAATGAATGAGATCCCATATGTTTCGGCTATAGGGTCCATAATGTATGCCATGAGATGTACGAGACCGGATGTCTCATTCGCCCTAAGCTGTACCAGTAGACATCAATCCAAACCCGGTGAGGAACACTGGATTGCAATCAAGGCAATTCTCAAATATTTGAGAAAAACCAAAGACGCTTTTCTTGTATACGGGGGAAGAAGTGGTGATGATCTAGTCGTCAAAGGATATGTTGACGCTAGTTTCCAGACAAACCCTAATGACTTTAAGAGTCAGTTGGGATATGTGTTTACGTTGAATGGTGGAGCATTTAGCTGGAAAAGCAAGAAGGAGGACACCATCGCCGACTCTACAACGGAAGCTGAGTATATTGCTGCATCGGAAGCAGCAAACGAGGCTGTATGGATCAGGAGTTTCATGGATCGGTTATGTGTAATTCAAAACCCATCTAACCCAGTAGACTTATATTGTGACAACACCGGGGCCATTGCACAAGCTAAGGAACCCAGGGCACATGACAGATCCAAGCATGTACTTAGGAAGTATCACATCATCCGCAACATAATTGCTATTTCATCATTTGTTACTTTAATCACTCATGCCTTATGAGTTGATGAAGTAGACTAAAGAAATAACAATTCACTCACTCTCTTCTCTCACAATTGTGGCCGGCCACATCCCTATCTCTCCTCTCTTTGCTCTCTTGTTCTTCACACATTAGTTCTAGTAGGCTTTTTGTGAAGGATCATAAGGATCATCCTCTTGGTGTGGACTTGCTCTAGAGAAGAAGATCATATAGTTCTTCTTTCTTGATTCAACAAAGACTAAAAGGTATGTTCTTATGGAATAGATTTTGCCTTGAGATTTAATGGTTCGTGTTCTTAGACAGTTTTTGGAGTTCCTTTTGTTTATACATCCGCTATCTCGATGATCTTGAACGCTCCAAAACCCTACATTCATCGACCATCTAGGGGAGTGTAGAATATAGTCTAAGTGGACTCCGCCTGGAACACCTCAATTGAATGGTGTGTCCGAAAAGAGGAACTGAACCTTACTAGACATGTTTCGCTCTATGATGAGTGTGACATATCTCCCTGTATCCTTTCGGGGATACGCTCTGGAGACAGCTGCGTTCATTTTGAACCAAGCACCTACGAAAGCGGTGGAGACAACACCAACGAGGTATAGAGTGGGAAGCCTCCCAAGTTTTCGTTCATCAAGATTTGGGGTGGCGAGGCTTATGTCCAACGACTCGTGGCAGACAAGCTCGAACCACGATCTGACAAATGTATTTTCGTAGGATATCCGAAGGAAACTCGTGGATATTACTTCTACAAACCCGACGAGAACAAAATATTTGTTGCTCGGAATGATGTCTTTTTGGAGACTGAATTCCTCTCCAAAATAGAAAGTGGGAGAATTGTACATCTTCAAGAAATCCGAGATGGTACGAGTACTGAGAATCCTGAAGAAATTCGGTATCCCCACTTAGACAGTGTAGAAGTGGAGCCTGAACTGGACCAAGAGGCACATGCAGGGCCCAACATAGTTCATGAAGCCCCACATCATTCTGAAAGGCCACGTCAAGCACCCGTCAGATACGGATTCTTAATAACTGAGGGTGGTGATTTAGAGATTGTGGATTCTGATGATTTGATTACCTTTCAAGGAGCCATGGGGATTTTTGATTTCGAGAAATGGTTAAGATCCATGAAGGAGGAGATGAAATCTATGTATGACAACCAAGTGTGGAATTTGGTGGATCCAACCCCAGGTGTTAAGACAATCGGGTGCAAATGGATCTTTAAGATCATGGAAAATGAAGACGAGCCTTGCGTGTTAAAGAGGGCAAATGGGAGGACAGACGTGTTCTTAGTGCTATATGTCGATGACATACTCCTTATCGGAAACAACATCCCCACCATGCAAGCCACAAAAGCTTGGTTGGGGAAGTGTTTCAAGATGAGGGGCTTGGGCGAAGCCAGGTATATCCAATGGATCAAGATTTATTGAGATCGCCTGAGGAGGATCATTGGGCTGAGCCAGAGCACTTATATCGACAAGATCTTGAAAAGATTTTTGATCCACGAGTCCAAGAAAGGATTCCTCCCTATGAGACATGGAATAAAACTCAGCAAGACTAAGTGTCCCACAACACCTGATGAGCTGAAGTGCATGAGTGCCATCCCTTGTGCATCTGCAGTAGGATCCATCATGTACGTCATGATCTACACGAGACCTGATGTCCCTTACGCCCTATCCTGCGTTAGCAGATTCTAGTCTAATGCTGGTGAGGATCACTGGATAGCAGGGAAGACGATCCTGAAATACCTCAAGAGGACAAAGGATGCCTCCTAGTCTACGGGGGTCACAATGAGGAGCTGGAGGTGACGGAATACGTCGAAGCCTGTTTCCACACTGATCTGGATTATTCGCTGTCTTAGTTTGGGTATGTGTTCACGCTCAACGGGTGAGCTTTCAGCTGGAAGAGCTTCAAGCAGTCGACCGTTGCAAATTCTACTACATAGCTGCTAGAGAAGCGACAAAGGAGGCTTTTTGGATCCGGAAGTTCAAGGTCGGACTAGACATAATTAAAAACCCGTCCGTACCGGTGAACTTGTATTGCGACAACACTTGCACCATAGCACAGGCTAAGAAGCCCAGGGCGCATGCCAGATCCAAATATGTACAGCGACGGTTTCACTTTATTCGAGAGTACATCGATCAAGGTGAAGTGAAGATTTGTAAAATTGTGACAGAAGATAATGTAGACGATCCATTAACCAAGGCTCTCTCACAGCCTAAACATGAGGGAAATGTAAGGTTAATGGGTTTACGTTGGGATTTAGATTGGAGCTAGGGGCAAGTGTGAGATTGTTAGAGCTAGTTCCCTAGTCCTTATCTTTTCTATGTAATCTTCTTATGTTAAGCAATGAAAGGAATTTTCATTATTATTGTGATGTAGTAATAAGTCAAGCGATAATTTCATTTAAAACCATTCAGTGTGTCATCACTAATAGTAGAATCTTTAGTACTATGAAATTATGCTTCACGAATCCCTAGTCGTATACTTATCAAGAAGCGACTAGCGTGAGGATGACTTAAGATTAAGTTTTGCTGATCTAGTTAATAGGATTACCAAAGTCATATCACAGATATCATCTAGAAGATGGTATTGGATAACTCGACTTGAAGTATGGGGCATAGATTAAGTCACCAATGCACTCTTTCGTCGTGTGATCACTACCTTAAAACCTTGGAGCGAGTGGCTCACATGCACGTCACTCCATTAGTTTGACATGTCCTAACGCTGCCTATAACAGGGTAGTTATCACGGGCCTCGTTGGCTATAGAACGGACTGTAGTGGGAGCGCACATTCCGTCCAAAGGGATTTTTTTCCCACGGTGAGATGTGGTAAAGGGTATAGTTCTGGGCCCCTTGATGAGCATGACTGAGGTGTTGGGGTTCCCGGAATCTCAAGTACAGTGGAAGCGACGATAATTAACCGAGAACCCGGCATAGGAACGTTTGCAATCTATAGATGAATCATATGAACGAGGAAAGATTCGATCTTTAACCTCTTATAGAGTGAAATCTCCTGATCAAAGACGGGCTCTCGAGCTCGTCCTCTACGTCTCGCACACACCGGAGCTCGAACACGAAGCTAGAACTCAACTAGTGGGTACTAGACCACCAAAGAACCCACGCACTCTTTCTCTAGCTCCTAAATGTAGCAACTAGAGACTTTTAGGAAGAATGGATAATATTGCAAGAATGCATTGTGGAGGCACTCACCCTTGGCCTCTATTTATAGGCTCTGGTGAGTGCCTTAGGGCTTTTCCCGTCAGGCCGATATGGCGATCGCCACCCTCCACAAGTGTCGGTGGCGATCGCCACCCCATAGGTGGCGATCGGCACCACACTTCGTGGCGAATATTCCCATTCTCTCCATTTGAACCTCTTGAGTCCCATCGAGTAGGCTTCGGTTGTCGCTTATGGTGTGCAACCCTATGTGAAAGAATTTTTTAGGGTTCCAAGGATTTGAATTCATGCCCATACAAGAAATTAACCTCAAAAGTCCTTATTAATTTACGGATCTTACATGATCATTAATTGATCATGAGATCTAGGCTAGAAAATAAATTACAAGATTACCTTGAATCAAAATTCCTTTGTCACTAAATTGGATTTAATGACCTCTACAGAATGTCCACACAGGAAGAGCAATCCGAAGATACTCACAACGATCTTTGTTAGAAGATCAAAGCAAGTAAAATGGGAAGAAGAAAGGGAGAAGGGGCCGACCGGCCAGGGAGAGAGAGAGAGGGAGAGGCTAGGGTTTTTGGAAAAATTTTCTTATGATTAAAAATCTGAATATTTCCCTTTTATATCTCTATTTACGAAATAATTAATTAAAAGCCTTAATGGGCTTAAAGCCCAAAGCTTATTAATTAATTAAGTAGAGAAGCTCATTCTAGCTTAACTCAATCTGGCTAGGCCTTTTTTAGCTAAATTAATTAAATCTAATTATTTAGATTCTAATTAATTGGTCCAGCTAAATCGTTCTTGATTTCCGGCTTAATCCTAAACCGAAATCGGTCTAATCTGGTTGAATCTAAAACCAGAATTTATCTCTCTCATGATTCCTCTACATGATTCCATCCATTTTACTCAACCTTTAGTGTGTGACCTTCTAGACTCACGACACGTTGGCGGACTGGTAAAATTACCATTTTACCCTTTCCATCATGAGTGGCCTCTAGCAAGACATCATGATTACCCAACACTTGTGATTATCGAGATTTCGACTTAACATTGTCGTACATGAAACTATCCTTTTATCCTCTTAATATCTTGACAACCACGAGGCATAGACAAGTCATCATCGTTCAATTGTCTTGTTTCTTGGTCTGAGTTAACTGAATTGTAACTGATACTCTGTATCGACTGCATGGCCATGCTATTGTATTTCAGTTGTACTCATCAAGTGGCCTAAACAGATATCTGCTCATACGTCTGTATGAGGGATAAATCCTTCAACGATCTATTGAGTCAACTCATGTGACTCGTGATTGAGCCAATCAAAGCCGTTATTGTAACCCTTTCACATGAGACGTTAGACTGAGTCAAACTCGTCACTCATCACATAGTGACCTCAAAGATCCTTTCGTTTGAGTATGTGATTTCACGTACCGACATATGAGTATGTTCATGACTGTGTCTATGTAACATACTCACGATCGGGTCACTTGATGGCAGTCCAGTGATCTTGGCCTGGGTTAAACTGAAATCTCCTGGCACAGCTGAGGGCAAACGATACATCAGGCCTCGTACAGATCATGGCATACATAATGGATCCCACTGCCGAACCATACGGGATTCCTTCCATCTTCCTCAGCTCATTAGGTGTTCTAGGTCACTGACTCTTGTTGAGCTTGAAGCCATGTCTTACTGGGAGGATCCCTTTCTTAGAGTCAAACATTGAGAATATTCTCAACACTTTATCTATGTAAGTGCTCTGACTTAGGCCTAGAATTCTCTTGGATCGATCTATGTAGATCATGATCCCAGAATATAAGCGGCCTCTCCTAAGTCTTTCATGGAGAAACGCTTCCCTAATCAAGCTTTAGTCTCAAGCAAGGTTGGGACATCATTTCCCATGACTAGTATGTCGTCGACATATAACACCAGGAACACTATGTTACTTCCACTGCTCTTCTTGTAGATACAGGGTTCATCTGGATTTCAAATAAACCCGAACTCTTTTACGTCTTCATCGAACCGTAAGTTCCAAATCTTGGAAGCTTGCTTCAATCCATAAATTGATCGTTGCAGCTTACACACCTTTTCTAGATGATCCGGATCAAAAAACCTTATGCTTGGGTCATATAGACATCCTCCTGCAAATTCCCGTTAAGGAACGCGATTTTAACGTCCATTTTCCATATCTCGTAATCGAAATATGCTGCAATGGCCAACATCATCTGAATTGACTTAATTATTGCTACTGGTGAAAAGGTCTCATCATAGTCCATGCCTTGGACTTGACGATAACCTTTTGCAACCAGCCTTGCCTTGTAAGCATGAGGCTTTCCGTCCATATATGTCTTTAACTTAAATATCCACTTGCACCCTAGGTTTTATCCTAGGTGTGATTTCTACTAAGTTCCAGACCTGATTGTCTTTCATGGACTTTATTTCCTCATCCATGGCATTCCGCAACGATCCTGATCCACAACGATCAAGTCATTACCCTCTCTGGCTAAGAAGTCATATCTGACTGGGTTTTGACGAGATCTTTCAGACCTCCTTGGTCTTAATGAGTTGCTTTTAGAATAGGACTCTGATCATTTACCTCATCGGGTACTTCTACATCCTTTGTAGGCTGTTCTGTGTCTTCTCAAATTTCTTCAAGAAGCACAGGACTCCCACTAGGACTCTTGGAAAGGAATTCTCTTTCCAAGAATACCCTACCTCGAGCAAAAAAAACTTTATTCTCTTCGGGTTTATAGAAGTAGTACCCCATAGTACCTTTGGGGTACCCTGTAAAGACACACTTATCTGCCTTGGGTTCGAGTTTATCACCAAGCATCCGCTTAACGTATACATCACACCCCCAGATCTTGAGCAAAGAAAACTTGGGAGCTTTCCCTTGCCAAAACCTCAAATGGAGTTGTCTCCACTGCCTTTGTATGTGCCCGATTCAAAATGAATGCGGCCGTTTCTAGGGCATGGCCCCAGAAATATATTGGAAGATCGGCGTGACTCATCATGGAACGAACCATGTCAAGCAAGGTTCAGTTCGTTTGTTCGGAAACACCATTCAGCTGAAGGGTTCCTGGCGGAGTTAGTTCCGAGAGAATACCGTTATCCCTTAGGTGACTGAGAAAATCTTGGTCTAAGTACTCGCCACCTCAAACAGACCGAAGTGCCTTTATACTTTTACCAAGCTGGTTTTGTACTTCATTATGAAATTCTTTGAGTTTATCAAAGGATTCCGACTTATGTCTCATTAAATAGACATACACATACCTACTGAAATCATCGGTAAAGGTTATGAAGTACCTGAAACTTCTCATGGCTTGTGTGCTCGTGGGCCCACATACGTCTGAATGTATTAGGCACGGGAGATCACTCGCCCTTTCACCTAAGCCACCAAAAGGCGCCTTTGTCATCTTTCCCATAATGCAAGATTCACATCTCTCGATTGGTGTGAATTCAAACGGATCTAATAGTCAACACTTGTGAAGTGTCGAGACGCGTTTCTTGCCTACATGACCCAGACGATAGTGCCACATCACTGTCTGACTGCAACCTCTTATTTACGTTATAGTTTGAACTGTAGTTAGAGTTATCAACATTTAAAATGTACAAACAACCAACCATAGATCCAGTGCCATAAACAATAATATTTCTTGATAAAGTAAATAAACAATTACTCTGGTAAATACAAAACCAAGTTTGTCCAAACTGGATACTGAAATATTATTCCTACTGAAAGTAGGTACACACAATACATCGTCCAAAACTAAAATAAGCCTTGTGGGTATCCTAAGACTAACAGAACCGACAGCCGTCGTTGACACCGAACTGTTGTCTCTGACTCTCAGATCCTGCTCGCCTTTCTCAAGGAGCTTCTTACTTTCCAGATCCTACAGATTAACACAAATGTGAGTTTCTGCCCTGGTATCAACTACCCATGTATCACCGAAAGTAACATTGAGATTATACTCAACAACGTAAATACCTCATCCAGGTCCTGAAGGGTGTCCTCCCTTCTGCAAGCTCTTCACATATTCCATGTGCTGCCTGCAATCCTTTTTCCAATGACCTGGCTGCTGGCAGTAATAACAGACTACCCCTGAGCTCGAAGTATTCCCTTTGTTTCTAGGAACCGCTTGGATCTTCGGACCCCTGGGTAACCTTAACTGCCCAACTAGGTGCATTGGCGCCTTACCCTTACCCGCCACTGCGGGTGCCTTGCCCTTGTTGGGATATCTTGTGTAAGCTTTTTTGTGCCCTAGTCCAATTGTATTAGTCTGTAAATGTCTGTATATATTAATCATCGTTCGCAATATATAAAACCGGCATTATATTACTTATGTGTTGAAGTAATAGGTTAAGTCTTATCTGATATATGACCACCAAAGTAGTAGAGCCATATATCTGTATGGATCACACTTAACTGGTCCCTGGTCAAATATGCTTCTATGAAGCGACCAACTATGAGGATGATTCTTTATGGTATAGTTCTATTTATTATTGGGAGGGTTCCCGGAATCAGATCATAGATATCACTCGGGTGAGTGATATTGGACGACCCGTATTGAACGGTGTTGCATAGATACAGTCATGAACACATTCAATTGTGGTAGCTTGTCGGAGTATCCTTAGATTAAGGAGTCTTTGTGATCGCTATATAGTATAGAACTGTGTTTGATTTGCTCCTAACGTTGTCCGTAACAAGACTACCATCACAGACAAGATTGGCACGGGGACGTATTCTATAAGTGATATGAAAGGCGGCTAAGGGATTTATCCCTCATACTACTATATGAGATAGGTATCTGTTTAGCCCACTCAATAGAGATTAACTGAAGGGAGAGCATGACCATGCCAACAATACGGGGTATCAGTATTTAGTAATCTCACAAATCGAGAAACAGAGATTGATTAAATAAGGGTGACGTCTCTATGCCTTATGATCAATCTAGATACCAGGCGATAAAGGGATAGAGACATGTACTACAAGAGGTTGAATCGAATCATCGATCATCGTGCGCGTCAGATAATCATAACGTCTTACTAGAGCCCACTTATGATGGATCGGGTAAAATGCAATTTTATGCCGATCCGCCGATGTCGGCATGAGCCTAGAGGGTCACACACATAGGATATGGATTATGAGAGAGAAAGAAAGGTCGGAGACACTCGAGAGAGAGGCATGGGCAAAACTAGACATTTTGGGCCATGGATATGGGTAATTGGATGTGACACGCGAATCAAGAAAGACTAAGTCTTTCGTTGATGTCGTGTCGAACTTTGTACAATAAGTTCGGGGGTAAGTTGGACGTGGCACGGGACCTCATGACCGAAGCATTGGGATTCGTTCCACGAGGCCCTAGTGGCCAGCCCAACCAAGGCCCAACAGTGGAGCAAAGGGTGCGTCCATTTCGCCACTAACTTTGGTTAAGTGGATGATGACTAGATACACACTAAACCTAATCCATGTTGGATAAGTGTGATTAAAGGTGGCCACCCAATGACCATCATCATTTTCTCTTAAGCCAACACACATCAATTCACCAACATATATACCAAAACACACCAAAAAAACATCAAGACTAGTTTGTGTTTCTCTCCCTCTCTCTTCAAGCTTGGCCGAGAGCTCCCTCCCCCTCTTCTTGCTCTATCTTGCTCCTTCTTCTATTCTAGTAAAGTAGAGGAGTGTATGATCCTCAAGGTATCATCCTATCCGCGTGGACTTGGCTAGAGTTGAAGATCTGAAGCGTTCTTCAAACCGATTCGAACAAACCGAAGGTAAACTTGTGATTTTGGTTTTGCCTTAGGATTTAATGGTTCGATGTTCTCGGACAGTTCTTGGGGTTTATATATGTTGCTTCCGCTGACATATAAGTTCTTGATAGCCCCAAAGTTCCTACATCCTGGTGACCTGCCAGTAGGTTTGCCAGCTCTTTTAAAGTTGACATCCTTATTGACCATCAGAACCTCAGGGGTCTTGCCCTTGAGATTTTTCACTGCTGTCACCAACATTCCATGTAGTTCCTTGATGGTCTTTTCCATATTATGGAGATTGTAACTGGTAATCACATTTCCATAAACCTTAGGAAGCGACATCAGAACTATATCCGATTTCAGCTGCTCTGTGAAGCTATGACCTAGACTTGCCAAGCGATCAAAGAGACGCTTCATCTTGAGGACATGTGGGCTCACTGCCTCACCAGCATTGTGTCTGCTGTAGAATAACTCCCTAAGAGTGTTGTATCTCTCGACACGAGCATTCTTCCGGTAGTATACCTTGATCTCCTCCATCATTTCTTGTGGATTGTCCACGAGATGCATAAACTAGTCCTGGGTGTCATTTTCCATGGACCCGACCATGAGGATGCCAACATCTTGCCGGTCGCTAAGATACTTGTCATAAGCATTCTTATCGGCCTCGCTAGCATCATCCGCATGCACTTTCATTGGCTGATCCGCGAGGATATACTCCTGTCTATCATACTGTAGTGCAAGCTTCAAGTTCCTCTCCAAAACCAGGAAGTTGGTCCCTGATAGCTTGTTATTCGACAAAAGAGACTTTAGCGCTTCACTGCCAGAACGTGTTGATTTGGGTTGCGACGGTTCCATTAAATCTACACATGAAAATAAATTCAATCAGATTCTTAATTAAGTTAAAGTTTGAGATACTTGAGTATGAACATTTCTGATTCTTATCTCCGAATCTAAACCAGGATCTCCGCATACCTAAAACTGAAGTGAGTTAATCTTATTGCCCCAGTTTTGGACATTGGAGTAGGATAGTCCAGTCCTTTCACAAAATCATGTGATTCTTGGTTAGGGCTTATACATTATATGTATATGGCATTGCCCTATGTCTGATACCCTGGCTCACATCATCTGAGAATCGCAGCCAAGTCAACCACCTTTCAACGCATGTTCCAATCTGCATGGTTAATCTGCTAATGCGCACGTACCCAGACAAGATTGCCCATCTCCTTTTAGAACCCATTCCCATGGATCCACGTTAATCGTATCCACCCATGAGTCTGTGAACTAATCGAAGTGCTGAATTGTGGCCGGTATCTAGCTTGACTTGAAATTACTTGTCATTTTATATGTTCATTCTCACTGATTATTACTTGATCTTAACTTGAAATTTTCATCTACAAATTCATGTAGAGATATTTTCATTCCGGTTTGCATGTGCGTGATTAACTTATTATTATTAATCTTTACACATGTGGGTGATGATCTAATTTACATAGACTTATGAAAATTCAACCATACATTCATGAACATAAATGTAAACTTGCTTTAGCTAGCCCGCTAACCCTACTGGAATAAACTAAAACCTATACTAGGCCTTGTCTTTCCTCATTCTCTTGGACTCCCACTGGCTCCACGCCTCCTCGGGATTACCGTCCTTCTCTTCGGTTCTTCTCGTCTTGGGAATATGTAATTACATTAAATTTAAATAAAATAAATGTCGTGACACGCGGGTCACAATTAAATTACAACCCAAAAGCAACTCCCAGGTTGCAAACCGAAATTAAATTCTTAATCGGGCTAACTTTGCAATCATGTTGCAAACACCGTGTTATCAAACAATCATGTTGTCAAACAAGCATGTTATCAAGCTGACATATTAATTCAAATTTTATCTTGATTTAAATCATAAAATACGGGTTGTCAAAACCGTTATTTTGAACCGGTTAATTTCTGAATTAAATCGGTTCACGCTCTGGTTTATCGAAACCGAACCGGTCTGAAATTTTAATTAATTATCGCTTAAAATTCTAGATTTTTCTGGGTCGGATCTGACCCAAATCCTTTCTGGTTTGACCGAACCAACATTGACCCGAGGGCCAATTAGGGTTCGGCCAAACCCTAGCCGCCAAGGCTGGCCGCGACATGATCGACTAGCCCGTGGCGGGCCAACTTGCAAGTTTCAATCAGGCTGAGGCCTTCCCCTGACCGGAGCCGAAAGGCTCGGCCAGATCTGCCACGGGTAGATCTGGTCGGCCCGTGTCTTGGCCGGGGTTAGCCTCTCGGCTAGCCTCGGCCTCCCGCGGGTCTCGACCCGATCTAACTCGATCAAAAAATTAATTTTTCAGCAATTAATTCATTAACTAAACAAGAAAATTATTTTTCAATTTGAATCTCACAATACCGAAATAAATTGCAAAATTAAATCTAACCTATCATGCTCGAATACAATAATCATGTGTAACAAAGCCTCTGATATCACGGAAAGAATTTTTTAGGGTTCCAAAAATTTAAATTCATACCCATACAAGAAATTAACCTCAAAAGTCCTTATTATTTTACGGATCTTACATGATCATTATTTGATCATGAGATCTAGGCTAGAAAATAAATTACAAGATTACCTTTAATCGAAATCCCTTTGTCACTAAATTGGATTCAGTGACTTCTAAAGAACGTCCAAACATAAAGAGCAATCTGAAGATACTCACAACGATCCTTGCTAGAAGATCGAAACAAGCAAAACGGGAAGGAGAGAAGGAGAGGGGGCCGACCGGCCAGGGAGAGAGAGAGAGAGAGAGGCTAGGGTTTTTGGAAAAAATTTCTTATGATTAAAAATCTGAAAATTTCCCTTTTATAATTCTATTTAGAAAATAATTAATTAAAAGCCTTGATGGGCTTAATGCCCGAACTTATTAATTAATTAAGTAGAGAATCTCATTCTAGCTTAGCCCAATCTGGCTAGGCCCTGTTTAGCTAAATTAATTAAATCTATTTATTTAGATTCTAATTAATTAGTCCAGCTAAACCGTTCTTCACTTCCAGTTTAATCCTAAACCGAAATCGGTCTAATCTGATTTAATCCAAAACCGGAATTTATCTCTCTCATGATTCCTCTACATGATTCCATCTGTTTTACTCAAACTTTCGTTTGTGACCCTCTAGGCTCACGACACGTTGGCGGACTGGTAAAATTATCATTTTACCCTTTCCATCATGAATGGCCTCTTGCAAGACATCATGATTACCCAACGCTTGTGATTATCGAGATTCCGACTTAACCTTGTCGTACATGAAACTATCCTTTTAGTCTCTTGATATCTTGACAACCACGAGGCATAGACAAGTCATCCTCCGTATCGACTACATGGCCATGCTATTGTATTTCAGTTGTACTCATCAAGTGACCTAAACAGGTATCTGCTCATACTTCTGTATGAGGAATAAGTTCTTCAACAATCTATTGAGTCAACTCATGTGACTCGTGATCGAGCAAATCACAGCCGTTATTGTAACCCTTTCACAGGAGACGTTAGACTGAGTCAAACTCGTCAGTCATCACATAGTAACCTCAAAGATCCTTCCGTCTGAGGATGTTATTTCACGTACCGACATATGAGTATGTTCATGACTGTGTCTATGTAACATACTCACGATCGGGTCGTCCTATATCACCCCGTTTGTTGATACTATGACCTAACTCCGGCCCCCTTTTGGCCATGATCAGTAGAGCGTGATCATTTAGATTTAGCCTCATACCGATCGCTTCTTTTGAAGCTATTCTTATCAGGGACAACTTAAGTAAGATTTTATCTTATATGTAGATCTACTATTATGTGTTGACATATCAATGATACAAATAAAATCATACTTAAGATATTACTACAACTCTTAGTAATATAAATGCCGATTTTATTTCAACTAATAATCTTATTACATGAGTAGATTCAAAATACATTGTGCTCAGGGACAACTTAAGTAAGATTTTATCTTATATGTAGATCTACTATTATGTGTTGACATATCAATGATACAAATAAAATCATACTTAAGATATTACTACAACTCTTAGTAATATAAATGCCGATTTTATTTCAACTAATAATCTTATTACATGAGTAGATTCAAAATACATTGTGCTCAGGGACAACTTAAGTAAGATTTTATCTTATATGTAGATCTACTATTATGTGTTGACATATCAATGATACAAATAAAATCATACTTAAGATATTACTACAACTCTTAGTAATATAAATGCCGATTTTATTTCAACTAATAATCTTATTACATGAGTAGATTCAAAATACATTGTGCTCAGGGACAACTTAAGTAAGATTTTATCTTATATGTAGATCTACTATTATGTGTTGACATATCAATGATACAAATAAAATCATACTTAAGATATTACTACAACTCTTAGTAATATAAATGCCGATTTTATTTCAACTAATAATCTTATTACATGAGTTGATTCAAAATACATTGTGCTCAGGGACAACTTAAGTAAGATTTTATCTTATATGTAGATCTACTATTATGTGTTAACATATCAATGATACAAATAAAATCATACTTAAGATATTACTACAACTCTTAGTAATATAAATGCCGATTTTATTTCAACTAATAATCTTATTACATGAGTAGATTCAAAATACATTGTGCTCAGGGACAACTTAAGTAAGATTTTATCTTATATGTAGATCTACTATTATGTGTTGACATATCAATGATACAAATAAAATCATACTTAAGATATTACTACAACTCTTAGTAGATTCAAAATACATTGTGCTAGGGTACAAAATCCCAACAATCTTGTAATCCCGTGACCCATTGGCAGATTAGCGTGGGATTCCATCTAACCCGATCCATCACTAGTCATCTCTAGTAAGACGTAGTGATTACCCAATGTCCACGAGTGTATCGATCGATTCGATATCTCCTTCATGTTATTTGTATCACTAGTAAGACGTAGTGATTACCCAATTGTTTGCTTTAAGGTGTATGAGATCGTATGAGGCATAAAATCGTCATCCTCATGTATTCGATCTAGTTCCTCGAATTCTGAGTTGACTGATAGTATTGTTGTAGCCGCACACTTCATTAGTTACACTCATCAAGGGGCCCTGAACCATACCATTCACCACGTCTCACCGTGGGGAAACAAATCCCTTCAGACGTAATGTGCGCTCCCACTACAGTATGTCTAAAAGTCAACGATGTCCGTTAGGGCTGCTCTGTTACAGGCAGCATTAGGACATGTCAAACTAATGGAGTGACGTGCATGTGAGCCACTCCCTCCAAGGTATTAAGGCAGTGATCACACGAGGACAGAATATGCGTTGGTAACTAAAACTATGCGAAATACTCCACCTTGGGTCATCCAATTTCATCCTTCAGATGATATCTGTGATATGACTTTGGTAGTCCCACTACCTTGATCAGCAGGACTTGATCTTAAGTCATCATCACACTAGTCACTTATGGATAAGTATTTGACTAGGGATCTATCAAGCATAACTTTATTATATCTAAAGGTTATGTTGTTCTTGTGTAAACACTAACGACTTTAGATGAAGTTATCGCTTGACACATTATGATAACACAATAATAATGTAAATGACATTCATTGTTAAACAAAACATTACAACCTCCTACAATCTCTTACTTGCCACTAGCTCCAATCTAAATCCCAATGTAAACCCATTGACCTTACATGACTTTCATGTTTAGGCTGTGAGAGAGCCTTTGTCAACGGATCGACTACATTATCTACTGTTGCAATTTTACGAATCTTCACTTCACCTTGTTTCATGTATTCTCGAATCAAGTGAAACTGCCTCTGTACATGCTTGGATCTGGCATGCGCTCTGGGCTCCTTAGCCTGTGCTATGGGGCCAGTGTTGTCGCAATACAAGTTCACCGGATCAGTCCTGCCATGAACTTCCGAATCCAAACAACCTCCTTTGCCGCTTCACTAACAGCTATGTACTCAGCTTCTGTGGTAGAATCTTCAACGGTCGGCTGCTTGAAAGTCTTCCAGCTGAAAGCCCCACCGTTCAGTATGAACACGTATCTACACTGTGATCGTGAGTCGTTCGAGTCAGTTTGTGAACTAGCATCGACATATCCCGTCACCTCTAGCTCCTCATCCTTTCCCCCGTAGACCAAGAAGACATCATTTTTCATCTTGATGTACTTCAAGATCGTCTTCACTGCTGTCCAGTGGTCCTCTTCGAAGTTAGACTAGAATCTGCTTACGCAGGATAGGGCATAAGAGACATCAGGTCTCGTGCAGATCATGGCGTACATGATGGATCCTACTGCTGATGCATAGGGGATTCCACTCATGGGCTTCAGCTCATTAGGTGTGTAAGCTTTTTGTCCCCTAGTCCAATTGTAATAGTCTGTAAATGTCTGTATATATTAATCATCGTTTGCAATATATAAAATCGGAATTATATTACTTATGTGTTGACGTAGTAGGTTAAGTCTGATATGATATATGACCATCAAAGTAGTAGAACCATATATCTGTACGTATCACTCTTAACGGGTCCCTGGTCAAATATGCTTCAATGAAGCGACCACGTATGAGGATGATTTTTTATGGTATAGTTCTATTTAAAATTGGGAGGGTTCCCGGAATCAGATCATAGATATCACTCGGGTGAGTGATATTGGACGACCCGCACTGAATGGTGTTGCATAGATATAGTCATGAACACATTCAATTGTGGTAGCTTGTCGTTGTATCTTTAGACGGAGTCTTTGTGATCGCTATACAGTAAAGAACTGCGTTTGACTTGCTCCTAACGTTATCCGTAACAAGACTACCATAACGGAAAAGATTGGCACAATGACGGATTGTATGAGTGATACGAAAGACGGCTAAGGGATTTATCCCTCATACTATAGTATGGGATAGGTATCTGTTTAGCCACTCGATAGAGATTAACTGAAGGAAGAGCATGGCCATGCCAACGATACGGGGTATCAATATTCAGTAATCTCACAGATCGAGAAATAGAGATTGATTAAATAAGGGTGACGTCTCTATGACTTATGATCAATATAGATACCGGGCGATTAAAGGGATAGGGACATGTACTACATGAGGTTAAATCGAATCATCGATCATCATGCTCGTCGACTAATTTTAACGTATTACTAGAGGCCACTTATGATGGATCGGGTAAAATGGAATTTTACGCCAATCCACCGATGATGGAATGAGCCTAAAGGGTCACACACATAGGATATGGATTTTGAGAGAAACAACAAAAGATCGGGAGTTCGTTCGAAGCGAGGCAAGAAATGTCGGATAATAATTGGACCCGTCACGGGCCCACATGGCCGAAGCAATTGGGCTTCGGCCGATGGTGGCCGGTCCAATAGGTGGCCCACTTGTGGGTCCACACAATCATCCAACATTCTTGACAAGATGGTGATTTGCCAAGTTATGGCCAAGGTATGGGCAAGGCATGGGCTAGTCATGGCTAGGCATGGGCAAGTGGGATTTGGTTTGCAAGGACACTTTATGCCATGCTCCCATCACCAACTCATTCATCTAAGACCAAGAGAGAGAGGGCTTTATGGCATAACACACAAAACACAAAAAAAAGGATCTCTCTCTCCCTCCTCTTGTGACTCTCGGCCGAACACCACTAGGTGGTTCCCATCCTCCAATTTTCTCTCAAGCCTCGCACTATACTCTAGTAGGTAGTAGTGTGCAAGGATCATTCAAGATCATCCCATCCGTGTGGACTACTTGGGAGTTGAAGATCTCAAACGTTCTTCAAGTTTCGATTCGAGCAAACCGAAAGGTAAAGACTTGTGATTTCATTTTTGCCTTGGGATTTAATGGTTTCACGATCTTGGACAGATTTGGGGTTTATATATATTCTTTCTTCCATTTCCATGGTGTTCTTGGTAGCCCCAAAGTTCTTACAAGGTGTTGTGGGACACTGAGTCTTGCTGAGCTTCACTCCATGTCTCATGGGAAGGAATCCCTTCTTGAATTCGTGCATCAAAAATCTTTTCAAGATCTTGTCGATGTGAGTGCTCTAGCTTAGCCCAATGATCCTCTTCGCGCGATCTTGATAAATCTTGATCCCCATGATATACACGGCTTCGCCTAAATAATTCATCTCGAAACACTTCCCCAACCAAGTTTTTGTGGCTTGCATGGTGGGGATGTCATTTCCGATAAGGAGTATGTCATCTACATACAGCACTAAGAACACGACTACACTCCCATTTTCCCTCTTGTACACGCAAGGCTCGTCTTCATTTTGAATGAAACCAAATTCTTTTTTGGCTTCATCAAATCGATGATTCCAACTCCGAGAAGCCTGCTTCAATCCATAAGTTGACCTTTGCATGGATTTCATCTCCTCCTTCATGGCGCTTAACCATTTCTCGGAATCAGAACTCCCCATGGCTTCTTGAAATGTTGTCGGATCGTCAGAATCCACAATCTCTAAGTCACCACCCTCAGTTACCATAAATTCGTATCTGACGGGTGCCTGACGAGTCCTTTCAGAACGTCGTGGGGCTTCAGGAACTATATTTGGCACTGCATGTGCCTCTTGTTCAAGCTTAGGCTCTACCTCTACATTGTCTAAGTGAGGATCCCGAAATTCTTCAGGATTCTCAGTACTCGTGCCATCTCGGATCTCTTCTAGATGCACAGTCCTCCCACTGGTTGTTTTGGAGAGGAATTTCGTCTCTAAAAAGACACCTTTCCGAGCAACAAATACTTTGTTATCATCGTGTTTATAGAAGTAGTGCCCAAAATTCTCTTTCGGGTATCCTACGAAGATACACTTGTCAGATCTTGGTTCGAGCTTGTCTGCCATGAGGCGTTTAACGTAAACCTCGCAACCCCAAATCTTCATGAACGACTACTTGGGGACGTTTCCCACTCCACATTTCGTGTGGTGTTGTCTCCACCGCCTTCGTAGGTGCGTTGTTCAGAATGAATGCAATCGTCTCAAGAGCGTATCCCCAAAAGGACACGGGGAGATCTGTCTGACTCATCATAGAGCGAACCATGTCTAACAATGTTCGGTTTCTATTTTCAGACACACCGTTGAATTGAGTTGTTCCTGGCGGAGTCCACTCAGACAATATTCCACACTCTCCTAGGTGGTCGATGAAGTCTTGGGTCAAGAATTCACCACCTCGGTCTGAGCGAAGCGCTTTAACTTTCTTCCCAAATTGATTCTCAACTTCAGCCTTAAACTCTATGAACTTGTTAAACGAGTCAGATTTATGTCTCAATAGATATACATAACCATATCTACGATAATCATCAGTAAATGTGATAAAGTATCTGAATCCTCTCCTGGCATGTGTACTCATAGGCCCACATACGTAAGTGTGGTTTAGGCCAACAAGTCACCCACCCTCTCACCTCTATCGGTGAAGGGCGACTTTGTCATCTTGCCCATCAAACAAGATTCGCACCTATAAATTTGTCCGAATACAAACGGACTTAACAGTCCACACTTGTGAAGAGCTTATAGTCGTCTCTCGCTTATGTGGCCCAGACGGAAGTGCCACAATCGAGTCTCACTCGATTCATCAACCTTGAGTCTTCTGGTATTCACATTATATACCTCATTCTCGTTGATGTAACTAGTTTTCAAAACATATAGACCATTAACAAGCAATGCTTCCCAATAACAAACATCATTTCTATAAATCTTGAAAAGACCATTGTCAATAACAAAATTGAAACCTTCAATGTCTAAAACAGAAATAGAAATAATGTCCTTACGGAAAGAGGGCACACAATAAACATTGTTCAAAATCAAAAGAAGTCCCGATAGGAGACTGAGACTAACGACCCCTACGGTTGTTGCCACGACACTCTTGCCATATGCAACCCGTATGTCTGCTTCATCGCCAACCAAATCTTATCTACTTTCCAGCACCTGCACATCAACACAAATGTGAGATTGCGATCCGGAATCTAGTACCCAACAAGAGTTCGTACACAGATTTACTTCAATGAAATAAATACCTGAAGCGCCAGTCCCACTGGCCTTCTTCTGCTCCTCTAGGTACTTCTTACAGTCCCTCTTCTAGTGACCACGCTGATCGCATAAGAAGCAAATGGCGTACTTCACGTCCAACTTGGCCTTGGCTTTGAGCGCGAACTTGTCCTAATGAACCTCATGACCCTTCCCTTTCCCGTCAGTCGGTTTGGAAGACTTGATCGAGCTCCTACCAGCTCTCTTGAAGCTGGTGCCCCCTCTGACCATCATCACCTCTTTGGTTTTATCCTTGAGGTTTATCTCAGCAGATACAACAATGTCGTGCAGCTCTGTGATGGTGTTGTGCATGTCATGCATGTTGTAGTTCATGATGAAACCTTCATACATGGAAGGGAGAGTTGACATAATCATATCGACCTTCAACTCGTCAGTTAATACGACACCCAACCTAGTTAGGTGCTCAAACTGACCCTTCATTTTCGACACATGACGGCTGACTGACTCTCCAGATGGCATCTTGGTGAACATCAAGCCCTTGACAGACTTGAACGTTTCGGTCCTAGCCTTCTCTTTGAACATCTCCTTGAGTTGTTCCATTATGGCGTATGAGTTCCCACTAAGATCCATTAGTTGTTTTTGGAGATCAGCCTCTATCGTGCTCAGCATGAGGCATCCCACCTCGAGCGATTCGTTCAGTCGCTTTTGATGAGCGTCCCTAACACTCCTCGTGGAGCCCACATCAGGCACAGGGGGTAAGGGCTCGTCAAGCACATGTTCCTTCCTCTCGTGTTTGAGTACAATTCTCAAATTACGCTCCCAGTCGAGGAAGTTTGTTCCACTAAGTTTCTCCTTGTCCATGATCGACCTTAGTGACAACGTGTGTGCATGGCTCGCTGCCATTACCCACACAAATCAATAAATTCAAGTTAGACTTTGAATTATAAGGTTTTCATGATGCTGGTCTTGAGCGGCCATCCAAGCACGAATACCGTAAACCATAAGTGTAATGATCAGACGATATCTATTGTTTTTTATTCCTCCAATTTTAGGATGTCAAAAATATATATATAGAATTTCCCATAGAAGAAAAAAAAGAAACACCACCGCTAGACAGAATAACCCTTTATTTACCCTTTTGAAGTGAGCTAATGCATCAACGCTTCAACTGGGCTATGTAGGTAGGAATACTTTCCAATCACACCATGTGTGACTCTTGGCCAGAACATATGTACTATGTACATTGGCATTGTTCTGTCTGATGCTCTAGGTCGGCGCAATCATAGATATGTGGACCAGATCTTGATTGGAGAGAGCTAATGCATCCACGCCCCAACCAAATCTCTCCGCATTCTCTATCAATGCTTTCATGAACGCTCTGCTAACGCATACGACGTTTATGGCCTAGTTGAGTCAACCAAGTGACGACTTGTAGACCAGAACTTGAACTGGAGAGAGCTAATGCATCTACGCCCCAAACAAAATTGTCCACCTCTTCTAGCTTTGCTTCCACAAACGCTCTGCTAACACACACGACGTCAGTGGTCACGCTGTTTCGTAGAGTATCAAAATTAGATAGCATCATCGCATGACTCAATTTCATTGTGATATGATAAAATTTTGCGAGTCATGTACCTGGTACATTCTCTACATGACAATTGTTCATCAGTACTGGGTACGATGATGTGTTTCATGCAACACTTAGTTTTGAATGCCCAAGTTTACGTTATTTAACCAATTTCTGACATGCAAAACATATGTACGTTTAAACTTATCATGCTCTCATGCATATGAAAATAAACATACATTTCTTATCATGCAATTCTAAAAAGCACAGTTTAAAAATTTATAGCCTAAGCTTATATCTAGGTTCGATCTTTATGGGGTCGGACCATAAAGATCGGGGTCACATCCTAAGGGTGAAGATTGCAACTAAACAAGTCTTCTTCATCCTTGGCGACGCTCCCACTCGCTGCTCAACGTCTCCACGACTCAACGCCAGCTCCAAGACTCCCAATGTGCTATCTCTGGGAAGTGCGTTTACATAAAATATCAACGGCTCGCAGGCCGGGTGTAAATATTATACATGTAAACTACGATGCATCTCATCGCAAAATATACAACCCAAATCTTAAGATGGCATAAACTGATAGCATTTGTGCCCTAGTCCAATTGCTATTAGCCTGTAAACGTCTATGTACATTATCATCGTTTGTAATATATATATAAAACGGCTTTGTATTACTTATGTGTTGAAGTAATATGTTAAGCATGATCTGATTTATGACCACTAAAGTAGTAGAACCATAAATCTGTACGGATCACACTTAACGAGTCCCTGGTCAAAAAAAGCTTCCTTAGAAGCGACCAGTATGAGGATGGTTCTTAATGACGTAGTTCTACTTGTCATAGGGATGAGGGATCCCGGAATCATATCATAGATATCATAAGGTGATTTATATCGGACGACCCGCTTTGAATAGTGTTTTCATAGATTAAGCCATGAACATATTCAAATGCGATAGCTTGTCACGATATCCTTAGACCGAGGAGTCTTTGTGATCACTATGCAATGAACGTGCGGCTTTAACTTGCGCCTAACGCTTTCTGTAACAGGATTGCAATAACGGGCATGATTGGGTGGCGGAACGGGTTGCATGAGTGACACAAAAGACGGCTAAGGGATTTATCCCTCATACTACGGTATGGGAAAGATATCCGTTAAAAGGCCTCTTGATCGAGACTGACTGAGAGTAAGAGCATGGCCATGCCAGTGATACGGGTTATCAGTTCTCAGCCATCTCACATATCAAGTAACAATGATTGATTAAACAAGGGTGACGACTCTAAGCCTTGTGATCAATCGGGATATCTAGAGATAATAGGATAGTGACTTGTACGCACAAGGTTAAGTCGAATCATCGATCGTCATGCACCTTGGGTAATCATAACGTCTTACTAGAGACCACTTATGATGGATCGGGCAAGAGCGATCTTTTGCGCCGATCTGCCAACGGTGGCATGAGCCTAGAGAGTCACACACATTCAAGACGGATAACTTGAGACAAGGAAACCTTAACGTTTCTTGAGGAGCAATACATGGACAAAACTGGGGGTTTTGTGCCATGGGTTCGGTTTGAGAGAATAATTAGCGAATCGAGAAAACTGAGTTTTTTCGTCGATGTCGCGTCGGACTTTGTTTGATAAGTAATGACAAAAAGGTTCGGGCGACTTTTGGACACGGCACGAGACCACACGGGCGAGCCCATTGGGCTCGACCCATGAGGTCTCATGGCCGACCCAAACAAGGGCCCATTAAGGGCCCAATAAGCCCTCTTGGCCGGCCCACATGGTGGGTCCATGTGTGGGGGCCACACAACACCATGCTTAGTTGGTGATTGTGAATTAAGACGTGAGTGATTTAAGTGGTATGGGTTAAAGCACCTTTAAGCCCATACCAATCACTTTAGACCAATGCTTATGAGTTGGGTGATGAATTCAAATATCATTAATTGATTCATTACACAAAAATATCAAGAGAACTCACAAGACTCTTTCTTCTCTCTCTAGTGGCCGGACACCTCGCTCTCTCTCCTCAATCTTGCTCTCTTGTTCTTCATTTAATTGTTCTAGTAGGCAACTAAGTGAAGGATCTTCAAGATCATCCCCTTGGTGTGGACTTTCTTTAGAGAAGAAGATCCGAAAGTTCTTCTTTAATCGATTCAACAAAGACTTAAAGGTAAACATCTTGTGGAATAGATTTTGCTTTGGGATTTAATGGTTTATGTTCTTGGACAAGGTTTGGAGTAGATTTTCTTATAATGCTTCCGCTATCTCGACGATCTAGAACGCTCCAAAACCCTACAGTGGTATCAGAGGCTGGTTATAGGGGTGTTCACGGTCCAAAAACCGAACCGAACCGAACCGACCAATTCGGTTTTTCAAAAAATTGAACCGAAACCGAACCGGCCAGATTCGGTCGGTTTGTCGAACCGAACCGACATGGTCGGTCGGTTTTCGGTTTGAACCGAACAGAACCGATTCAAGCCAAAATAAAATGTTTGTATCACACATAAAAAAGTCCATAAACACCGAATCTAAGGCGAGAAGAAGAGAGGAGGGGTTGGGACGCCAGATCGACGTCGGAACAACGCTGGGGAGGCCGGATCGACGTCGGGGAAGCCGGATAGACGCCGAAGATGCCGAATCGGATGCCGGAGATGCCGAATCGACGCCGGGAAAGCCAAATCGATGTCGGAGATGCCGAATCGACACCGTAAAATCCAAATCGATGTCGGAGATGCCGAATTGATGCCGGGAAATCCAAATCGAAGACAATAAACGCATGTGAGTCTGTGATTCCGAAAGCCCAATCAATTATCTGAATGAATGATTATGTGCGTGAATGAATTTGGTTTGGGATGACGACGCGCGAGAGGAAATATGTGATGCTGTGTCTGTGTGTGATAGTGATAACCTAGATACAATTTAAATGGACTTCTAATTTTGGACCAATCCCATTTATTGGGCCTTAAGCAGTTAAGCCCATTCCTTGTTAAGCCCATTCCTTTCAAATTTAAATAGTATAACATATAAACCATTGTTTTGTATTTTAGTCGGTCGGTCGATTCGGTTAACCGACGGTTCTTTCTTTTTGAACCGAAACCGAACCGACAATTATCAAAACCGACCAAAACCGAACCGATCAAAACCGAACCGACCAAAACCGACTATTTATCGTTTTGGTTCGGTTTGGTTCGGTTCGGTCGGTTTTGATCGGTTCGGTTTTTTTTTAACACCCCTAGCTGGTTACCCTCTTAATCTTTGTCTTGTTGAATTTGTTTCGGTTTTATGATTATTTGCATGCCAAAATTGTTGATAACATGACTTTAATGCTTTTTGGGATATTTGCATGAAATATGTTATTTTTGAAAATATATTGAATTTGGAAATTTTCGGAAATTATTAGATTTGTCGGGTCTGAGAAGAGACTCTCGGGGAGCCGGATCGGAGGTACCGGACGGAGGTCACCGGAGGCCGGCGGTGACCTGGGACGTCCCCACTCTTGGCCGAGGCTGAGAGTGGAGGCAAGCTCGGTTTGGGCCTTCCAAGGCCCAAACTGAGCCGTGTTATGTTGGGCTCGGCCCAATGGGCTTTCGGTGTCACGCCCCAAATTCGGTAGAGACCGAGCCCGGAACGCGAACGAGGAATCAGTGTCCGAAACAACTGAAACAGTAATAGTAACCAAATAAAAAGAACACAAATACAATGAACCGCGAATTTTATAACTGCTCAAAAGAATATACAACACGAGTCAGAGACTCTGAGTATGATCAAGAAACAACAAAACGTCGACACTAAATTGTACGTCAACTAACACGCCCAAAACAACCCGGACTCTCCAGCTCCTCCAGCTTCGAGATATCCTCCTATCCACAATCACGATCCTCACCTGTCTGCAGGAAAAGTAGCAGGGGGTGAGCATTTACGCTCACCGCAACGGATACCCGACTGACAACGGCATACAAGTAATTGACAGGGTGATACATAAGCACAGTTCGAAAAAGATCAATAGTAAAACTCAACCATTATCCAAACATTTCGTCTCATTCTCAATACTCAAATCATCACACAATCAACCAAGCAACATCAATCAAACAAACCTTTCACTCAAGGAAAGGCAACAATCCGGGTACTTCGTCGAGTCCATCTTGCCAAACACGCACAGTGTTGGACAAGGTCTACACGACCAGGTGATGCAACCTATAACACGCCAGTTTACAGTCGCAAGCTGTCTGGGCCTGGTCTGCCTCCCACTTTTCGATAGCTAGTCGTAGGCGTGAAACCTCTTCGCGGCCGCCAGTTTACAGTGGCTAGCTGTCTGGGCCTGGTCTGCCCCCCACTTCTTCGATTGCTAATCGAAAGGCGTGGACGCCTCTTCGCGGCATGGATGGAGAAGCGCGGTAAGAGCGCAAATCTACCCCACCCGAACTTTAGCAATTGATCGAAGTCCGATTCTAACGAAACTAACGCCCAAGTACACCCCAATGAGTCCCGATCACTCCAATACTTCCTAATTACACCGAGTTGCCAAAAAGGACCCGGAACGGCCCAATTCGCGCACTTTCCCGAATCTGCCCGGAAACGCTAAAATGACCTCGGGACCCCGAAAAATTCCATTTTCGCATCAACAAATCATAATTATATTCAAGGGGTCCAACGCAATCGACGGAACCAAATTCCGACGCCCGAGCGACTCAATCCCGTCATTAAGGTTCCTCAAATAATAAATAATCTTTTCCCACAATTCAATTCCAACAATTCTCAAATTTATTCTACGCGCATAATTAAATTCGAGATCACCAATAAAATTGACGGAATTACGTTCCGACTTCCGGGGGATTTAATCTCGACTTTAAAGTTTAGCGAAACAAACACATTTTAGTCAAATTAATTCCAATTTCTTCCAAAGTCACGAATTAGTGTTCTAGGGATTTTCCGGGATTGCATAACACGTAAAAACCCGAACTCCGGGCACGCGGGCCCCACCTCCGGTGATCGGCCGGAGCTCCGGCGAGCTCCTGGTCACCGGACAAACCTCCCGTTTGTCTCAAAACGCTCCAAATTACCCCCTTAACACTAATCCAACCTCAATCAAACCATATTCCACAACTCCATAAATCCAAACTCAAGGAAATGAGAATCCAAAACATACCTCTTGTAGCCCACGACGAGGAGAACCCGAATACGCAAAAATCAAGACGTTTGGACGGTCGGAACGTCGGGAAATCGCCACAATCTTTTCTCTTCTTCTTCCTTCTTTCTTCTTTCTCTTTCTCTTTCTCTTTCTCTTTCCTTGTGTTCTGCCGAGAATCAACTCCCTCCCCCTCTCTTATAACTTAAATATAATTATTTAAACATTAAACTAATAAAATAAACCTATTTTCCATTTTCTTTTAAATCTAAATTAAAACAATTAATTTTTTTTAATCACTCAAAAGTCTCCGCCCCTCTAGATACATGACAAGTGTAAAGTAGAGGGGTCCCACAAGCCACTTTTGTCATTTTGGACTCGAAATCGTCCGAAACGGACACGTTTTTCGAAACCGTCGGAACCGTGATGTTTCGCTAAATTTTAGCTTCCATATGAACCTAATATCCATAATATTACAATTCCAACTTAAAATGGCTCAAATAGTAGTCATCGGTGACTCTCGGGTCGAAATTTGGTCAAATCGCGAATTATTAAATTTTCATCCATTTTTCACAAAATTGACCCAAATTGACCCAAATTGACCGGGAGCGGTCCTTACACCAACTCCTTGTGATCACGCTCTACTGATCATGGCAAAGTATGTGCCGGAGTTATATCATAGATATCATCAGGTCGATGATATTGGACAACCTGATTGTGAGTATGCTGCATAGATCCAGTCATGAGATACTCACATATCGTAGCTTGTCATTATATCCTAAGACCAAGGAGTCTTTGTGTACACTATGTAACGAATACCTAAGTTTGACCTAGTCTAACGTTATCTGTAAAAGGGTAACTATAACGGCTTCGATTGGTTTTGATATTGATTACACTAGTGAACTCGAAAGACGTCTGAGGGATTTATCACTCATACTTCGGTATGAGAAAGATATCCGTTTAGGCCACTTGATGAGTATGACTGAAGAAAGAGCACGACCGTGCAGGTGATACCTTAGTATCTGTTTTCAGTCATCTCAGATATCAAGAAACAGTGATTGATAAATTAGGATGACCATTCTATGCCTATTGATCAATCTCGATATCGGTTTGATAAAAGGACAGTGACATGTACGATAACAGGTTAAGTCGAATAATCGATAATCGCGAACATTGGATAATCATAATGTCTTGCTAGAGGCCACTTATGATGGAAAGGGTAAAATAGTAATTTTACTAGTCTGCCAATTGCTCGTGAGCCTAGAGGGTCACACGCATTAAGCACGATACATGACAATTAATTATGGATGAAAATTGAGAACAATTCGGTAGATTTCTGGCCTAAGGTTTTAACCAGACAGTTGAAGAAATCAATTCGAGGAAAATGAACCGTTTCGTCTAAACCGAAATTAAAACTCAATTTAATGGGTTTGATTTGGGTTTTGGTTAAACGGGCTTAAAGTCCATTTAGGGATTTAAGTGATGAATGGGAACAAATGAAAATAGAGGGTTTATGGAGGATGGATATGCAATTTTGATTTGAAAAATTCGATTTGATTTTTTCAAATTAAAATTCCAATATTTTCATAACTTCCTCTAATTTTCAGCAACCACTCCCATCTTCCTCCCCCCTTCTAGGCCGACTTCTCTCTCTCTCTCTTCTTCCTCCATTGTTGTCAAGCTTCTCTCAAATTCATAGCAAAAATTTGAGTGAAAACCTTCTTCGGTTGTGGTGCTTGTGTGGACCTAATAGAGAAACACTAAGCTTGTGTTTTCATCGATTAGAAGAGGTAATTTTCAGATTCAAAAAGTTTTATATAACATGTTGAATTTACATTAAGATCATAGCTTGCATCGATCACCACGGTTACATAACGTCCGCTGCATGATATTCATCGATTGGAACCCATGGTGATCTCTTTCAGTTTTATATATATATTACAAACGATGATAATGTACATAGACGTTTACAGGCTAATAGCAATTGGACTAGGGCACAAATGCTATCAATCTCCCACTTGCCCCTAGTTCCAATCTAAGTCCCAGTCTATACCCATTGACCTAACATGTTTATCATGTTTTGCTTGTGGAAGAGCCTTGGTCAAGGGGTCGGCTGTGTTATCATCAGTTGCAACGTAGTGGATCTTCACGTCACCTCTAGCAACAATGTCGCGGATGATGTGATACTTCCTGAGCACATGTTTGGATCTGTCATGTGCACTGGGTTCCTTAGCTTGCGCAATGGCCCCGGTGTTGTCACAATATAAGTCTACTAGGTTAGATGGGTTTTGAATTACACCTAACCCAGCCATGAAACTCCTGATCCATACAGCCTCTTTTGCCTCTTCTAATGCAGCAATGTACTCAGCTTCGGTCGTAGAGTCGGCAATGGTGTCCCGCTTCTTGCTTTTCAGCTGAAAGCTCCACCGTTCAATATTAACATATAACCCAACTGACTTTTAAAGTCATCGGGGTCTATCTGGAAAAACTAGCGTCGACATATCCTTTGACGACTAGATCATCATTTCTTCCCCCGTATACAAGAAAAGCGTCTTTTTTTTTTCTCAAAAATTGAGAATCGCCTTAACGGCAATCCAATGTTCCTCACCGGGTTTGGACTGATGTCTACTGGTACAGCTTAGGGCAGCCGAGACATCCGGTCTCGTATATATCATGGCATACATTATGGACCCTATAGCCGAAGCATATGGGATCTCATTCATTCTTGCTAGCTCTGCAGGTGTCTCAGCACACTACTTCTTGCTTAGCTTCATGCCATGACGCATGGGCAGCAGTCCTTTCTTTGAATCTTGCATCGAGAATCTTCTCAACACTTTGGCTATGTAGGTGCTTTGACTTAAGCCCAAGACCCGCTTGGCACGGTCTCTATATATCTTGATCCCCAAGATGCAAGAGGCTTCGCCTAAGTCCTTCATTGCGAAACACTTCCCTAACCAAGTCTTTGTTAAGAGCAATGTAGGGACGTTGTTTCCAATGAGCAGTATGTCATCAACATAAAGCACCAAGAAGACTACTTTGCTCCCATCTGCCTTTTTATATACGCAAGGTTCATCATCGTTCTTGATGAAGCCAAACTGTTTCACAACTTCATCAAAATGTTGATTCCAACTACGAGATGCTTGCTTCAAACCATAAATTGGTTTGAGCAACTTGCAAATCTTTCCCTTATTCTTAGGATCCTCAAAACCCTCAGGCTGTGACATTTAAACGTCCTCAGCTAACCTCCGTTGATGAAGGCGGTTTTGACGTCCATTTGCCATATCGCATAGTAGCTACGGCAAGTAGAATGCGGATAGATTTGACCATAGGTACTAGAGAAAAAGGTCTCTTCATAGTCAATTCCGTGGACTTGCCTATAACCTTTTGCTACCAGTCTTGCTTTATAGGTCTGAGGTTTGCCATCCATGTCAATCTTTATTTTAAAGATCCATTTACACCCAATGACTTTTACGTCAGGGGTTTGATTCACCAAGTCCCACACTTGATTATCTGACATGGATTGCATTTCTTCCCTCATGGCTTCCAGCCATTTCTCCCAGTCGGTTCCGTCCTTATTAACTGTAGCTATTGGTTCTTGCTCAACGAAAACTTCTGGTGGGTAGTCTAGTGGTTCCCGAGTGACCATCTCATCTAGAACTCCATAAGATGAACAACCCTCCCACTGACTATCTTGGAAATAAATTACTTCTCCAAGAATGTCCCACCCCGATTATGAATGCGGCCGTTTGCAGAGCGTAACCCCAGAAAGAGATTGGGAGATCAGTGAGACTTAACATCGATCGAACCATATCCAACAATGTCCGATTCCTTCGCTCGGACACACCATTGAGTTGCGGTGTTCTTGGCGGAGTCCACTAAGATAGTATTCCACTTTCTGTAAGATGACTAAGAAACTCTTCGGATAAGTATTCTCCACCCCGATCAGAACGGAGTGCCTTGATACTTTTTCCGAGTTGGTTTTCTACTTCAGTCCTAGACTCCTTGAATTTATCAAAGGCTTCGGACTTATGTCTTATGAGATAGACATAACCATATCTACTGAAATCATCAGTAAACGTGATAAAGTAGCCTAAACCACCTCTGGCTGGTGTCTTATTTGGTCCACATACGTTTGAATGTATTAGACCCAATAGATCACCTGCTCTCTCACCTAAACCAGTGAAGGGCGCTTTAGTCATCGTGCCCATTAAACAAGCTTCGCATCTATCAATCGTTTGGTATTCGAACTGACTTAGTAGTCAGCGCTTGTGAAGCGATGAGATGCGTTTCTTATTTATGTGACCTAGACGACAATGCTATATTAGAGTTTGGTCTAAATCATTATCTTTAAACCTCTTAGCATTTATATTATAGATCATGTTGGATCTCGAGTTTTGCATATTCAATATGTATAAACCTCCAACTGTGTGAGCATTGCCATAAAACATGTTGTTGCGCATAATATTAAAAAAGCCCGTTCTTAATATTAAAATAATAACCTTCCTTTTCAAGAAGAGATATTGAAATAATATTCCTGATGAAAGCAGGTACGCAAAACACATCAAAAGGTTCAATTACAAGCCCACTGGGCAAACCAAGGTTAACAGAACCCACGGCAGTTGCGGTAACTCTCACGTTGTTCCCAACTCTTAGGTCCAACTCGCTTTTCCTCATATCTCTTCTACTATTCAACACCTGTATATCCTCACAGACATGAGACTCAGCTCCAATGTCTAGTACCCAAGCATTTATAGTAGAAAGATTTAGCTCTAATGGAATACCTAACGAAGTAGCGGCCCCACCGCCCTTCCTCTGATCATCCTTTAGCTGCTGACAGTCTTTCTTCCAGTGACCTGGCTTTTGGTAGTAGAAACAGACCGACTCCTTTGCCTTCCCCTTGCCCTTTACGGGCATGGAAGGTTTAGGAACAAATGGTCTGATCTTTCCTGCCAGGTGCATTGGGCCTTTACCCTTGCCACCACCAGCTTTGAAGCTGGATCCCTTGCTGACCATAAGAACACTTTTGGGCGAACTGCCCCTTATGCTCTTCTCGGTAGTTACCAACATGCTGTGCAACTCCGATGCGGTCTTGTCCATGTCATGCATGTGATAGTTCATGACGAATCCACCATATGCATGAGGAAGGGATTGCAGAATAAAATTCGTAGCCATTTCCTTTTCCATAGACATACCGATACTAGTCATATGGTCGAAATGTCCCTTCATACGTAGGACGTGTGGACCTACGGAGCTGCCTGCTGACATCTTGCAGGCAATGAGTTCTCGGAGAACAGTGTATTTTTCAATACGTACTTTCTCTTTGAACATATCCTTGATCTGTGCAAACATTGCAAACGGATCATGGGATAGCTCCATAAACTGCTTCTGGAGGTCCGCCTCCATGCAGCCCAGCATGACACACGCAACGTCGATAGAGTCGCTAAGGTGTTTCTGGTACGCATCCTTAACGACCCTCGTTGCGTTGGCAGTTGGCTCCACCGGGATAGCCTTACCAAGGACGTACTCCCGGCGTTCCAACTTTAACACAAGTCGTAAATTCCTGTCCCAGTCCAGATAATTTGTTCCGTTGAGTTTACACTTTTCGAGTATAGTCCTCAATGACAAATTAGACGAGTTTGTTGAATTACTGGCCATTTCTACACGAAGAAAGTAAATTTAATCAGAAAAGTTGAATAAATTTACGAAGATCCAAATTAAACACCAACCATATGATTCTAAGGTTTAGAACCTTTAAACCAAGATCCCTTATTCGTCATTTGAAGTACGCTAAGGCGCACCGCTCCAATTGACTTACCCTTGTAACCCGTGTAACTCTTGGTCAGGGTATGTGCAAAAACACACGGCTTACCCTTCCGATGCCCCAGCTCGACCTCAGGCCAAGAATCGTGGTCGAGTCAACCAACCTTCACTAACGAGTTAACTTTGTGCGGATGCTCCGCTAAGGCGCACGACATCCCTCAAAATTTACCATTCCCATCTAGAACCCATTCGATCTATGCTCCGCTAAGGCGTACGACACCGATAAAATGTTTCTACATGGGTGTGAATTTGGGTGGCATCTCACTTGACTCAAATTATCTTGTAAATTGGTTGTGCTTAATAATTCGAAAGTATTTTGCACAATTACGAACCCGTCATCAACAGCCCGTGTTGGGACGTTTCTAATTGTATCACATACTATCTTCATTTGAAACCGTCATTTGCAACCCGTGCAAACACGTTTCAAATTTGAAATCATCCATCACAACCCGTGCGATGATAGTTCACAACGCTTTAAACATGCAAACAATTAAAGTCGATTTCAATCTTTGCATGTGAGGTGATGGCTTATAAACTTATAAGCTAATCATGCAAGCATGTTATTAATTAAATAATTCAAGCAAGCATTCATAAAGCGTTAAAATGCATTTTATAGCCCATCCTAATCTTAGGATTCTACGAGTCTTCACATCTTCTCGTCTTTCTCATTCGGGCTCCCACTAGCTCTTGGATTTCCTCCAAGACCGTCATTGTGCTCGATTTTCCTTCCTTCTCATCTTTGAGTAATAATTACAATTAATATTCGGTTCGTAGACCGGATAAAAAATAATTACACTTTATGAGGTCGAATAAAAGAATAATTACACGCGAACAGTAACGGTATGAAAACCGTGAAAGCGATAAAATCTAATGGGCTACTAATGCATCATACATCTCATCACATCATCCAACATGTTATCACACAAACATGTTATCAAATAATATGCAATAGTTCCGGTTTTAATTTTGCCAAGTTGCTTGGTCGGGTTTATCGAAACTAGACCTTTTCGAAAAACGGTTTATCAAAACCGATTAAATTTTGAAAGTTTTCGAAATATTGGATCGCGGGTTCGTGACACGGATCAAACATCGCGCACGAACCAAGTCAGGCCAAGCCAATGGGCCGAATGTAAGGACCGCTCCCGGTCAATTTGGGTCAATTTGGGTCAATTTTGTGAAAAATGGATGAAAATTTAATAATTCGCGATTTGACCAAATTTCGACCCGAGAGTCACCGAGGACTACTATTTGAGCCATTTTAAGTTGGAATTGTAATATTATGGATATTAGGTTCATATGGAAGCTAAAATTTAGCGAAACATCACGGTTCCGACGGTTTCGAAAAACGTGTCCGTTTCGGACAATTTCGGGTCCGAAATGACAAAAGTGGCTTGTGGGACCCCTCTACTTTACACTTGTCATGTATCTAGAGGGGGGGAGACTTTTGAGTGATTAAAAAAAGTTAATTGTTTTAATTTAGATTTAAAAGAAAATGGAAAATAGGTTTATTTTATTAGTTTAATGTTTAAATAATTATATTTAAGTTATAAGAGAGGGGGAGGGAGTTGATTCTCGGCAGAACACAAGGAAAGAGAAAGAGAAAGAGAAAGAGAAAGAGAAAGAGAAAGAGAAAGAAGAAAGAAGGAAGAAGAAGAGAAAAGATTGTGGCGATTTCCCGACGTTCCGACCGTCCAAACGTCTTGATTTTTGCGTATTCGGGTTCTCCTCGTCGTGGGCTACAAGAGGTATGTTTTGGATTCTCATTTCCTTGAGTTTGGATTTATGGAGTTGTGGAATATGGTTTGATTGAGGTTGGATTAGTGTTAAGGGGGTAATTTGGAGCGTTTTGAGACAAACGGGAGGTTTGTCCGGTGACCGGGAGCTCGCCGGAGCTCCGGCCGGTCACCGGAGGTGGGGCCCGCGTGCCCGGAGTTCGGGTTTTTACGTGTTATGCAATCCCGGAAAATCCCTAGAACACTAATTCGTGACTTTGGAAGAAATTGGAATTAATTTGGCTAAAATGTGTTTGTTTCGCTAAACTTTAAAGTCGAGATTAAATCCCCCGGAAGTCGGAACGTAATTCCGTCAATTTTATTGGTGATCTCGAATTTAATTATGCGCGTAGAATAAATTTGAGAATTGTTGGAATTGAATTGTGGGAAAAGATTATTTATTATTTGAGGAACCTTAATGACGGGATTGAGTCGCTCGGGCGTCGGAATTTGGTTCCGTCGATTGCGTTGGACCCCTTGAATATAATTATGATTTGTTGATGCGAAAATGGAATTTTTCGGGGTCCCGAGGTCATTTTAGCGTTTCCGGGCAGATTCGGGAAAGTGTGCGAATTGGGTCGTTCCGGGTCCTTTTTGGCAACTCGGTGTAATTAGGAAGTATTGGAGTGATCGGGACTCATTGGGGTGTACTTGGGCGTTAGTTTCGTTAGAATCGGACTTCGATCAATTGCTAAAGTTTGTGCGTTTGTCGTTATTAGATTCTTCCATCGCTCGTGGAAAGGGAAGGATTTAGACGTGGTGTCGCGAGAGACTTGGAGCTAACGTTGGATAATTATCGAGGTAGGGAAAAGTAGCCGTATATCCGTACATGACTTGGGAAAGTTACTAGTAATTGCATGTGGGCACCTTTTGTGTTCTTAGTATATGTATGTGTAGAATTGCATGTGGGCACCTGGTTGTGTCTATAGGTTGATTATACTACAGCGACGTGCCATTCCGCTGTATGCTTTGTTGGGGGTGTTACCGCTTTACTCGTTGCGTTTGGTTTGAATGTGTTATGCTTGTTCAATTGTGAGTAATGGTAAATTGTGATTTGACGTGTTTGAAGATGTCGTGCCTTAACATGTAAATTGAAATGATTTGAGTTGAGTATATTCTTCACTATGGTTGAACTGTATTGTGAGTAAATGGTAAATGCGATCTGATGTGTTGAAAATGTTGTGCCTTAACATGTAAATCGAAATGACTTGAGTTGATTATTTCTCTCCTGTGGTTGAAATGTTTTGTGGATGATGGTTACGGGCGGGAGCCCAGTGTGTGTGGATGTTGGTTACGGGCGGGAGCCCAGTGTGCGTGGTGGTTTGTGTTTGTTGCTGGTTGACGCCCAGGTGGGAAAGATACGTCCGTGATCTCCGTTCGGGTGGGGTAGATTTGCGCTCTTACCGCGCTTCTCCATCCATGCCGCGAAGAGGCGTCCACGCCTTTCGATTAGCAATCGAAGAAGTGGGGGGCAGACCAGGCCCAGACAGCTAGCCACTGTAAACTGGCGGCCGCGAAGAGGTTTCACGCCTACGACTAGCTATCGAAAAGTGGGAGGCAGACCAGGCCCAGACAGCTTGCGACTGTAAACTGGCGTGTTATAGGTTGCATCACCTGGTCGTGTAGACCTTGTCCAACACCGTGCGTGTTTGGCAAGATGGACTCGACGAAGTACCCGGACTGTTGCCTTTCCTTGAGTGAAAGGTTTGTTTGATTGATGTTGCTTGGTTGATTGTGTGATGATTTGAGTATTGAGAATGAGACGAAATGTTTGGATAATGGTTGAGTTTTACTATTGATCTTTTTCGAACTGTGCTTATGTATCACCCTGTCAATTACTTGTATGCCGTTGTCAGTCGGGTATCCGTTGCGGTGAGCGTAAATGCTCACCCCCTGCTACTTTTCCTGCAGACAGGTGAGGATCGTGATTGTGGATAGGAGGATATCTCGAAGCTGGAGGAGCTGGAGAGTCCGGGTTGTTTTGGGCGTGTTAGTTGACGTACAATTTAGTGTCGACGTTTTGTTGTTTCTTGATCATACTCAGAGTCTCTGACTCGTGTTGTATATTCTTTTGAGCAGTTATAAAATTCGCGGTTCATTGTATTTGTGTTCTTTTTATTTGGTTACTATTACTGTTTCAGTTGTTTCGGACACTGATTCCTCGTTCGCGTTCCGGGCTCGGTCTCTACCGAATTTGGGGCGTGACAGTTTGGTATCAGAGGTTAGGTTTAACACCTCTGGCCGTACGTCAACTAGGTGGGTAGAGTTAGTCCATTAGGCTCCTGTCGTGTGTTGGTTGTGCAAGGTCAGAAATCGTGCGTGATTTTTCCGTGAGATATTTTCACCGTCGCGACTTGACTCAGGGGCGCCCCTGGGTCGAACGTGACGGTAGTGATGTCCGATCGTTACCTCTTAGTTCGGGGACGCCTGGACCGGGTTGTGACGACGTGATATCAAAATGGGGTTTTGTGATTGAAAAGGGAAATTGTTGAAAATATGGGCAAGTTCGAAATTGATGTTGACCTTACTAGTCATGTTCAAAAACAAAAATCTTACATGTTGAATAAGTTTTAAAATGCGAGATGTAGCTAAGTATGCGGGGTGATTGTGACTGTGGTAGGTTGTGTGATGCCATGTGTGGTGATTGTGTGAGCATATGTTGATTGCGAGCATGTGAAATATGTATGATAATACGTTGTCTGTAGACATGTGTGTCTAGAGTATATGAACGCCCGTATAATGAGCGTGCTCGTTGTGTTGTGAGTTCTGGAACTGAGTGTGTACGTGTATTTGTGCAGTAGATACATACGACATGGCACCTAGACCTAGGAGAGGTAGGTCGGCCGGATTGCCGACGCAACCGCCCACCGTCGAGCCAGTTGAGGCGACGGGTGGACCGGCAGCTCCCACTGGGGAGGATCGGAGGAACGACACGGGACCATCGGTGGTTCCGCCCAACGTTCCGCCAGTTGCGGACCCACCTACTGCGGCCATTCTAGGAGAGCTGACCCGCACAGTGCAGAGTTTAGTGGCAATCATTGCGCAGAGAGAGTCTGCATCGCCAGCCCCGCGGACTCCGCCGACTGCTGCTACTACTATTCCAGCGAGGTCCGTTCAGGCCGAGGGCCATACGGCACATGCGCTGAGGGATTTTCTGAGGTTGGATACACCCTCATTCTACGGGGAGCCAGACCCTGATATGGCGGAGCGATGGCTGGATCAGATTACGCGGAACCTGGACACGTCCGGGATCATGGACGAGCACACCAGGGTGTCCTTTGCAGCTCATCAGCTGAAGGACAACGCCTACCATTGGTGGAGGCGCGTGCAGGACCGAGTCGGGGGTGACTACCGAGTATTCGAGACGGTCTTCCTGGAGCAGTACTTTCCGGAGTCTGCCAGGGAGGAGCGACAGCAGCAGTTCCTGGAACTGCGACAGGATGGTTTGTCGGTGGCAGAGTACGAGGCTAGGTTTACGACGTTGTCTCGCTTTGCACCAGAGATGGTGGTGACTGAGGCTCACCGATGCAGGAGGTTTGAGAGGGGACTTAGGACCTCGATTCTGGATCGAGTCCTCGCCCTGAGGATTCGAGTGTACTCTGAGCTGGTCGACACGGCAGTGGCCGTAGAGCGAGGTATTAGGGAGGCCGCGAGAGCCCGTGAGAGTAGACCGCGACCGAGCAGCGTCGCAGGTCTGTCCGAGTCCCGAGACTCGAGGAGGCAGAGGATCGTGGGGTCTTTCAGACCACAATCTCAGTTTAGCGGACCGAGACAGTCGGGTTCAGTGGCATCAGTGGGGCCCGTCGTTGCAGACCAGAGGCCAGTATGTTTTCTCTGCCAGCAGCCAGGCCATATGAGGCGCGATTGCCCGCGCAATAGAGGACCCGCAACACTACCGGCGACGAGTAGTCGGTTCAGTCAGGGGAGTCGACCGAGCGGCAGCGAGGTTAGGTGCTACCTATGTGGCCAGACAGGACACATAGCTAGGGAATGCCCCGGTCAAGGTGGGGGAACGTCAGTGCAGCGACCGCAGCAGTCGCACACGGCACAGTCGCCGCAGGCTCGCCCGCGTCAGGGCCAGCGTTGAGATTTTCGCAGCCATCTACGAGCGCACCAGTTCCGAGGCAGCAGTTGAGGTCCGCACAGCCGGCGTCTGGCGCGTCAGCTCCGAGACAGGGAGCGCAGGCGCCGCAAGGCAGAGTGTATGCTGTCGGCGACTCACGTGCTGCAGGACCGTCCCCAGACCCTTCGGTCGCTCACGGTACGTTACTGTTGTATAACTCTTGGGCGTCATTTCTGTTCGATACGGGCGCATCGCATTCCTTTATTTCTGCTGCTTGTGCTGAGATGCTGGGGCTAAGCAGTGAGCCGTTGAGTCCACCTCTGTGCCTTGACACACCAGTCGGAGGTGAGGTTGTGTTGACTAGAGTGTGCCGAGCCTGCGAAGTTAGAGTAGCAGACCTTTCTTTCCTTTGTGACCTAATCGTGCTGGGTATGACTGCCTTCGACGTGATCTTAGGCATGGATTGGCTTGCGAGGTACCGTGCGTACATCGACTGTTATCGGCGACGGGTGACAGTGTCAGCAGGCAGCACGACCGTTTCGTGTTCGCTGGGCAGCAAGAGCGGAATTCTCCTATCGGCATTATACACCGTTGATGAGGTGTCGATCGTGCAGAGCCGAGAGTTACCGCGAGTAGTATGCGAGTTTCCAGAGGTCTTTCCCGAGGAGTTGAGTGGGTTGCCGCCAGTTCGCGAGGTAGAATTCAGGATCGACCTGATGCCAGGGACGGCGCCGATATCAGTAGCGCCTTACAGATTCGCGCCAGCAGAACTGACCGAGCTGAAGACTCAGCTCGAAGAACTCCGAAAAAAGGGGTTTATACGTCCGAGCACATCACCGTGGGGAGCGCCAGCACTCTTCGTGAAGAAGAAGGGTGGAGCGCTGAGGATGTGCATAGATTACCGGAAACTGAACCGGGTCACGGTGAAGAACCGGTACCCGATGCCGAGAATCGACGATCTATTCGACCAGTTGAGAGGGTCGACGTGCTTTTCGAAGATCGATCTACGTTCGGGATACCACCAGTTGCGAGTCCGGGAGGAGGACGTCGCAAAGACCGCGTTTCGGACGCGGTATGGGCATTACGAGTTCCTAGTAATGCCCTTCGGGTTGACAAACGCGCCTGCAGCGTTCATGGATCTGATGAACCGCATATTCCGGCCGTTCTTAGATCAGTTTGTAGTGGTTTTCGTAGACGACATCCTGGTCTACTCTCAGAGTGAGGAAGCGCACGTGGTGCATTTGAGGGCTGTCTTGACTTTACTGCGCACGCATCAGTTGTATGCCAACCTGGAGAAGTGCGAGTTTTGGCTCGTCGAGGTGAAGTTCCTCGGACATGTCGTTTCGGCCGACGGCATACTGGTCGATCCGGCGAAGGTCGACGCGATCTCGAAGTGGGCGCAGCCCACGAACGTCTTCGAGATTCGTAGCTTCTTGGGTTTGGCGGGTTATTATCGACGGTTCGTACAGGACTTTGCGCGCCTAGCCGCGCCTTTGACTTTCCTTACGCGCAAGGGAGTCAAGTTTGTTGGGCTGAGGTGGGAGATAAGAGCCTACTGGGACCCGAGCTGGTAAGGGAGACTACTGAGAAGGTAGCCTTGATTCGAGAGCGACTGAAAACAGCGCAGAGTAGACAGAAGAGTTATGCGGACCGGAGACGTCGACCTCTCGAGTTTGAGGTAGGAGACCACGTCTTCTTGCGAGTGAGCCCGAAGAAAGGGCTAATAAGGTTTAAGAAGGCAAGAAGCGACGGTAAGTTGGCCCCGAGGTACATTGGCCCCTTCGAGATCATCGCCAGGATTGGAGCAGTGGCTTACAGGCTCGCATTGCCACCATCCCTTGCAGCGGTTCACAACGTATTCCATGTATCGATGGTGAGAAAATATCACCCTGACCCGTCGCATGTGATAGAGTGGGCTGAGTTGGAGTTGACCCCAGATGCCTCGTATGAGGAAAGGCCAGTTCAGATCTTAGACTCACGAGATCAGATATTGAGAGGCAGGACCATCCCACTAGTGCGAGTGCTTTGGCAACATCACGGTGTCGAAGAGTCGACGTGGGAGCGGGCAGATGAGATTCGTGCTAAGTATCCCCGCCTTTTCGAGAATTAAGGTACGTTTTAATTTCGCGGACGAAATTCTTTAAGGAGGGAAGGTTGTAAGGACCGCTCCCGGTCAATTTGGGTCAATTTGGGTCAATTTTGTGAAAAATGGATGAAAATTTAATAATTCGCGATTTGACCAAATTTCGACCCGAGAGTCACCGAGGACTACTATTTGAGCCATTTTAAGTTGGAATTGTAATATTATGGATATTAGGTTCATATGAAAGCTAAAATTTAGCGAAACATCACGGTTCCGACGGTTTCGAAAAACGTGTCCGTTTCGGACGATTTCGAGTCCAAAATGACAAAAGTGGCTTGTGGGACCCCTCTACTTTACACTTGTCATGTATCTAGAGGGGGGGAGACTTTTGAGTGATTAAAAAAAATTAATTGTTTTAATTTAGATTTAAAAGAAAATGGAAAATAGGTTTATTTTATTAGTTTAATGTTTAAATAATTATATTTAAGTTATAAGAGAGGGGGAGGGAGTTGATTCTCGGCAGAACACAAGGAAAGAGAAAGAGAAAGAGAAAGAGAAAGAAGAAAGAAGGAAGAAGAAGAGAAAAGATTGTGGCGATTTCCCGACGTTCCGACCGTCCAAACGTCTTGATTTTTGCGTATTCGGGTTCTCCTCGTCGTGGGCTACAAGAGGTATGTTTTGGATTCTCATTTCCTTGAGTTTGGATTTATGGAGTTGTGGAATATGGTTTGATTGAGGTTGGATTAGTGTTAAGGGGGTAATTTGGAGCGTTTTGAGACAAACGGGAGGTTTGTCCGGTGACCGGGAGCTCGCCGGAGCTCCGGCCGGTCACCGGAGGTGGGGCCCGCGTGCCCGGAGTTCGGGTTTTTACGTGTTATGAAATCCCGGAAAATCCCTAGAACACTAATTCGTGACTTTGGAAGAAATTGGAATTAATTTGACTAAAATGTGTTTGTTTCGCTAAACTTTAAAGTCGAGATTAAATCCCCCGGAAGTCGGAACGTAATTCCGTCAATTTTATTGGTGATCTCGAATTTAATTATACGTGTAGAATAAATTTGAGAATTGTTGGAATTGAATTGTGGGAAAAGATTATTTATTATTTGAGGAACCTTAATGACGGGATTGAGTCGCTCGGGCGTCGGAATTTGGTTCCGTCAATTGCGTTGGACCCCTTGAATATAATTATGATTTGTTGATGCGAAAATGGAATTTTTCGGGGTCCCGAGGTCATTTTAGCGTTTCCGAGCAGATTCGGGAAAGTGCGCGAATTGGGCCGTTCCGGGTCCTTTTTGGCAACTCGGTGTAATTAGGAAGTATTGGAGTGATCGGGACTCATTGGGGTGTACTTGGGCGTTAGTTTCGTTAGAATCGGACTTCGATCAATTGCTAAAGTTTGTGCGTTTGTCGTTATTAGATTCTTCCATCGCTCGTGGAAAGGGAAGGATTTAGACGTGGTGTCGCGAGAGACTTGGAGCTAACGTTGGATAATTATCGAGGTAGGGAAAAGTAGCCGTATATCCGTACATGACTTGGGAAAGTTACTAGTAATTGCATGTGGGCACCTTCTGTGTTCTTAGTATATGTATGTGTAGAATTGCATGTGGGCACCTGGTTGTGTCTATAGGTTGATTATACTACAGCGACGTGCCATTCCGCTGTATGCTTTGTTGGGGGTGTTACCGCTTTACTCGTTGCGTTTGGTTTGAATGTGTTATGCTTGTTCAATTGTGAGTAATGGTAAATTGTGATTTGACGTGTTTGAAGATGTCGTGCCTTAACATGTAAATTGAAATGATTTGAGTTGAGTATATTCTTCACTATGGTTGAACTGTATTGTGAGTAAATGGTAAATGCGATTTGATGTGTTTGAAGATGTTGTGCCTTAACATGTAAATCGAAATGACTTGAGTTGATTATTTCTCTCCTGTGGTTGAAATGTTTTGTGGATGATGGTTACGGGCGGGAGCCCAGTGTGTGTGGATGTTGGTTACGGGCGGGAGCCCAGTGTGCGTGGTGGTTTGTGTTTGTTGCTGGTTGACGCCCAGGTGGGAAAGATACGTCCGTGATCTCCGTTCGGGTGGGGTAGATTTGCGCTCTTACCGCGCTTCTCCATCCATGCCGCGAAGAGGCGTCCACGCCTTTCGATTAGCAATCGAAGAAGTGGGGGGCAGACCAGGCCCAGACAGCTAGCCACTGTAAACTGGCGGCCGCGAAGAGGTTTCACGCCTACGACTAGCTATCGAAAAGTGGGAGGCAGACCAGGCCCAGACAGCTTGCGACTGTAAACTGGCGTGTTATAGGTTGCATCACCTGGTCGTGTAGACCTTGTCCAACACCGTGCGTGTTTGGCAAGATGGACTCGACGAAGTACCCGGATTGTTGCCTTTCCTTGAGTGAAAGGTTTGTTTGATTGATGTTGCTTGGTTGATTGTGTGATGATTTGAGTATTGAGAATGAGACGAAATGTTTGGATAATGGTTGAGTTTTACTATTGATCTTTTTCGAACTGTGCTTATGTATCACCCTGTCAATTACTTGTATGCCGTTGTCAGTCGGGTATCCGTTGCGGTGAGCGTAAATGCTCACCCACTGCTACTTTTCCTGCAGACAGGTGAGGATCGTGATTGTGGATAGGAGGATATCTCGAAGCTGGAGGAGCTGGAGAGTCATCAAATGTAATTCTTTCTAATCTATAGTTCTACTATTAGTGGTTACACACATAATGACATAGATCAAATTACATTCGATATATTACTACAACACATTAGTAATATATGCCGATTTATTTATTCGGAAAGATGATAAAACATTACATCTGTAGATCACTTATATATTGGACTGGGGCATAACTCTAACAATCTCCCACTTGCCCCTGGTTCCAGTTTAAGTTCTAATCTACTCCCATAGACTCTGCATGTTCCTCATGCCTTGGCTGTGGCTGAGCCTCTGCCAAGGGATCGGCCATATTATCATCAGTCGAATAGTGTTTAATCTCCACATAACCTCTATATGTGATAACTCTCACAAGGTGATGCCTGCTGAGTATATGTTTGGATATGTTGTGGAATTTGCGCTCTTGAGCAATAGCTACGGCACCTATGTTGTCCCACAACAAGCTTATCGGATCAGACGCTCGCGGCGTTGCATCTAATCTGATCAGAAAGCTTCTAATCCATACGGCCTCTTTAGCTGCTTTTGTTGCAGCTATATATTTAGCATCCGCTGTAGAGTTGGCAATTTTGGCTTGCTTAAAGCTTATCCAGCTGAAAACGCCACCACTCAACACAAAATATATCCTGAATGAATTTTGAAGTCATTTGGATATGTGTGAAAACTAGCATCGACTTGTCATTTGACTGCTAGTTCTCTATCTATATCCCCATACACTAGGAATGCATCCTTGGTCCTCCTCAAATATTTGAGGATGACCTTTGACAGCAATCCAGTGTAATTGGCCGGGGTTAAATTGGAATCTGTTGGTACAGCTTAGTGCAAACGAGACTTCCAGTCTCGTGCACATCCTGGCATACATGATGGACCCGACAACCGAAGCATAAGGGATCTTACTCATCCTACTCAGCTTATCAGTAGTACTAGGACTCTATAGTTTGCTGAGCTTAATGCCATGACGCATGGGTATGTATCCTTTCTTAGAATCAAGCATTGAGATCCTCTCAACACTTTACCTATGTACATGTTCTGACTTAGCAACATGTTCTGACTTAGGCCCAAAATCCTTTTGAAATGATCTGTAGAGATCCTGATGCCTACATTAAATGTAGCATCACCTAAGTCCTTCATCGATAAGTACTTCCCTAACCAAGCTTTGGTGGCAAGGTCGAGATGTCATTCCCGATGAATAAATATCAAGAATACAATATTACTCCCACTCGCTTTCTTATGTACGCAAGGCTCACTTTTGTTTTTGATGAAGCCGATTTCCCTTACAGCTTCATCAAAACGAATGTTCCAACTCCGTGAAGCTTGCTTTAATCCATATATGAATCTAAGCAGCTAACAAATCTTTACGGGATTCTCTGGATCAACAAAACCCACAGGTCGTGTGATATACACGCAATCTAGTAAGTTCCTGCTAAGGAAGGAGTTTTGACATCCATCTGCCATAGTTATGGCTAATAATAATCCGGATTAAACTGACCATTTCTACTGGTGAAAAGATGTCATCATAATCCATGTATCGAATTTGACGATAACCTTTTACAACCATCCTAGCCATATTGGTATGAGGACTTTCATCCATGTCGGTCTTGATCCTATAGACCCACTCAGAACCGATGGGTTTTATCCCAGGGGTTTGATCCACCAAGCACCCGACTTGGTTTTCATACATGGATTTCATTTCCTCACTCATGGCGTTCTGCCATTTTTTTGGATTCTGGATAGGTCAAAGCTTGTCTGAAGGTTTCTGGATCATCCTGATCCACCAATATCAAGTCATTTCAATCAATGGCTGTGAAGCCATATCTGTCTGGAACATGATGAGATCTTTCAGACCTCCTTAGACCATCTGGAATTTCTGTAGGGATTGGTTCTTCATCTGCGACCATATGAGGCTCCAGTACTTCTACATCTTGCATAGCAGGCTCCTGAATTGCTTCAGGCTGCTCCGTATCCTCACGAATTTCTTCGAGATGCACGGGACTCCCACTAGCTATTTTGGAAAAATATTTCTCCAATAATACCCCTCCTCGAGCAACAAAGACTTTGTACTCGCTGGGTATATAGAAGTTGTGTCTCTTATTTTCTTAAGGATACCTTACGAAGACACATTTTGTCTGATTTGGATGCCTGCATCTCTGCTACCCAAACCTTTTTTAGGAAAAACATACTAGGATGTTTCCCACACCATATATGACTATGGTCCATTTCTTATTTGGCTACTACGCGAAGGCGCACGCATCCAAATAGAACTGACCATCTCATCCCGCTCCCATCCCAATGAATACTACGCGGAGGCTCACGCATCCACAGTAACGGGACACGTAATGAGTGTCATATGGTGTACCTTCTTTGACTCTGGTCCAGCTCTTATTTGGCTACTACGCGGAGGCGCACGCATCCAAATAGAACTGATTACCTTATTCAGCTCGCATCCTAATGAATACTACGCGGAGGCGCACGCATCCTTAGTAATGGGAGACAGAATGACTGTCACAAGGTGTACTATCGTTGTCTTCATCGGAGCCCGATTCAAAATGAATGCGGTCGTTTCCAGAGTCAAGTATTAGTTCAACTCTCTTCTGGCCTGAGTACTCATAGGTCCACATACGTCAGAATGTATTAGACTTAACAAGTCACTCGCCTTTCACATAAACCTGTGAAAGGTGCCTTTGTCATTTTGCCCATTAGGCGAGACTTGCATCTTTCAGTTTGAGTGAATTCAAACGGACTGAAAGTCCACACATGTGAAGTGTTGAAATGCGTTTCTCGCTCATTAGGTAAGACTTGCATCTTTCAGTTTGAGTGAATTCAAACGGACTTAAAATCCACACTTGTGAAGTGTTGAAATGCGTTTCTCGCCTATGTGCCTTAAATGACAATGTCAGATTATAATTTGGTTTAAATCATCATATTTAAGCCTTTTCTTATTTACGTTATAGCGATTAAGCTTACCAACGTAAATATCTGATCTTGAAGACGTGGATACCCACTCTTCTTCACATGATCCTTGTATTACTTACAATCCCTTATTCTTGTGTCCTGGCTCATTGCAGTGATAGCAGACCTCCTCCATTTAGTCCTTAGTCTTCACAGCAGCTTTGGGAGCTGCTTGAACCTTTGGACGCTTGGCGTGTCTGATCTGTCCTACAAGGTGCTCAAGAGCCTTACCCTTACCCTGATCAGCTTTCTTGAAACTGACCTTCTTGTTGACCATAAGGACCTCCTTGGTCTTGCCCTTGAGGTGGTTTTCAGTGGTCACAAGTATCCCATGAAGCTCTGTTAAAGACTTTTCCATGTCCTGCACATTGTAATTTACTGTGAAATCACTATATATATCTGGAAGTGACTGCAACATAAAATCTGCAGCCATTTTCACCTGATCATCAAAACCGAGTCTGGTTAGATGTTCCTGGAGACATTAAATCTTCGTGACATTGGGGCTAACAGGGCTCCAGCCTTAAGCTTGCAGGAGTTAAGTTCCATGAAAGTATCATATCTTTCAACACGAGCTTTCTCCTTGAACATTTCCTTGACCTCTGCCTTACAGGTATGAGGGTCATCTAAAACGTTCCTGAACTGCTTCTGCAACTCTGGCATCCTACTGCCCACCATAATGCATGACACGTCGATTTGGTTACTAAGGAACTTTGATAAGTATCCTTAGTGCCCTACCGGCGTTCAGCGGTGGCTCAACAGGAGGCTGACCGTGGTCGGCTACGGGAACAACCATGGTAGCCCGAGAGGGCAGCCATGGTCACCCCTAGGGCAGACCCTGGTCTCCCGTGAGGCAACCATGGTGGCCCGCGAGGGCTGCCATGGTCGCCTGTAGGCGACCCTCGTCGGCCCTTGGTGCTGACCATGGTCTGCCCTAGGGCATTCCATGGTCCACCAAGGGTCTCCACCTGGTCGACCATGGCTAACCTGAAACACCCAAAAAAAAATATTTTCCAATTTTTCAAAATCAATCAAATTTGAAATTTTTTTCGATTCACATGCATGCTAAGGTGATGAACACATATAAACTCAAAAAAAATCAGAATTAAACATGTAGAAGAATACATAACAACCATGGCTCTTATACCACTAAAAGAGATCACCACGGGTTCCAATCGATGAATATCATGCAGCGGACGTTATGTAACCGTGGTGATCGATGCAAGCTATGATCTTAATGTAAATTCAACATGTTATATATACCTTTTTGAATCTGAAAATTACCTCTTCTAATCAATGAAAACACAAGCTTAGTGTTTCTCTATTAGGTCCACACAAGCACCACAACCGAAGAAGGTTTTCACTCAAATTTTTGCTATGAATTTGAGAGAAGCTTGACAACAATGGAGGAAGAAGAGAGAGAGAAAAGTCGGCCTAGAAGGGGGGAGGAAGATGGGAGTGGTTGCTGAAAATTAGAGAAAGTTATGAAAATATTCAAATGCGATAGCTTGTCACGATATCCTTAGACCGAGGAGTCTTTGTGATCACTATGCAATGAACATGCGGCTTTAACTTGGGCCTAACGCTTTCTGTAACAGGATTGCAATAACGGGTATGATTGGGTGGCGGAACGGGTTGCATGAGTGACACAAAAGACGGCTAAGGGATTTTTTCCTCATACTACGGTATGGGAAAGATATCCGTTAAAAGGCCTCTTGATCGAGACTAACTGAGGGTAAGAGCATGGCCATGCCGGTGATACGGGTTATCAGTTCTCAGCCATCTCACATATCAAGTAACAATGATTGATTAAACAAGGGTGACGACTCTATGCCTTGTGATCAATCGGGATATCTAGAGATAATAGGATAGTGACTTGTACGCACAAGGTTAAGTCGAATCATCGATCGTCATGCACCTTGGGTAATCATAACGTCTTACTAGAGACCACTTATGATGGATCGGGCAAGAGCGATCTTTTGCGCCGATCTTCCAACGGTGGCATGAGCCTAGAGGGTCACACACATTCAAGACGGATAATGTAAGGACCTCTCCCGGGCAGTTAGACTAAAATCTGGGAAAATTCGAAATTTTTGAATAGTGACCAGATCGAGACTGAACCTGACCCCGAGAGTTGTTTTGGACATAAGATGACGTTATTTTCGACCAAGCTAAGTTCAGGGCGACTAAAGACCACTTCGTGACCCATTCGGGGAAAGTTGACTTAGGTTGACTTTTTGCCGGAAAAGTCAACTGATGACGTTTTGGGCGATTCTGGACTCGTTAAGTCCCAAATCGCAAAACGGTCGATGCAGTATTCTTAGTTAGCCCATTTTAAGTCACTCGGGAGATTTTACTGAAATCTCGATAAAAGTGCCCGTTCGGGGTCCGAAACGTCCGATTTTGGGAAATCTGATCCATTTTCGGTTGGTGGAAAAGGTGACCGATGTGATTTATGGGTTAGGTATTAAGGGGACAAGGAAGTAACTTGTTGTGTGTGGGGTTTGGTGATGTTGGGAAAGAGGAAAAAGGGTTGATTTTTGGGTTTTCATTTTATTTAATTAAGTAATTAATTAAATAAAATGTGTTGTTATAAGGAGGGGGAGCTCCCATTTCATCCGAGAACAACCAAGAGAAAGAGAGGGAGAAGAGAAGAAAGAAGGAGAGAGAAAGAGAAAGAGAGAGAAAGAGGGAAGGAGAAGGAGGGTCCGGCCAAGCAAGGAGGATTTCCCGTCAATCCGTCCATCGTTTCTTCGAGATTTCTTCGTATTCGGAATCCCGGCATCGAGGACTACAAGAGGTATGGTTCTCTTTTCGATTTGGAGTAGTTTGGTTCGTGGGTTTTAAGTAGAAATTTGTTGTTTTAAATTTAGTTAGACACTAGAGATTATTAGGCATGTTTTAAGACAAATTTGAACAAATTCCGGTGACCGGAGGGTCGCCGAAGCTCCGGCCACGTTGGTGGCTGATTCCGGTGGCCATGGAACGCTGACTCGAAGTGCTTCAACCTTCATCTTGTGAGTTTTTCCAAAGGAGCAACGGTTTGGGAGCTAGAAGCCCGGGAAGTGACTGAACCGCTGAATCTGTCCAACCGGACGGACAATCTGTTTTGCTCCGGACGGAGCCGTTCCCGTTCGAACTTGGTTCCGAAAAAACCATGAAGTTTGTAGAGGACTGGTAGAGCTTCAACTTTCATGTTTACGTGTTTTCCAGACGAGCTACGGATTTGGAGCTGCAAGTCCGGGAAGTGGACTATTCTGCCGAATCTGTCTCTGGACAGATTCGAAGTAAATCCCGTAGCTCGATTTTGTTTCCCGAGAATTAATGTGGTGGCTTGTGTGGGGCCCACGAGCCCGGGGCTCGGGTTTTGTGAGTTCGGGTGGTCCCGGGTGACCCCCGAGTCGATAACTTGCGTTTTTGATAATTTCCGGATTTAAATTGTGAAAGACGGTTTTTCCACCAATAACTTTATTTGAAGTATTTTAACGCTCGGGTGTCGGAATTCGATTCCGTTAATTGCATTGGTCTTAGAATATTAAATGAGGAGTTTAGAAACAAGTTTCGTAATTTTCGGAGTTCCGAGGGTCAAAAACTCGTTTCCGGGCAAATTGGGTGTTTCGGGGAAAATGGGTCATTCTGGACCCATTTTGGCTACTTTGATTAATTTGAAGTGTGTCCAAGTGTTAGGCACTTATTGGAGTACACTTGTAAATTTATTGCATTCGTTTCAGAGTCTGTTTGAGTTTTTAATTATTGAATATAATTATTAGTTGATATTGACGCTCGCGGGAAAGGCAAGGCGTGAATAGCTCGAGCGGGAGGCTAGGAGCGTACGTGGAGCTTTCCTAAGGTAGGGGGACATAGCTACCTAGACTATATGGCTTGATGCCTTTGTTTGATTATATATGTGTGTGTATATACGTGTGAGCATGATTTGGCACTATGGTAGTGGCGTGAATATGCTTGGTGTGATTATATGCGAATAGTGAGATTTGCATGATAATGTTGGGTGAATTAGTTTAGTATAACTCTGAACTGATTGTATGCACGGGATTGTGCCAGGCATTATATTATTTGCTTTTCAGACGATGATTTATTCCGTCTTGCACCTAGTATGTTTTCTGCATGAGTATGGTGTGATACTTGTGATACAGGTGGTGTGTAAGGTAAACCGAGTTGAGGGTGGATTCCCTTGATCGAGATCGGTTACCTTTATTTGTGGTAAGGGTCAACCGAGCTGAGGGTGGACTCCCTTAGTTGTGATCGGTTACCTTTATTTAGGTGTAAGGTAAACCGAGTTGAGGGTGGATTCCCTTGATCGAGATCGGTTACCTTTATCTTTGTGGGAAAGGTCAACCGAGCTGAGGGTGGACTCCCTTAGTTGTGATCGGTTGCCTTTATTTAGGTGTAAGGTGAATCGAGTTGAGGGTGGACTCCCTTGATCGAGATCGGTTACCTTTACCTAAGGGAGGGTGAACCGAGGCAAGGGTGGATTCCCTAGGCTGAAATCGGTTACCCTAGGGTGTAGTTAATTATGTTATACAACTACTTTTGCATTGTTATCATCTTGTGTATGTGCGATGTTTGAGTCTTGGAGGTAGCGTGTTCACCCCTACAACTTGTGCAGGTTATGGATGCGTTTAGATCTTTTGACTGGGAGCTTGGGGGCGTGTCGTGTCGACGTGTCTTTGCCAGTGGTGTTTGGTCGGCTGTTGTAGACTATGTTGAGTCGTAACCTGTTTTGTTACTGCTTTTCATTATCCGGTTTATTACTTTATTTTGTAAAACACTCGGTGAGGTGGCGTTATGCCTCACCATTATGGTATTTATTTATGAGTTACTTGCTTCATTTTCAAATGATGTTTTGATGGAATTGTTTTAGAACTGGTTTACTTGCTTGTGCAATCACCTTTAAGTTAGGGACGCCTAAACTAAAGGTGTTGACTTTGTGCGAGTATAGTTATGATACACTCGAGGACGCTCGAGGTGTTTCATAACTATTTCGTATATGTATCTTCGTATATGTATTATCGATACTTGTATTTTATCGCGTGACGACTAAGATTCGGAGAACCGGATCTTGGGGCGTTACAGATAACTTGAGACAAGGAAACCTTAACGTTTCTTGAGGAGCAATACATGGAAAAAAACTAGGGGTTTTGTGTCATGGGTTCGGTTTGAGAGAATAATTAGGGAATCGAGAAAACTGAGTTTTTTCGTCGATGTAGCGTCGGACTTTGTTTGATAAGTAACGACAAAAAGGGTCGGGCGACTTTTGGACACGGCACGAGACCACACGGGCGAGCCCATTGGGCTCGGCCCATAAGGTCTCATGGCCGGCCCAAACAAGGGCCCATTAAGGGCCCAATAAGCCCTCTTGGCCGGCCCACATGGTGGGTCCATGTGTGGGGGCCACACAACATCATGCTTAGTTGGTGATTGTGGATTAAGAGGTGAGTGATTTAAGGGGTATGGGTTAAAGCACCTTTAAGCCCATACCAATCACTTTAGACCCATGCTTATGAGTTGGGTGATGAATTCAAATATCATTAATTGATTCATTACACAAAAATATCAAGAAAACTCACAAGACTCTCTCTTCTCTCTCTAGTGGCCGACCACCTCTCTCTCTCTCCTCAATCTTGCTCTCTTGTTCTTCATTTAATTGTTCTAGTAGGCAATTAAGTGAAGGATCTTCAAGATCATCCCCTTGGTGTGGACTTGCTTTAGAGAAGAAGATCCGAAAGTTCTTCTTTAATCGATTCAGCAAAGACTTCATGGTAAACATCTTGTGGAATAGATTTTGCTTTGGGATTTAATGGTTTATGTTCTTGGACAAGGTTTGGAGTAGATTTTCTTATAATGCTTCAGCTATCTCGACGATCTAGAACGCTCCAAAACCCTACACAAACCGCCATTTTATATTTACAAATCAAATTCAATACAAACAGTCTTGTCTTGATGGGCTTTACCTATACATCATGTGATCTAACTTACACATGTTGCAATCATATCATGTTATCAAACATATATGTTGTCATACAATCCATGTTATCGATCTCACTTGGCACTCGAAACTCCTGATCTCGAAATCCTAAACCGAGACTCCCGCATTTTCCCAATGAAAACCAGGAATCGATCCTTCGATCTAATCGTAAGAACCCGGCCCCGCCGTCGGTCGATGTAATCACTTCATCAATCAGTATGTTAAAACTCTAGTGTATCGAGCCAAACCCTAATAGGTCGTTTGGCGATACAAAAAGTTCAACATAATGTGCCAACGACGCACCGAAGTACGTCGAACGACACAATATCGGGTCATCAATCCCGTGGAAACTCGAGACCGTACTTTATCTCGTTGGAAAAATAGTTTTTCGATATTTTATATACTTGAAAACCAATTTAACCATATCGAGGATCGAGTACATTCACGACATCAAAACGATAAAACAATCCTACTCAAAATCTCGAATTGCCTTTAGGTCGGAATTTCGACTTAGCCCAAAATCCAATCTGCCTATGGGTGACGATCGCCACACCCATGGTGGCATTGCCACCCTTAGTGGTGACGGTGGTGATCACCACCTCTCCGATTAGCAGAGAAACCGAGGCAGTTATGTGGCGATCGCCACCTCCATTGTGGTGATCGTCACCCTCCTCAGTCAGCTCAATTTTTAGGTTTTCCCGAGCTCGATTCTCGATCAGATTTCACTCGGTTCGAGTCCCATCCCCCGGGAACGACTTGGTGCACCGTGTGCATCATTCCCAAGTTGAAAAACCACCTACAAACAAATAAAAATCCCATCTTTACCGAAAATACGATCAAAACACGGATTTTTAATTGTCATGAGGCCAAAACCAAGAGAAAGAGTAGAGATTCATGCAACAATCAATAATGGCAACAATCATATATGCTCAAGCAACCAATTTTACCACAAAATCATGCATGTATGATTCATCTAGAAAGCAACCAGCCTCTGATACCCCTATTGGGGTTCCCGGGATCTCAAGCACAGTGGAAGCGACGATAATTAACCGAGAACCCGCCACAGGAACGTTTGCAATCTATAGATGAATCATATTAACGAGGAAAAATCCAATCTTTTATCTCTCGTAGTGTGAAATCTTCCGATTAAAGACGCACTCTTGAGCTCGTCCTCTACGTCTCGCACACACCTGAGCTCGAACACGAAACTAGAATTTAAATAGTGGCTACTAGACCACAAAAGAACCGACACACTCTTTCTCTAGCTCCCAAATGTAGCAACTAGAGAATTTTATGAGGAATAGCTAATATTGCAAGAATGCATTGTGGAGGCACTCACCCTTGGCCTCTATTTATAGGCTTGGGTGAGTGCCTTAGGGCTTTTCCCGTCAGGCCGATGTGGCGATCGCCACACCATGGGTGGCGATCGCCACCCTCCACATCTATAGGTGCCAATCACCGCACCCAAGGTGACGATAGCGATCAGCACCACACTTCGTGGTGAATATTCCCGATCTCTCCATTTGGACCTCTTGAGTCCCATCGAGTAGGCTTCTGTTCTCGCTTATGGTGTGCGACCTTGTAGGCCCGCGACCCATTGGCAGATCGTCTTGGGATCCCATCTAACCCGATCCATCACTAGTGGTCTCTAGTAAGACGTAGTGATTACCCAGTGTCAACGAGTGTATCGATCAGTTAGATATCTCCTTTATGTCATTTATATCACTAACCCTTTGTTTGCTTTAAGGCGTATGAGATCGTATGAGGCATAGAATCGTCATACTCATGTATTCGATCTAGTTTCTCGAACTCTGAGTTTACTGATATGTATTGGTGCGGCCACAGACTTCATCAGTTACACTCATCAAGGAGCCCTGAACCATACCCTTCACAACGTCTCACCGTGGGGAAACAAATCCCTTCGGACGCAATGTGCGCTCCCTCTACAGTCCGTCTACAAGCCAACGATGTCCGTTATGGCTGCCTTGTTACAGGCAATGTTAGGACATGTCAAACTAATGGAGTGACGTGCATGTGAGCCATTCGCTCAAAGGTATTAAGGCAGTGATCACACGATGACGGAGAATGCGTTAGTGACAAAAATTATGCGCCATACTCCACCGCGGGTCATCCAATGTCATCCTCCAGATGATATCCGTGATATGACTTTGGTAGTCCCACTACCTTGATCAGCAGGACTTGATCTTAAGTCATCATCACACTAGTCACTTATGGATAAATTTTTTTACTAGAGATCCGTTAAGCATAACTTGATTATATCTAAAGGTTCTGCTGTTCTTGTGTAAACACTAATGACTTTAGATGAAGTTATCGCTTGACACATTATCATAAGACAATAATAATGTAAATGACACTCATTGCTAAACAGAAGATTAAATAGAAAAGACTTGGATTAGGGCACAAGCTATTACATGAGGAAGTGTATGGTTGCACCAGATACGTCTCAGTCATCTATAGATCAAGGAACTAGATCGAGTCGATGAGGATGAAAGCTCTATGCCTCATCTCGATCGTATACGCCTTTAAGTAAACAAAGGGTTAGTGACACAGATGACAGAGAGAAGATATCGAATTGATCGATACCTCGTGGACATCGGATAATCACTACGTCTTACTAGAGGCCACTTGTGATGGATCCGGTAAAATGATATTTCGCGCCGATCTACCAATGGGTCACGGGCCTACAGGGTCACACGCCAGTGACAAGCACCGAAGCATCTCCATGGGACTCAAGAGGTCCAAGGTGGGTGGAGAAATAATGTTGTCAATATGTGAGTGGCGATCCTCACCTTTGTGGTGTCGGTCGGCGCACGTCATATAAGGGTGTCGATCGACACCTTGGTGGTGTGGATCGGTTTGTCGACACATGGGGTGTCGATCGACACCTCTGTCCTCAGAGGTGTGTCGATCGACACCATAGTCTGACAAATTTTGCCCTAGAGTCCCTCACCCAAGTCTATAAATAGAGGCTTGGGATGAGTAGCTCAATAAGCTACTTTTGGGCACATTTGCATTCCACCCAAAAACTCTTCTGGCTCTTGCATTGAGAGTAGAAGAATAGAGAGAGAGGGGAGGCACTACAAGAGTCTAGTAGCTCTTGTGTGAGTCATCGCTTCATCAAGGTTCGAGTCCGATGTGTGTGTACTCATAGAGAGCGGGTCCAAGGAATTGCTTGCAATTCGGAGCTCGGGAATCTCACAAGACTACAAGAGGTAAAAGACTCTTTCTTTATCCTTGTTTATGATTCATCTATGAGTTAGCATGCGACTCATGACGGGTTTCAGGTCAAATTTCTTTTTCCAATGCCCTTGACCTGCTAGGAACCCCAACACATCAGTACATGATCGTATGAAGTCAAATTATATCCGACTTAAATCTGGGTAGAATTCATAGGCACCAAAAATGGGTTCTCTTAATCGAATAATTAGGGCTCTTTTTGGGTAAAAAGTAAAAATAATTATATACTCAAATTTTATGTGTTTGTGTTTTAATAACTTATTTTTATAATATTCCCTTATTATTTTTTGATACCGTTGATGTGGGTCCATTTGTATGTCCATTTCGACACTCTTTACCCGCATTTAGTGATAAATTTTCCCTCGTTTTGGGTTTGAGAGTTCTAAGTGTGCCATTTTACGCCTTCGGGTATGTTTGGTGTGATTGTGCACGATACAGGTCCAAATAGGGCCAAAACCAACCAAAACGAGTATTTTAGAGAACAATAGGGAAATTGAAAAGGAAGTGACGATCGTCACAAGATCGTCACCGAAACAGCTTAACTTAGAAAGAGTTGTGACGATGGCGTGACGGAGTAGTGACGATGACATGACGATCGTCACAACACATGCGACGATCGTCACATCATGAAAATTCAGAAAAATTATAAATAGCCACACCAGATTCTAAGCGAGGGTTCCAAAAATTACCCAACTCCAACCTTCCTTTTCCTGTTTCAAACGAATTTTGCAACTTAAATCCATTATCCATCACCTGAGATCATCGAAATTACCAAGTAGATGTGATTCAGAAGAGAAGATTGAAAACTCAAGCATCCGGTCTGAGTTTAGTGCTCAGAGTTTGCCTGATTTCTTCTCCCTTACATTTTTATTTCGAATTTATGACTTTTATAGTTTGCGCCGTGATGAGGGGTGGCTAAAACCTAAAGCATGGGTTCTAGACATAGGGCAATCCTTGCTTGAGCATCAAATTACTGTTCGGTTGTAATACTTGACGAACAACAATCACATTTTCCCTTATAAGGTTTGGTTGTAGACACCAACTGAATTACGAGTGTACTGTTATTATTATTATTGTTTTTATTATTTATGGAAATACATCAAAGACATGTACTCCAGACCTTTTCCATGCTACCAAATAAGGTGTTGGCGTATTTGGTAATAAAACACATGAAAAGATGATGGTCTTAGACCTCTCCATCCCAAAGCTCCCCCACAGTCTTGAAGGGTCCTCTTTCAGACACAAACTCAGGTCCTAGATATCCCCTGCGTTGAGGGATTCCAGCAATTCTCTCGCCCTCTTCAACAGTAAGGCTCCAATCATATATATCAAGATTTTGTTGCATCCTCTCCTTGTTGAAGCTCTTCACCACAACTCCCACCCCTTGCTCATATGCCCATCTTATACAAATCTTCACTCAAAGCCCAAACAGATATTAGAGACACAATGGATTTCAAAAAACATAGACATTTGCTGAGCCATTAATTAAGAGTCCATTTGGTACCTGAGCAATGGATTTTCCTTTTGCATCGGCAATGTGTTTGAGTACTTCACTTTCCATGACTTGGTTTGAACCCCAGGGTGATCCTTTGGCCCCCAAAGGAGAGTAGGCAATTATGTATATGCCTTTTTTCTCACAATACTCTCTCAAGTTCTTTTGCTGCCATACTGGATTCATCTCCACCTTCCAAAATAATAATCTTATGCATCATAATTTAAACCGGCGACTTTCTCATAAGTCAAACTTTGAGTCTCTCAAATCAAAAAAACTAAAAACTAATTTTTTAGGTGTTCTTCTTTGTTAGGATGTGTATGTGTTTACCAGCTTAAATAATACTCTAAAAAGTGTTCTTTTTTATTAGGATGTATATGTGTTTACCAGCTTAAATAACCATCTGAACTTCTAATTATTAACTTGAGTTTTTAAGTGGGCTGTTCTTCTAACACTCTCAAACACGGCTAATCTCCCAACGATTCGGCATAATAAATTATTCAACGTCCATCCAAAATTTTGTGCATGAATTACTAATTAATTGGCAGTCCTCTTTTGGGAGGATATTAATTGTAGACAAAACTGAAATTAGATTTTCACATAATATGTATAAGGTTAATAACTAACTTGATTGACGAGTGGAGGGATGTTTGCAGTGGCTAGCAAGGTGTGGAGCTTCTTGCAAGAAAAGTTGCTGACGCCAATGAACTTGGTGAGGCCAATCTCTTGACACTTCTCCATAGATTCCCAAACAGACTTGAAATCCATGGGAAGAAGATCATCCTTGTTAAAGGGGAACTCGGGCTCTCCCGGTTTCAAGCTTACCGGCCAATGAATCAGATACAGATCAAGGTACTCCACCTTCAAATTCCTGATCATTCTCATATATACAGTTTCATCATCCAACAAAATAGTTAAAAACTCACTTAAAAATCTATGTTGGTAGATGAAATGTACAAGATGTGGATATTAATAATTACTTGAGTGATCTTTGCAATGCGGGGAGGACGGAATGGGCGTGAGCATCGTTGAGCCAGAGCTTGGAGGTGATGAAGAGATCGGCCCGGGAATGGATAAGGCGGAGGCGGAGGGCTTCAGCTATGGCGTCGCCAAGAGGCATCTCCGACTGGTAAACGGCTGCGGCGTCAAAGTGGCGGTACCCTATTCTGATGGCATTGAGAATAGCATCTCTTGCGGTTTCAGCGGAGCCACCGAAAGGATAATCGGCTGTGCCAAACCCAATCAGTGGAAATGGTGCACCACATCTCGGGTTGCTTACCATTTTCTATACTTGTCGTTTTAGCCAACTTTGAAGCCCGTAGAATGGTTACCTAAATGACTGATATTTATTTATTTATTTATCCCTGAGGTTGAAATAGTTCTATATAATCTCTTTTCGGGGTTTTGTTTGGATACATGCACTAATGGAAATTAGGCTTTTCTCGGCGAGATATTGAACATCTCGTCAGTTTAGTAACACCATAGCTGGGGAGATGTTCAACTGCTCGCCGGTTTGGTGTAACAAACCCGGCGAGATATATCCAATATCGCCGGGTTGGCTTCACCAGTCAACTGGCGGATTATGACCACAACGGTCATACTCTTTTCCTACGAGATTTTGCGCAACATCTCGCCAGGTAAGGTTTTACCTTTCCCGGCGAGATATTGAATATTTTGCCAGGTGTGTTTCACCAAACCGGTAGTATATTGTAAATCTCGTCGGGCTTATTACAGACGTCAACGGTCGGATGTTGTCGTAACGGTCATATCCTTTCCTGATGAGATATTGCTCAATATCTCGCCGGGAAAGGTTATGACCGTTGATGGTCAACATCCAACCGTTGACAGTCAACGACTCCAACCTGGCGAAATATAGGCAAAATATCGCCAGGAAAGAGTTTGTTGACCATCAACGGTCATAACCTTTCCCGGCGAGATATTGAGCAATATCTCGCCGAGAAAAGGTTCTGAACATTCTATAGAAGGTCTATGGATGAGTTCTTGTCAAATTTTGGTTTGTGAATGATAATATGGACCTATTGATAGAGATGGAGATTTCGAGTGCATACAAAGTCGAAGATTACTAGTCCGGTTCTCGAGTTCCCCTCATCGTCTCAAGTCTTGTTGTCCCCATCGGTCGATCTCCATATTTGCAGGTTAGTTTGGGTTTTCGATATATTATGAAATTTTAATTTTGGTGAACTAGACTATGAATTAGTGAAATTTTGCTTAACTAGGCTATGAATTAGTGAAATTTTAGTGAACCAGGCTATGAGTAAATTTTAGTGAACTAGGCTATGAATTAGTGAAATTTTAAATTTTTTGTGATATTACGATTTACCTGTGTCATTTCTATGAAGAAAATTCGTGACTTAGGATATGAATTAGTGAAATTTTGGTGAACTAGGCTATGAATTAATGAAATTTTGGTGAACTAGACTATGAATTTGTGAAATTTTGGAGAAATAGGCTATGAATTAGTAGATTTTTGGTGAATGAGGTAGGCTCTGAATTTCAATGTGTGATTTTGATTTGTGGATATTCACCTTTAATTACGTGTAGGTAATACAAATGCATATAATAACTATCACGTATTGTATTGTATTGTACTGTATGTAGATCTGTCAATTATGGACCGCCATAGGTGGATGAATATAGAAAATAGAAGGTCGCAAGCGTATATGGACGGTGTCGGAAATTTCATAAAGTTTATCCAAAAAATGTGTTTCAACATGGTCGTGACCGATATCTATTCCCGTGCAAAACCTGTCACAATATGATTGGCCAACATGAGAATATAATACGTACCTACTTATTGCAATATGACATGATTTCGACCTACACTGTGTGGATCTGTCACGGTGAAGTGCATAACTGAAATTCGTTTTTGCATGCGGAACGGAAATCTCGAACAGAGAAGGCATCAAGTAGTCGAAATGTCGATCCTATTGCAGAGCTTGTGGAGGATTTATTACAACGGGCATATCACTTTGGTGAAGATACAGTGGAGGGTGAGCACCCTATGACAAAAGCAGCGATGGACGTGTATGACGAACTAACCCGTCTTGCAAATACCTCATTGTATCTAGGGTCTAACTTGTCATGTCTGAAGGTGCTTTTGAAGTTGATGACCATTAAGAAAAAATCAGCAACGTCAAATATAGCATTTGACATGAATTGCGAGTTTTACATAAATTCACACTCGTCGCCAAATTGTCACCCTAGATCATATGTCGAAGCGGAGAAGATGTTGAAGAAGATAGGGATGGATTGTATCAAGTACGCTGCTTCTGAGTTCGGGTGCATCTTGTACTACAAACAGTACGAATCTGCCAATTTCGGCCCTATTTGTCGGACATCTAGATAGGTAGTCGAGAAACAAAAAAAAGAGAAATCAAGGAAAATTGTCTGGTACTTCCCTATTATTCCGCGGCTCCAGTGTTTGTACTTGTCATCGAAGATTACCGACCAAATGTGTTGGCACTGGCAAAGGGTTAGAGACAGAAACAACGTTGCCCATCCAGCTGACGGCGTATCTTGGAAAGAGTTTGATGAATTGTGCCCAACATTTGCTACAGACTTCCGGAACGTGTGTCTTGCTCTATCGAGCGACGGTTTTAAATCGTTCGGGCTCGCTTCTACGCCTCACAATATTTGGTCACCTTCAAGCCGGCGAGATATTGAGGCAATATCTCGCCAGCTTGGAGATCATTTTTAGTGGTGATGTGATCTTTTTTAAAAGTATATTAAATTCAAATATATATTTCTCAAATGTATTTTGGATCAGGTATGTATATATATATACACATGCATTTTCTGTAGTCGATTAAGTGCTTTACAGTAATAACGAAGTGTATTGAAGAATTATGTACATCCAAATCAAAGGAAAACTCGTAATTAATATCAAATTGCTTCAGATTAAACTCAATTTAAGTTTAATAATAAATCATTACAATTGTGAGGCAGATCATAATTTTTTTGTCGTATTATAATTTTATCATGAGGGTTTGTTATGAATCTGCCCTGTTAAACATGTATTGTAAACACCGTCGTATCTCATACAATCGCACTGTATTCTTCTTCGACTGAGGGACTGTAATTAACGTGCAGGTCAAACATGGCATGCTATGATCAGTAGCTGTTGAAAATTCTACAAAGTCCAAAAGGCCGCATGTTTGGATATATACATCACATGTGTCAGCTTAAGAAAAAGTGTTGAAGATGATGAGGATACACATGTCATGCATGTTACCCCCAAATCTACATTGCCTCCATCTCTGTTTTGCATGTATCTGTTCTTTTTATGATGCATGCATCTGTTACAGCAATTACTTGCATTGGATATTACTCTGGAGCCTGGAGGTAATAAAATTTTAACACAAGAAGTGAATATGTACCTCCAACTATTTGTGTTTCACATCGCAATCATTTAAAGGAGTGGTGAAGATTTTCCGAGTAAATGAGAAAATAATTATATATAACTAGACTATGATATGATGGCCATGAGCGGCTGCCCATGTTTGTGTAGCTTGCAAAGTTAAAAGGGAAAATGATGCTTTATGTGCATAAATATATATTTTTGATACTCTTATACTTTATATATTTTTCTAGTACTTTAAATTTTATTTTGAGACCATAATTTCAAAATACTACTAAATTGAACTAAAATTAAATCTAGTGTAATGGAGAAAACCGGCTCAACTTTTAAACAGTGTAAAAATACGAAATTACACTCAACTATTCATCAAATTTTCAATTGAATGTCACCTTTTTTTAATTTTTAATTTTCTCTCTCCTTTCTCAATTTTTCTGTCCTCTCCTTCACCAGTGGCCGTCCATCTGCCCGAGACTTGCTGTCATAGCTCGACCTTCTCCCCCTCCGAGGCGTGTGCTCCAAGTGACGATCATTCGTCGCTCTCCGGTCGAGCACCAAAGGGTCACGTGCAAGCTCCGACAAGCAATTGAAGAGCACGTGAGATTATGAGAGTAGGTTGTTCGTAGGCAAGTGCATAGCTCACTACGACCGTCTCTTTGACCTTAAGAGTTTAGCGGCCAAATCTGACTTGTTACATGTCGTCTCCGGCGCTTGGAGCTCTCCGGTCGAACGTTGCTTCCTCTGGATCAAATGTTTCTGACCGTCCGATCTCGTTAAGGCTCGGTCTCGCATAATTATAAAAGGAGAGAGGGGGTAAAAAATGAGTTCAAGAATTCAAAATTTTCACTTGCCAGAAAGTTTGCCGGAACATATTTTCCGGCACACTTTCCGACGAGTGAAAATTTTTAATTCTTGAACACTTTTCGGCAACCACCACCACGGCCTCAGCTCCGGCGCTGACCAGAACCACTGCCACCACTCCGGCGATCTCCACCACCACTCCAACCACCTCCATCGGTCTTGCGTCGTCGTCTCCGTCGGGTGCGATCATGGTAAACAATTATGTTTTTAAGTGAAACATGCAAGAACGATTAATACAACGATCATGGTATATTGTTTTTGGAATAATCATATTTGATTATTATTTTAAGTTTCATAACCAGGGCATCCAACTAAGAATCGAAAACATGTTCTGAAAAGTTATGCGTTGTCGATGGATATTTGACCCCGAACAAATTCCTTTCGGTCAGATTCAAGTAATGACCAAAACTACAAAGTTGTAGAGGAAAAAATGAATAATCCAAATAAATTTAAATTGGAATCTTTAAATATATGTATCTCCTGCTGCACCCTCCGTACAGTAGCATTACTAAGGCAATCCATACACATTGAACAGATAAATATCTACTTGGATCACCTTTGCAAGATCTCAAACGGAAATGTGTCGTGAGACATGCAAATGAAAGTCGAGAACCCATGGAGATGGAGAAATTAATGTGTGGAATTACACATTAATTGATATAATCTAAATCGACACAATGTCAAACAATATTATTACCTAATTTACTTGATTAATGAATATAATGATTTTGCAGCGCTCAATGCATGATTAGTCGATTGTTTTTCATTATAGAACACTTAAGAACGATTCAATCAATGTTAATATGTAATCAATCTGTTTCCAAGTGAAACACGCAAAAAAAAATTGACATGAAGTTATGGTGTGTTCTTCTGGTTCAGTTGATTCTGTTCTATTTAAGAACACTTAAGAACAACCTGAACAGATTTCTTTTGTAATGAAAAAATGTCTAACGTACAATGAAAATGTTTGTGTTCATGTACAATGGAAATCTGTTCCTTATACAAAGGAAAATATTTCCAGTACAACAGAAATACCTTAAATGTACAGTCTTAGCCAACGTCTCCTCCACCACGGCCAAGACTGGAAGAAACGTTGACATAGGAAGTGTAGCAGGAGCTGTCGAGGTCACCGTGGGAAGAAAAGAAAATTTCAACATTATTGGTAGATCAATATGGGTTTTCACCACCGTTGATAGTGATGTCGCTATTCAGAGCTAAAAGCTCCATTTTTGCATTTGATGTGTTTTGCAAGAATTGAGGATCTCCATTTTTACATTTGATGTGTTGTATGAGAAATGAGGAGCTCCATTTTTGCATTTGATGTGTATGAGAGAAATGAGTTTAGAGTTGTTGGCTATGGCGGTGAGAGAGAGGAGTGACATCTTTCGAAAAGTAGAAGAAAAATTAAGGGCATGTTATAAGTAGCGATGACAATTTTCCAATTTTTGGGTATTCTCCAAATGATAAACATATTTAGATGCACTTATGTGCAAAATCGCGTATTCTTGGTGTATCTTAGGTGACAATTTACCTGAATCGCATTCCTAGTGTGGATTAGTTTGTCCATGTGCCGGTTGGCTCAATTCCTAGTGTGGATTAGTCTGTCCCTGGGTCGGGTGGCTCAACCTAAAATACAAATTACTCGCTTTTTATTTTGGTTTTAGGAATCATGGACCAAAACATCAGTCATTGAAGCATAAAAATTACGGCTGAATCTATTTGAACTCATTCGTAAGTATACACTTCTCAATATATCTTTAGATTATTTAGTTTACTAACTAAATTAGTAAAAAAAACTTATGCTGAGAATGAAATCACAAAAACATGCCTAAACTCATAATTATTTGAAAACACCAAATGGACATCCAACTTACCACAAAACATTAAATCAAATTTAAAACAACAACGAAAAGACCATTAATTTGAACCTTGTGAATTTCAGTGGATCTCTTCATCCCAAAGGTCGAGGAGAGACTTGTAAGGTCCATTGTTGGACACAAATTCCATTCCACGACATCCCTTACGCTGTGGAATTTCTGCAATCTTGTTACATTCTTCAGCCGTAAGGTTCCAGTCAAATATGTCCAAGTTTTGTTCAATCCTTTCCTTGTTGAAACTCTTCACTAGCACTCCCACGCCTTGCTCATACACCCATCTTAGACAAATCTTCACGTACCATTGTCACATGTGTAAGTATGTTAACAGTAATGTAACATAGAAGATCATAATGTAGTAAATCTCATTTCCCTAGACCATTGACACACATTTTAATTAGAAATCATTAATTTAAAATTGGGAAAATAACACTTTTGTGCATCAGAATATACACTTTTTTCACTTTTATACATTATCTTTTGTTTCTTTCTTTTTCAATATCCTGAATTACATTTTAGAACACTTTACTCCTAAAATACTAAAAGTACCTAAAATACTCCTTAAACTGAAGCAAAATTAAATCTGGTCTAATCTTGTCCAATTTCAATTGTGTAAGAAGACGAAATTACCCTCAATTTCAGCCCTGGCGAGTCCTCCAGCGACCTGACCTCGCCGCTCTAGCTCGCGACTCATCCATCTTGCTGCTTTTCCACCACCAATTTCTCGGAAATCGTGAGTTAAATTGCAAACCTAAATCTAATTGGGTCTCAACAGAATCAAAGTGGTTGTTGGCGGTGGCGAAGGAGGGAACAGAGGCGAGGGTGAGGAAGAAGAGAGGGGCGGAGAAAGAGGAGGAGAAGGAGGAGGGAGGTGGAGAGAGTGGCATTCACTTGAAAATTTGATAAGTAGTTGAAGGTAATTTTGTCTTTTTACACAATTGAAACTGAACCAGATTAGATTAGATTTAATTTTGGTTTATTTCAGGGGTAGTTTAGGTATTTTTAATATTTTAAGAGTAAAATGTCCCAAAATGTAATTCAGGGTACTAAAAAAAAAGTTAGGATATGAATGTGAGAAAAGTGTATATTCAGGTGCACAAAAGTGTCATTTTCCCTTTAAAACTTTACAGACAATGTGTAAGTTGCACGGTTTGGTGTGTTTGTCCGTCAAATATTCTAAACTCAGAATTTGGATTTACTCCACCTCCGTCATGATTCTTCCAAATATTTTATCCGATTCAATTCCACTCAGATAAAAAATATCACTTGTTCGTCAATTTCGAGTTTTTTTAACATCTTTCCTTTAAATGTCTCTTAATGCAGGGTTTATTCAACATTATATGATTACCCAAATAAATATCTTTCTTACACTGTGAAAACTGTTTAATTTTGTGACAGAATGATCAATATGCCCTTCCGTTTAACTTGTTAATATCCTAGAAAATCTGAACATGTGCAAACAAATACATGAAGTATATGGATTTCAATCTTAATATTGAGTGAGTAATATGAAATGAAATGAAGGTACCTGAGCAATTGATTTTCCTTTGGCGGCAGCAATATCGTTGAGGACTCGACATTCCATGACTTGGTCTGAACCCCACAGCGTCCCTTTGCCTCCCAGAGGAGAATATGCTGTTATATAAATGCCTTTCTCCTCACAGAATTCTCTCAGCTTCTTTTGCTGCCACATTGGATTCATCTCCACCTTCCGATCCAATATATATGTATAAATAAATACATCTTCTATTATTTTCATGGATCCATATATACATACAAGATTAATAACAAAGAAAGTACCTGGTTAACTAGTGGAGGGATGTTTGCATTGGCAAGCAAGATGCCGAGGTTGGTGCAGGAGAAGTTGCTAACACCGATAGATTTGGTAAGGCCAATGTGTTGACACTTCTCCATAGATTCCCATACAGACTTGAAATCCATGGGAACAAGATCATCCTTGTTAACTGGGAACTCGTGCACTCCCGGTTTCATGCTCACCGGCCAATGAATCAGATACAGATCTAGGTATTCCACCTTCAAGTTCCTGTTCGTTCGCATACACATGTTTCATCATCCAACAAAATAATTTATATAACATGTAAGATTAAGACTGTTTTCATGCCAAGATGTTTGTTCATTCAGTTATAGTATAGTTAAACTTAAATCTAGAAAGAGGTTTGAAATAGAACTTATTAGAGATAAACTTCTTTAATGTTATAACTTAAAATGTCACGATAACATTACAAATCTATAATTTTAAAAAAATTAGAGTAAGGAGTAATAAAGTAACTGGAGTGATTTCTTAAGAGCAGGGAGGACAGAGTGATGGTGAGCATCGTTAGGCCACAACTTGGAAGTGATGAAGAGGTCATCCCGGGAGCTGATAAGGCCGAGGCGGAGGGCATCGGCTATGGCGTCACCAATAGGCTGTTCCGACAGGTAAGCGGCCGCAGTATCGATGTGTCGGTAGCCTACTCTGATGGCATGCAAGACCGACTCCCTTATAGTTTCGGGAGACGCCCCGAAAGGGTAGTCGGCCGTGCCAAAACCGAGCATTGGAAATGGTGCTTGCTCTGGAATGCTTCCCATTTTGGGTCTTTAATTTTACGTGGATTAACTGCAATGCAAAAAGGACCTGTATATATTGACAAAATATGTGTGAATGGATATGAAATTAATGGTTACAACGTGGTGAAGAAAAGTCCATTAAACATGAACTACTGTATATGGGATTCTAGCATGTGAAGCCTTCCTCCCCGTAAATAGAATCAATAGTTAATTTTAATTTAACTGTCCCCTTTTTTATAGGTGCCAAATGCAGGGAATGTTAATTAAAGAATTTTTGAAAGGTTGCAACCTTTCAACTGGCTGTCTATGAAAGTGAGACGTACGGTGGGATTTCATTTTCGTGTTTGTGCGTTGGTGGCTCTCCAACGACAGAACTTGACGTACTCAAGCGTGTCTCCGGCGGACTTGGCGAGCTCCACTGCCGCCACTCCCGGCGCCACCTCGAACACCTCCGCCGCCACAGTCATCCTCCCCTCGTCCGCCCCCTCCATCCTCACCTTGAACTCTTTCTCCCTCCAAACCCTCGGCCCCGCCTTCCTCGCCATCACCTCCATCCCCGCCATTGTCGCCGCCGCCGAGCACCTCGACGTGAACATCGACACCGCCCTCCGCTTGCTCTCGAATAGGCTCGAGAGGTCGAACCCCGATGACATCGAGGAGATGAACTGGCGCCGCCGTGCAGCACGTTAGTCATGAAACCGGACCCGAATCGGTCTCCGGAGGACGAGACCCACGGCCATCGGCCCCATCTGCCCGCTTTCATGCACCGCAAAACCCACGAATCGTCTAGGTCCGACCTCTCGGCGAAACCCACTTACAAGGTCGACCCAAATCTGCACTTCCCCATTAGAGACGACAAGGTTGTTCTTGCCCCATCTAACCCCAACAATCAGTACCAAGTGAGTGTTTTTGATATGGGTCTGTTTCAGGACTTTTGCCCTTTCATTTGTATTGAGGGGGTGTATTCAATCATGAATTTAATGGATTTAAGAAATTTTTTAAAGTCGTGTAGTATTCATTCATGATTTTAGAAATACTTTTAAAGTCTTGTGGTATTCAATCATGACTTCAAAAATATTTTTAAAGTCTTGTGGTATTCAATCATGACTTTAAAATACTTGTAAAATCTAAAGGTATTGTAAATGTCAATGACTTTAAATGATTTTGAAAAATGGATGACTTTGAATGATTTTGAAAGTTTTTGTAGGCATAAAAAAGTCTTTAAAAGTATCATATCAAATCATGAGATTTGCAAAGTTATTCCATTAAAATCATCAACTCTTTCAAGACTTGAAAGAGTCCTTGAAAGAGTCTTGTAAACTTTGAGAATCCATGAACTCTTAAAAGTCATTCAAAATCCATTAAAATCCTAATTGAATACACTCCCCTGAGTTTTTTGCGTGTGTGTTGTTTATATTGGTTTTGATGATGCAGAATTGGTACAAAGATGAGAAGTTCAGCACCAGAGTGAAAGATAAAGAGGGGTTCACTTGCTTTGCACTGGTCAACAAGACGACCGGTCAGGCCGTGAAACACTCAGTCGCGGGGTCTCATCCTGTAAGACTTTTGTATCAATTTGCAGTTCAATTTGGTATAATTTTATGACTTGTTGGTATAGTGTGAGGCTTGAGTTAGATCCTCATATAATATATTGCAGGTGGATTTTTGTTAATCCCGTTTCATTTTGATCGCATAGTTCTAATTTTGATTTGTATTAAGTGCCAAGAATTAGTAGTTTATCGGTATCAATCCTGAAGATAGGAATTGTTGTTTTGTGAGACATTAAGATAAGTGTAGTAAGAGAAGCATCCAAGAATGTGAGTATGAAGTGCAATAGATCCAAATAACTTTCCTATAGAAGTTTGCAGAGAGTAGAAGATAAGGTTTAACAGAACCAACAAGGTGTAAGGAGTGGAAAAAAAATGACTGTCCTACCAATCTATATAAACAAGGGTGATATTAAAAATTGTAATAATTGTTGAAGAATTGAAGTTGTGAGCCACATAATGAAACTTTGGGAATAAGTACCGGAACATATGCAAAGAGTATAAGATAAGGTGTAAGAGAACCAATTTGGTTTTATGTAGGGGAGAGCAAGTAGAACCGAAACTGAGTGTAGGATCTAACTTTAGCATGAGTAAAAGTTTGAGGAATAGTTTATAAGATAAATTAATTACTAAAAGGGATCGTTGTTGATACCTTGGATCGATAATTGAAAAAGACGAGGAGATTGAAGATGATGGTAGAAATAAGATTGGTGTGTGGTGGTTGAAGTGTTGGAGAACTTCAAGTTTCTATGTGATAAGAGAATACTGTTGGACAAAATTGATGAAAATGGCAAAAGTTGACATATGTGTTAACTAGTGAATGGGTCAACTTGAGCCGTAATTTTGGAACGCTTCGACTCGGTCTAGAATGATGTCAAACACGTTTACATAATCTAGGATATGAGAGCTTTCCAACGGTATATCACGAGCTCTAAACGGACAAGAGGTGAATGAGAAATTGAACCTCAAAGATGACCACTTGAAATGAGTTGTGCAGAAAATTTAGGGGCCGAAAGTCCGCCACATTTTCACTAAGGCACAAAAACGAATTTCCATCAATATTTTTTATTTGTAAATTGAGAATAATATTTTCCAATATAATTCGGAAATAAATATTTTCCAAGTCAGTAAATTTGGCAATAAATATTTTTTCCTAAAATCGAAAATAATATTATGCAACTTGCAATGTGGAAATAAATAAATATTTTCGGAATATTTATATTTATATTGAAGAATTAAATATTTTCAGAATATTTTTATTCATGAATAAAATATTTCCGTGATATTTTCTAAATGTAAAATATTTCCAAAATAGACGAACAGGTTACCATGGCGGAATGAATCTGATTTGGCATTTGGTCAAACAGACTCGCGATAAAACGGTTTACTCGAAACTTTTTAAAATTCTTGTTAATCAAAAGGATTAACTTAATGTTCATGATTTATTGATTTGAAATAATCAGATTTGATTACTATGTTTTCCTAAGTTTTATTTTCCAGAGCATCGAACCAAGATTCGAAAAGCTGTCCAGGAAAATTCTGCGTTGTCGACGTTTAAGTTTGGCTCGAAACGAAGCACTTTTGGTCAGAATCAAGTTTTGACCAAAACTACAAAGTTGTAGAGGACGGAAAGAAGAATCCAAAGAAATTAATTTCAGAATTTTTGAATATCTGGAGTCCCCGCTACACCCTCCGTACAGTAACGTTACTGAAAGTGACATGCTGAAATTTATTGATTAATCCTTTATTATAAACTTCTTTATTAATTATTGATTAATGGGTTATCTAATAAGATTATTCTACATTTTTTGTGTAGTAATTCATATACAATGAACATATAAATACATATTTGGAATCATCTTGATAAGATCTCAACGTGATTATAGTAAGAGGCATACGTGAGAAGACACGCGAATATCGAGACAAGACAATGAGAAGTTTGCTCCTCCCTTGTATTCATATACACACGTAGATGACTTGTGTGTTTAGATAATCAAGCATGAGATGGTTTTTGTATATGCTAAGATGAGTATGCTTCTCTGTAATATGTATACGCTCGTTATTATATTTGTTAGCATATGATGTTGATATATATGTGTGTATATATATATAAGTGTGTGTATTGGTGGTTTGATCTATGTATATATGCATGTATGTTTCGATTAATATATTTAATATACATATATGACTCGGTTCGATTATTATACATATATATATGTGCATGACCACGATTTAATGAGCATATATATGTGTGCTAAGAACGATTATGCATGCGTATAACCATATAGATGTATGTGTATATTTATGTATATGCTAAGGGCGATATTCACATGCATGCGTATTATTATATTATAGATGAATATATGAATATACATGCTAAGTGTGATATGAGTATATGTATGTGTGTGTGCCAAATTTACTAAATGGTTATGATGACGAGATGCTTATGTGATGTTGTAAATTTGATGCGTGAAATTGCACATTAATTGAGATGATATGATTTGACATAATTGGTCAAACAAGATGATGACCTACTTTATTCAATTGATGAATATAATGGTGTAGCGTTGCTCGATGCATGATTAATCGATTCTGTTTCCTTTTATAGAATACGTAAGAACGATTCAATCAATGTTTATATGTAATCGATATGTTTCTAAGTGAAACACGTAAAGACGATTAACATAGAGTAATGTTGTGGGCCTCTAACTCAGTTGATCATGTTCTATTTATAGAACACGTAGGGACAACTCCAACCAGTATCAAACGTACTGGAACACGCTGGTTGTGTGGGGGAACTACCTTCTTTTACAAGTAAAACCTAACGTTTTGTATAGTAGAACTTTGTTCTCTATGGGAAGAAGTTATGTGTGGTAGAACTTCGTTATCTACAGGTATAACCAGACCCTCGCGTGGTAGAACTACGCTCCACCAACGCGAGATATGATTTCTGTGATATGAATTATTTGTTACATGTGAACACGTTATTTAATTCGATCTAATTTTGTTATTCGTTGTATCAGATATGATTGACGAAAACACGAAAGCAACTGAACCAACGCTGCTAGCCGATATGTGGCTAAAATGGTGGAGGTCTAGAGAGATCCCACAAAAGAGCAAGAAACCTTAAGGAGGCGTTGCCAAGAAACCCAAGTCTAATGGAAAGTGCTTCAATTGCAACAAGCAAGTGTTTATGTCTTCCAAATGCAGGATGCTGAAGAAAGGCAAAAAAGCTTGAATCTAACATTGTGGATGTCATGACACAATAGATGTATAACATCGATTCAAGTGCTTAGTTGAGATTTAGAAATTATATGTAATTTCAGTAAATTTCAAAGTTGTGAATAAAATAAGAGAAACGTTTCTTATATTTATGTCAATAACTCACTTAAATACTTGTACAGTAGAAACAAGTTCATAATAATGGAAACACGTTCCATTTATAATGGAAACACAAACCGAACAATTTCTAAGTATAATGACAACAAGTATATAGTTCTTAAGAAAATTATTCTTTGGAATAATATGGTCTTAATTATTATATACTATGATGTTAAGTCAATTTGATTCGGTTCATAAATGAACACGCGCGAAAAAATTGAAAGATTCTAGTGTTAATTTTGAATAACTTACGAGAAAAATATAAAATGAGTTCTTATGATCCAACTCTAGACAAGAGTACGGAAGGACGTATTGAACAATATCAAATGCTTTAATTGATACACAGAGTTTAATCTATGCATAAACATGTATGCACGATTATTATAAAGACCATTGATTAATCGATTCTACGAGACATGTAAAATAGATTAAACCACGTATATGTTTCATTGTGAAACACGTGAGATCAACATATGTTGGATTTGTTGATTGTAGGTCGGTATGATCCATCATGTTCAAGAACATAAAAGACAAAACCGAATGATCTTTGCGATCAACGAAAACACGTTGCGAAAACACATGTGAAAAAATTGAATGTTTTCAATTATTCATCTAGAATGTGTGGAATCAAGTTAGAACAATTATTTCCATTATTGGAAAACGTTGAATTGTCTAAACTTGATATATGAAATTGAAATTAAACATTTTAATTGATGAATTTCATGAATGTTTTTTGGAAAAGAAGTAGTTCTGCGAAATGTCACTCACGTATCGAACATTCGGAAGAGAACTGTATTCAGCAACCTCTTAAGCTCACAAGGCGTTAAGATGGTGCAAGGTTGGAATAAGTTTTGACTAAGGATGAGATGCATGTGGAAAATGATGAGAATCTTTCATGCAAGTCCAAAATGATGAATAAAATAAGAGGACGCTTCTTATGTTTAATTCAATAAGTCATTGTATGGATGACATGTAAACTTGGACAAGTTGACTACGTAGCGCTGCGTAGGTTAACAAATGTAGATACCCTAAATTGTAAGTGTGAATTTATGATAAGTCAAAAACCAACGAGATATTCTTTCCTTACGCCGCAAAGAAAAATGTCTGATTTAACCTATAATAGGTTGTCACGATAACAAGAATTGGGGGGGGGGGGGGGGGGGAAGTGTATGTTAGTTAGTCACTTTTAAATAAAGTAACCCATGAAGGAATCAGACAAGATATTGTAGGAATTATGGAAAAAAAACGAACCTTCCAATAATTGCCTAAAAATGTGGGGGTACCTTGCCAAGGTAACAACCCTTTACAAGAGGCAATGAAATAAGTTTCAAAACGTTGGACAGTATTTTCATTGCATATTCTTTGTATAGTGGTATCGGTTCTTTGTGTATAAATCAAACATATTTCGAAATACAGAAGAACATGATAATGGAGTTAATGAATGTTTAGTTCTTTGAACATGTGTGTCCATGAAAAAGGGAATCATAAGAATACTAAAGTATGTACGAGGAACCCATAACTATAGACTATACTATGTAAGAGAACCTGTCGTGCTAGACGTATACTCTTATGTTTGTTGGATATCTAACATAAGGGATGTCAAAGACAAGAGAAGAAACGTCTCAATCCTAACAGGAGGAGTTGTTTCATGGAAATCCTCACGACAAACGATAATAACCAGATTAACATGTAAATCTGAGTTTGAAGCTTTGGATAAAATTGTGGAAGAAGTCGATGAGCTACGTAACTTTCTAGAGGACATTCCTAAATGACGAAAGCTTGTGCCTAAAATATGTGTGCATTGTGATCACCAAGCAACTATTTGTAGTGCACAGAGCTTGGGGTAACGGTAAAGATCGACACATGCGTCGTCGACATAACATCGTTAAACAACTGATCTCTACGAGAATTATCTATGTTGACTTGATAAGTTCAAATGATAATATTGCGGATCCACTAACTGTTGGGTTAAATGAGATCAAGTTGATAAACATCAAAAGGAATGCGGCTCAAGCCCATATAATTAAGGCGTCATGTGAAGGAAAACCCAACCTAGTTGACTGGAGATCCCAAGGTCTAGGTTCAAAGGGACAACCTAATTGCATGAACCTTGTGCGGACACTATGGGGGCAACCCCGAGACCATTCCTATGATGTCAAACAGTGACATAATAATGGATCAGGTTAAGCTATGCTTTTAATGATACTTTGTGCATCACGAAGTTGAGCAAAAGATATCACCTATGTGAGAGTGAAGTGGGGTCGCTTCAAAAGAAACTTATGAGGCTTAATTCTCTTAAGCTCTTGCAGAACCAGGAGATGTTCATGACCATAACGAACACAACCATGAGGACCTAACAACCGTGTTCGTTGATATATGTGTGAAGTATATGAACTCTTATGCTCAACGACATAGAGTTCAAGGACATCGCGTCTACTCATCTGTCAGGAAGATAAGTATACTTTCACTAAGAAAGTTCAAAGGGGGTAACCTACTTATCCGATGCAGATATCGACTGTAGAGATTAATCACCACGTTGAAATTATTACACGTTCAATTTCATTCATGTGGGGGATTGTTGGACAAAATTGATGAATAGTTTATAAGATAAATTAATTACTAAAAGGGATCGTTGTTGATACCTTGGATCGATAATTGAAAAAGACGAGGAGATTGAAGATGATGGTAGAAATAAGATTGGTGTGTGGTGGTTGAAGTGTTGGAGAACTTCAAGTTTCTATGTGATAAGAGAATACTGTTGGACAAAATTGATGAAAATGGCAAAAGTTGACATATGTGTTAACTAGTGAATGGGTCAACTTGAGCCGTAATTTTGGAACGCTTCGACTCGGTCTAGAATGATGTCAAACACGTTTACATAATCTAGGATATGAGAGCTTTCCAACGGTATATCACGAGCTCTAAACGGACAAGAGGTGAATGAGAAATTGAACCTCAAAGATGACCACTTGAAATAAGTTGTGCTGAAAATTTGGGGGCCGAAAGTCCGCCACATTTTCACTAAGGCACAAAAACGAATTTCCATCAATATTTTTTATTTGTAAATTGAGAATAATATTTTCCAATATAATTCGAAAATAAATATTTTCCAATTCAGTAAATTTGGGAATAAATATTTATCATGAAATCGGAAATAATATTTTACAACTTGCAATGTGGAAATAAATAAATATTTTCGGAATATTTATATTGAAGAATTAAATATTTTCAGAATATTTTTATTCATGAATAAAATATTTCCGTGATATTTTCTAAATGTAAAATATTTCCAAAATAATTATTTGGAAATCAGTGTGGTCATATTATGTCATTAAAAGGAAAAATCTCTTAATTAGAAATTAAGAGAATATTTCGAGATGTTGTCTTTCTCCTCAAGAAAGAAATTTGTAATTATTTATTTCTCTTTCTCTTTAGGTTTCAACTTTTCTCTAAGCGTATAAATAGATAGCTTTTGTAGAGAAATAGAGACACATCAAAAATTGCCCTACCCGACCACCTCTCTCTCTAGTTCTTCTTGCCTGATTCTCTCTACATCACGGTTCAGAGTTCGCCTACGATCGACGTTGTATCCTGGGAGAGATTTGTCCATACGGAGACAAAATTCGTCTCAAGGAAAGCGGATTACAGTGCCTCGTCGATAATCGTTTCCTCTTCTTCATCTGTCCAATACCGAATCACAGGTCAAGTAAATATTATGTATTGTGACGGTAATATTCAATAATAATAAAGTATCATTCATTCTATTCGTCTTCTTCAATTTGATTAATTATTGCATGTTTGAATGAATGTTCTAATTACTCGATTTGCGTTTATGGACTAACCCCGTATCTAACAAATACCTCTAAAGTTGGAAGGGAGGTTTTATATGATAGCTATAAGACCGGTTATGCTATATGAGACCAAATATTAGGTTCTAAAAATGATGCAATCTGTAAGATGAAGATGATGAGGGTAGTGGATATGTAGTAACTCTAGAAGATATGCAATAGGAAAGCTGTTAGAACTGATATACCTTTATTTGAGGAGAAGATGAGAGAACACATGTTAAGGTAATTTGAACTTGTAAACCGTAGGGAAGTCAATGATTTTGGAAGGAACAGTGAGAGAATTCAATTAGGAGAAATTAAAATATATAAGGTTAGACCTAAAGTATCATGACAAGGAAGGAGGTACCATTAGATATAAAGGAGTGGAGGGGGAAACATAATCCGGAAATACCAACCCAACTTTATTTAGAAATGCCTCGGTTGTTCTTGTATAAATTTCTTGTCTTTGCTTGTGATTCTACTTGCTGCAAAATCATTGCTGCATTAGATGGATGTTATGTACTAAGCACAAAAGTGGAAACTGAAATATTAAATTATGGCATGTCGCTGCAGGTCCAGTTGGTACCGTACAACAGATGTTCTTGATCAATTCGGTATTGTGGACTGAGAGCAAGGACGTGGGAGATGGGTATAGAATAGTAAGGATAATAGTTCTATGCCTTACCTCAATCAGGATATCTAGCGATAAAAAGATAGTGACACAAACGACAGAAAGGTTAAATCGACAAAGGTCGATTTATCATGCACGGTCAGACGATTCAAGAGTCCACTAGTCGCCACTCATGTAGGATTGGGTAAAATGAGATTTTATGCCGATTTACTGACGGGCATGAGCCTAAGAGTGTCACACCGGAAGAAAATCTCAAAGAACAATATGGAGGAGATTGGCCAAGGGAGAAAGACACGAGACATGACCAAAAAAAGGTTTTGGGCCATGTGCCCGTGAGTGATGAGAAGTAAACAGATCGGGACAAGACCGAGGGTTCTGGGAACGATCACATCAGCTGATGTCAGACATACCCGGGATGAGAGGGCGTGGGCGTCAAAGGATGCGGCACGGGACCTCGCGAGCGTGGCCAAGGGCCACAAGGTCCATGGCCGGCCAAGACCCCACCGGCCCCAAGAAGACCATCCGGTCATGGCATGACTAGAAGGTTCACTAAGTTAGATTAGTTGGTTAGTTAGTGATAAGATTGGGCCCACACTAATCACAAAATATTAACTCAATGACAAGGATACGATTAATATATTAAGGGTTAATTACAGTTTGCCCATACTACACTGACGCATTTTACAGTTTACTCCAGCTATCCGTTAGAAATTGGATAGAAACCTAAAAACCTAAACATAGCACTAGTGCTAATTGTATTTTTTTTACAATCCGTTAGAAATTGGATGGAAACCTAAAAATTTGGACGGAAACCTAAATTTTTTTCAAAAAAGACGAAAATACCCCTTTAACTGGTTTGACTTGGACTAGAAATAAAACAGAATTAATTTCTGGTTTATTTAATTAGACCGGTTCTATAATAATAATAATACTAATAATAATAAAGTAATTAATAATATATTGAAACTTCCGAATGTCTTAAATCTCTCATACGAGCTCTGTTTCGAGCTCGTAGTATATCAAATCGAAGAGAATCGGAAGATTAACAACTTTACAAAAAAAATTTGTCTAGTTATATAATTTTTTTAATAATTAGACCCGAATGACATTAATAACTATACATTCGAAATAAAAAATAAAACAATTAAAATGATTAATTAAAATAATATTAATAATATACTAAAACTTTCGAATGTCATAGCTCTTTCATATGCGCTCCGTTTCGGACTTGTAGTACATCAAATCAAAGAGAATCAAACGATCAACAACTTTGAAAAAAAAAAATTTGTCTATATATTATTAATAATTAGACCCGGATGACATTAATAACTATAAATTCGAAAGATAAACAACTTTGAGTGTTAATAATTATTAATAATACATCAACACAACTTTTTATTCAAAATTATTTATCTTAGGATTCTCTTTGTTTTGATATACTATAAGCTCGAAACGTAGCTCGTATGAGAGAGTTACGACATTCGAAAATTTCATTATATTATTATAATTATTTTTATTAATCATTTTTATCATTAATATTATTTTATTTTTTATTCCGAATGTATAGTTAGTAATGCAATCAGGATCTAATTATTAAAAAAATTTATATAACTAGTTATTGATAATTTATAGACAATTTTTTTTAAATTGTTGATCTTCCGATTCTCTTCGATTTGATATAGTACGAGCCCGAAACGGAGTTTGTATGAAAGAGTTATGACATTCGAAAGTTTCAATATATTATTAATTACTTTATTATTATTATTATTATTATTATTATTATTATTATTATTATTATTATTATTATTATTATTATATAATTTAATACAGAACCGGTCCAATTATATAAACCAGAAATTAATTCTGGTCCAAGTCAAACCAGCTGAAAGGGTATTTTCGTCTTTTTTGAAAAAATATTAGGTTTCCGTCCAAATTTTTAGGTTTTCATCCAATTTCTAACGGAATTGTAAAAAAATACAATTAACGTATCTTAATTTGAACTTTTTATTATACCTGTGGCAAACTTTAAAACGCGCTAGTGTAGTATGGGCAAAATGTAATTAACCCATATATTAATGAGTGACATTAATATATGGGATTCTATTCTTATCATTTCATTATCACACAACACACGAAAAAAGAGAAAAGACTCACTCTCCATCCCTTCTTCTTGCTGTCGGCCGAGACTCTCCCCTCCTCCTTTGTGTTCTTGAGTCCTCAACTCAAGAACCACGTGACTTTGATTCCTAGTGGAGGATACGTATGCGTCTTGGAGAGTCAAGCCGATATATATCATCACGGTGTTCTTCGAACGGTAAGAAATCGTGATTTGGTTTTGTCTTGTGATCTAATCGGGGTAGGGGTACTTATGTAGTCTCAGGAATTATATTGCTTCCTCTATGTTTGCTTGTTCTTCTCTCACTCGAGGCTGAACGTGGTATCAGAGGGTGGCTACCTCCGAGATTCACAGATTTGTGTGTTATATTTCGGTTTTGCATGAAAATCACATGTTGTTTGATAATATAATTTATTTCTTGATTATGAGTTTATTTCCATGAAAAGTGTAATTTTTGAAAAATTATTCAAATTTGGAATTTTTGAACCCGTCCCTGCCCCGGCACGGGCCATTGGGCTTCGGCCTATTGGGCTCGGCCCACTTGTTTTGTTGTGCCATGTTTTTGAATCATCTCAACGAACTCACAATCCAATATTTGAAAATTTCGTTTTGAACGGTTTCGGTAAACATATTTTTCAAAAATAGGTCCAGTTTTGATAAACCAGACTTGAAACTTGCCAATTAATTAAAACCAGAAATTTCGCATATTGTGTGATAGCATGCTTAATTGATAACATCTTGTGTGATGTGTTGATGGCATGGTGCAAGTAATAGCCCCGAGCTCGATTTATTTATTTATCGCTTTTATTGCAGTCTGCGATTTTTTCGAGGTGTGGTCATCGAACCACTTTGTTGTAATAATTATTCTTTCACGGCCTGCGAGCCGTGTATTATATTGTATTCGTTTACTCGAGGCGAGGAGACAAGAAAGAGGAAGAAAGGTGGTCTCGACATTTGCATGGGCTAGGAGTCGGTAGAGTTCAAGAAGCTAGTGGGAGACCGGTTTAGGGGGCTATTATGTCCACGTTTAATGTTTTGCTTGATTAGTTTTGCATGAGTAATTTTACGTGTATTGGATATGTGTTAGATTGCATGCCTAGCTTAATGTTTCAAGCAAATCATCTCACATGTAAATATAAAAACGAATTATTTTCTTTGCTTGTTGTGAGCCCTTAGAACCGTCTTTGCATTGGATGTAGTTGACAAGTTCGAAGGAAGAATTGCACAAGTGCAATTAGAGGCATCACATCGCGTATGTAATGCATGTGCTCATGCCTAAATCACATCAAGGATGTGGTTGGAGTTTTAAACACAACCAGACAAGTAAATTCGGATCATGTTAGATACCGCCCAATTCTCGGCAGCTTACTGCTTCCCAGTCCTATGGGTGTCGTGCGCTTTAGCGGAGCATCCATGGGAAGGTGGGGTAGTAGGTTTAGACGACATATGTGGGTGAGCACCTATATAGTGTCAGGCCATCGTTAAGATTTGGTGGACCCGGCTACGATACTCAGCCAGGGTTGAGCTAGGGTATCAGATAGGGTAAGCCGTGTACGAAAGTACATACCCTAGCTAAGAGTCACATTGGATGTCATTGGACGATGTCCTACCTACATAGTTCGGTTGGAGCGGTGCGCCCTAGCACACTTTAATCAGATGAATCGTGGATCTTGATTTAGATTCTAAAACATTTAGAATCAAATGGTTGATGTTAAAACACGATCTTCATAAAATTTATTCAGTTTACTGATTAAATTTGTTTTTCGTGTAGATCGAATGGTAAGTGTTTCAGCGAATAGCAGTAGTTTGTCGTTGAAAACCATTCTTGACAAGGTCAAGCTGAACGGGACAAACTATCCGAACTGGGACATGAATTGGAGGATAGTCCTCTAATTCGAACGCAAAGAGTATACCATGGATAAGGCTATCCATGAGGAGCCAACACTTAACGCCACGAGGGCCGTTAAGGATGTATATCAGAAACACCTTAGCAAGTCCATAGATGTGGTGTGTATCAGGCTGGGCTGCATGGAGAGTGATATCTAGGAGCAATTTATGGAGCTATCTACTGACCCTCAGGCTATGCTGGTACAGATAAAGGTCACGTTCAAAGAAAAGGCACGTATCAAAAGACACAATGTCCTCTTAATGAACTCCTTTCCTGCAAGATGTCAGCAGGAGGCTCTGTAGGTCCTCATGTCCTAAAAACGAAAGGGTATCTCGAACGTCTCGCAAGACTAGGTCTTAAGATGGAAAAAGAGATGGTAGCAGATGTGGTTCTGCGGTCCCTTCCTCGTGCATACGCTGGGTTCATCATGAACTATAACATGCACGATGGTAACTGCTAAAAAGAATATTAAGGATCTAGGATCCAAGGATGTTCTAATGGTCCACAAGGGCAAAGCCCTGCGCACCTGGCGGGTAAGATAAGACATCTGATAACTCTTAACTCTCCTAAGACCTCAGAGGCCAAAAGGAAGGGTAAGGAGGCTGAGAAGGTCTGCTTCTACTGCCAGAAGCCTAGTTATTGGAAACGGGGCTGTAGGAAATTCCTGGATGATCAGAAGAAGGGCAGTAGGACAGGCTGTCATCAGTTATTTTCTTTATAGAACTACATCTCTCTACTTCTATAGATTCATGGGTATTGGATACCGGGGCTGAATCTCACACGTGTACTAATGTGCAGTGGCTGGAAAGTAGAAGAGACCTAAAGGAGCACGAGGTAGACCTAAGAGTAGGCAACAATATCAAGGTTGCGGCGACTGCTATAGGTTCCATTAGTCTTGCTTTACTAAGTAGGCTTGTTTTTGTACTTCATAACGTATGTTGTGTACCTACTTTAAGTAGAAATATTATATATATATATATCCTTACTTGACAAGGAAGGTTATAATTTTGATATTGGAAATGGAGTTTTGAGTATTCTGTGCAATGATATGTTTTATGCTTGTGCAAATATAGTAGGAGGATTGTACATATTAGATATGGGTAACAATACCTCAAGCTCTACTTATAACGTTAATACCAAGAGGCTTAAATCCGATGATTTAAACCAAACTCTAATATGACACTGTCGTTTGGGTCACATAAACGAGAAACACACATCAGCACTTCACTAATGCGGACTTCTAAGTCCATTCGAATTTCATTCGATTGAAAGGTGTGAGGCTTGTTTGGTGGCAAAATGACTAAAGGGCCCTTCATCGGTCGCGGTGAGAGGGCGGGTGACTTATTGGGCCTTATACACTCGGATGTGTGTGGGCCAATGAGTACGCTTGCTAGGAGGGATTTTGGCTACTTTATCACATTTACTGACGACTTCAGTAGATTTGGTTATGTATATCTCATGAGACATAAGTAAGAAGTTTTTGATAAATTCAAAGAGTTTAAGACTGAAGTGCAAAACTAGCTCGGAAAAAGTATTAAGGCACTTCGATCGGATCGAGGTGGAAAATACTTGACCACATAATTTATGGATCATCTAGCAGAGAGTGGGATCCTTTCGGAATTGACTCCGCCTGGAACACCACAGATGAATGGTGTATCCGAACGGAGAAATCAGACATTGCTGGATATGGTCCGATCCATGGTCAGCTATGCTGATCTCCCAATCACTTTTTGGGGTTATGCTCTAGAGACAGCCGCATTCATATTGAATCGGGCTCCGCAAAAGCTGTGGAAGGGACACCATTTGAGCAATGGTACGGGAAGAAGTCCGTTTTGTCCTTCTTAAAGATTTGGGGTTGTGAGACTTATGTGAAACATTTGGTTTTGACTAAGCTCGAACCAAGATCTGGTAAATGCACCTTCGTATGGTATCCCAAAAAAACTAGGGGATTCTACTTCTACAAACCAAGCGAGAACACTGTGTTCGTCGCTCGTGGTGGGGTCTTTATGGAAAGGGAATTTGTTTCCAAAGATGTCAGTGGGAGGACTGTGCATCTTGAAGAAACTCAAGACGGTGCAGATTCATCTGAATTCGTTCAGGAACCACTAGACGACCCAGTAGAAGGGCAGGAGCAAGAGCTGGTCGTAGAGCAAGGACGGCTTCCTGTAAATGTTCTGAAAGGTCCAAGGCGATCTGAGGGGGCCAGTCATCCTCCTGCCAGATATTGTTTCTTTGTGTATAGAGGTGACGGTGTGGTTGTAATGGATCACGATGATCCAGCTACTTTTCAAGAAGGACCCGATTCCGAATTATGGCTGGGAGTCATTAGGGAGGAAATGCAGTCCATGTCTGATAACCAAGTATGGGAGTTGGTTGATCCAATTGATGGTGTCAGAATCATCGGCTGCAAATGGATCTTCAAAGTAAAGATGGACATGGATGGCAATCCTCATACCTACAAAGCTCGACTGGTAGCAAAAGGTTATAGGCATATCCAAGGGATTGACTATGAGGAAACCTTCTCTCTAGTGACTATGGTCAAATCGATCCGGATTCTTCTTGCTATAGCTGCATATCATGATTATGAGATAGGCAGATGGATGTCAAAACCGCTTTTCAAAAGGGAAATTTGACTGAGGACGTGTACATGTCTCAGCCCGAAGGTTTTGTCTATCTGAAGAATAAGGGAAAGATTTGTAGGCTGTTGAAATCCATTTATGGATTGAAACAGGTTTCTCGGAGTTGGAACCTTCGTTTTGATGAAGCTATTATGGTATTTGGTTGTATGAGGATGAACCATGCGTTTATAAGAAGGCAATCGGGAGTAAGATTACCATTCTGGTGCTGTATGTCGATGATATTCTGCTCATTGGAAACGACATCCCAACCTTGCATGAGACTAAAGCTTGGTTAGGGCAGTTTTTTTCAATGAAGGACTTAGTCGATGCTACTTATATCTTAGGGATTAAGATATATAGAGATCGCACCAAGAGGGTCTTGGGTTTAAGTCAGAGCGCCTCAATGCTCGATTCAAAGAGAGGATTCTTGCCCACAAGTCATGGCATTAAGCTCAGCAAGACTCAATGTCCTACAACACCTAATGAGCTGAAAAAGATGATGCGAATCCCATACGCTTCGGCGGTAGGATCGATCATGTACGCTATGATATGTACAAGGTCGGACGTTTCGTATGCCTTCAGCTGTGCCAGTAGACATCAGTCTAACCCCGGTGAGGAGCATTGGATTGCGGTCAAAATGATTCTTAAGTATTTAAGAAGAACTGAGAACGTGTTTTTGGTGTACGGGGGAAAGATGATGTTGAACTAGTCGTCAAAGGATATGTTGACGCTAGTTTCCAGACAGATCCTGATGACTTCAGGAGTCAGTTAGGATATGTGTTTATGCTGAATGGCAGAGCTTTTAGCTGGAAGAGCGTGAAGCAAGATGCCATCGCCGACTAACCGACAGAGGCCGAGTATATAGCTGCTGCGGAGGCAGCTAAAGAGGTTGTGTGGATTAGAAAATTCACGACTGGGTTGGGCATAATTAAAAACCAGTCTAGCCTAGTGAATTTATTTTGCGACAACACGAGGGCCATTGCGCAAGCTAAAGAGCCCAGATTGCATAACAAATTCAAGCATATACTCCGGTGATACCACCTCTTCAGAGATATTCTGAATAAAGGCGACGTGAGGATAACCTACATTGCGACATATGACAACATAGCCTATCCATTAACTAAGGATCTCTCACAGCCAAAACATGAGAGACATTTAAAGTCAATTGGTATACATATGGATTTAGATTGGAACTAGGGGCAAGTGGGAGATTGTTAGTCCTAGTGCCCTAGTACAATTGTAATAAATCTGTAAATGTCTATACTGTACTTTATCATCGTTTGCATTGAATGTAATGCAGCTTTATATTACTTATGTGTTGAAGTAATATGTCGAAGTGTGTTTTGATCTATGTCCACCATGCGAAGTAGAACCATAGATCAAGATAAATAACACTTGACGGGTCCCTGGTGAATTACGCTTTTTAGAAGCGACCAGTATGAAATGCGACTCTTTATGACTCACGTTCTATTAGTAATTGTAATGGGATTCCAGAGTCTGATCATAGATATCATGTAGGACATGATATTGGACGCCCCGACCTGAATAAGTGCCATAGATGAAGTCATGAGCATATTCGGTGTCGTAGCTTGTCATGTATCCTTAGACCAAGGAGTCTTTGTGATCACTATGCGGTAAACAATTGGGTTTAACCTGAGCCTAACGTTGTCCGTGACTAGGCTTCCACAACGGCCAGGATTTGCTTGGGGACGGACCGTATGAGTGACGCAAAAGATGGCTAAGGGATTTATCCCTCATACTACGGTATGGGAATGATATCCGTTCATGCCATTTGATCGAGAGTGACTGAAAGTAATGCATGGCCATGCATTTGATACTAGGTATAGGAAATTCACGAATGGGTTGGGCATAATTAAAAACCAGTCTAGCCTAGTGAATTTATTTTGCGACCACACAAGGGCCATTGCATAAGCTAAAGATCCCATATCGCATAAAAAATCAAAGCATATACTCCGGTGATACCACCTCTTCAGAGATATTCTGAATAAAGGTGACGTGAGGATAACCTATATTGCGACATATGACAACATAGCCTATATCCAATAACTACGGCTCTCTCACAGCCAAAACATGAGAGACATTTAAAGTCAATGGGTATACACTGGGATTTAGATTGGAACTAGGGGCAAGTGGGAGATTGTTAGTCCTAGTGCCCTAGTACAATTGTAATAAATCTGTAAATGTCTATATTGTACTTTATCATCGTTTGCAATGAATGTAAAGCAACTTTATATTACTTATGTGTTGAAGTAATGTGTCGAAATGTGTTTTGATCTATGTCCACCATGCGAAGTAGAACCATAGATCAGGATAAATCACACTTGACGGGTCCCTGGTTAATTACGCTTTTTAGAAGCGACCAGTATAAAATGCGACTCTTTATGACTCACGTTCTATTAGTCATTGTAATAAGATTCCACAGTCTGATCATAGATATCATGTGGGACATGATAATGGACGACCCGACCTGAATATGTTCCATAGATGAAGTCATGAGCATATTCGGTGTCGTAGCTTGTCATGTATCTTTAGGCCAAGGAGTCTTTGTGATCACTATAAGGTAAACAACTGGGTTTGACTTGAGCCTAAAGTTGCCCGTGACTAGGCTTCCACAACGGCCAGGATTTGCTTGGGGACGGACCACATGCGTGACGCAAAAGATGGCTAAGGGATTTATCCCTCGTACTACGGTATGAGAATGATATCCGTTCAGGCCACTTGATCGAGAGTGACTGAAAGTAATGCATGGCCATGCATTTGATACTAGGTATAGGAAATTAACGAATGGGTTGGCCATAATTAAAAACCAGTCTAGCCTAGTGAATTTAATTTGCGACAACACGAGGGCCATTGCGCAAGCTAAAGAGCCTAGATCGCATAACAAATCCAAGCATATGCTCCGGTGATACCACCTCTTCAGAGATATTCTGAATAAAGGCGACGTGAGGATAACCTACATTGCGACATATGACAACATAGCCTATCCATTAACTAAGACTCTCTCACAGCCAAAACATGAGAGACATTTAAAGTTAATGGGCATACACTGGGATTTAGATTGGAACTAGGGGCAAGTAGGAGATTGTTAGTCCTAGTGCCCTAGTACAATTGTAATAAATCTGTAAAGTATATATTGTACTTTATCATCGTTTGCAATGAATGTAAAACATCTTTATATTACTTATGTGTTGAAGTGTGTTTTGATCTATGTCCACCATGCGAAATAGAACCATGAATATGGATAAATCACACTTGACGGGTCTCTGGTCAATTACGCTTTTCAGAAGCGACCAATATGAAATGCGACTCTTTATGACTCACGTTCTATTAGTCATTGGAATGGGATTCCAGAGTCTGATCATAGATATCATGTGGGACATGATATTTGACGACCCGACCTGTGCCATAGATGAAGTCATGAGCATATTCAGGGTCGTAGCTTGTCATGTATCCTTAGATCAAGGAGTCTTTATGATCACTATCCGGTAAACAACTGGGTTTGACCTAAGCCTAACGTTGTCCGTGACTAGGCTTCCACAACGGCCATGATTGGCTTGTGAACAGACCGCATGAGTGACGCAAAATATGGCTAAGGGATTTATCCCACATATTAGGGTATGGGAGCGATATCCGTTCAGGCCACTTGATCGAGAGTGACTGAAAATAATGCATGGCCATGCA